>JABWTJ010000323.1:600000-978298 GCA_016801875.1 Solanum sitiens
TGTAATTACGAATATGGGTAACTAAACTTCATAGCTAGGGTTGTAGGAACCATAGGTGAATAACAAGGTAATAATCTAACTTCAATAATAATTCTAGAGTGGTTTCTTGCATGTATTGATAATTCTTTCGTTTAGAAGTCTTTTTAACGGTGGCCAACGTTAGAACTTGCCTTAATTCTACTTGCCGGACCAAGGAGATAGATAATAGGAAAAGAATTATCAACATAGATTTAGTGTAGACTATCTAATAGACTAGTATTGGTTGGTACGAGTTAATAGCTTAGTCAAATACCGAATACGATGTTTAATATAAGGTAAAGATAAGGGTTAGTATAGCTACACACGTAGCCGGACCAAGGTGCAGAGTGAAATTCTCTAGATGCCGGACCAAGGATTTAGAGATACATAACTTATCACTTTACATGCAAGATATCAGGATAGTACTGTTATAGTTAGATTTACCAAGTTAGGAACCTGTGGGGAACACTAAAACCCTAGTTACATTTATAATTTGATTAAACTCCGAAAGTTAAATTTGTTAGTCGTTCATTCTTATTTAGTTAATCATTTTCATTAATTTAGAAATAAAACCCCCCTTTTTGTCTTTTGGTTTATTGGAAAATAGTTGGCTAAATAATAATAATAATAAAATAAAGTTAAGTCTGAACTATTTTCCTTGTGGGATCGATCCCAACCTCATTAGTTGGGTTCTTTACTTGATACGACCGCTTTACTTCTTATTTGAGAAGTAAGTTTGAGCGTATCAAATATTGGCGCCGCTGCCGGGGAATGTAGATTTTAGATTAACTTAAATTTATTACTAAAATTTAGTCAATATTTTCCTGATTTTACTTTTTCTGTTGTTTTTGATTTTGCCACGTTTGACGTCCTTGTATGCCAAATACACGTAGAGGAAGAGAACCCTTGTTTCCCTACGATCACGAGTTAGAGCGTACACTACGCAAAATGAATTGAAACTTGGGTATAAATGATGATGATCCAAACCTGAACATCCCAGCTCCGGTTGATGCTCATGGTCGATTATTACCTGATGATCCTGATCAAGGTGCACAAAGGGGACATAATCCCGCTCCACGTCCTCAAGAATACTACAGAGGGTATGACAATATTGCAGATTCTGATGGGCCACTTGTCTTGCCCCCTCTACCAGAAGGTCACACCTTTGTAGTCACTAGTAGTCTAATGCAAATGCTCACGGCTAGAGGTTTGTTTTCAGGACTACCGTCTGAGGACCCACATGCCCATATAGCTAAGGTGAGGGCAGTGTGTAAAAGCTGTGTAGGGAGGCCTGATTTGAATTTGGATGTAATAGGGCTAAGAGTATTTCCTCTCTCACTGACGGGAGAGGCTGCCATTTGGTTCACTGAGCTCCCTTATAACTCAATTTTCACTTGGAACCAACTGAGGGACGTTTTCTTAGCACGTTACTACCCGGTCTCCAAGAAACTAAATCACAAAGACAGAGTGAACAACTTTGTGGCACTACCAGGAGAGTCAGTTAGTAGTTCTTGGGATAGGTTCACTTCATTTTTGAGAAGTATCCCCAATCACCGCATAGATAATGAGTCACTAAAAGAATACTTCTACCGGGGACAGGATGATAATAATAAAGCGGTATTGGATACTATAGCAGGTGGTTCTTATGGGGAGTGTCCCTATGCTGAAATTGCCGAAAAATTAGAGAAAATCTCCCGGAATAATAAAGCATGGAGTACTAGGAAGACAGATACTGGGAGAAATACTTTTGCAGTGCAATCCACACACAATCCAGCCACAGATGAGATTCGTGAAGAGATGGCACAGATGAGAACTGAGCTTGGGTTAGTGTTAAAACATGTCACTGGGGGTGCAGAAAAGATAAACGCAGTGAACTACTTGTCTAAACCACCACCACCAACTGATGAATATTATTATGAGGAAGATTCTTATGCAGTAAATGATCAGACGGGGGGTTTCCAACCAAATGCCCAAGGCTCCAATCAGGAGAATTGGCGCCAAGGTCAAGGAAATCAAGGTCGGAACTATGGTAACTACAACTGCGAGGGTAATTATGTTCGTGATGGAAATTACAACCGCGACAACAACTTCAACAGGGGTAACTATGGTAACAGAAATGAGAGGAGTGGGCCCTATGTTCCTCCTCAAAATCGTGAAGTTGCTCCTAGGGATGGTGGAGGTAGTATGGCGCAAGTTGAGGATATGTTGCACAAGATGATGAGGAGGTTCGATGCTAGTGATGAGCACACCAAAGAGTTAAGGAGTGATGTAGCAGGTATTGGACAGAAAGTTGATACACATGCCATATCAATTAAGCAGCTTGAATTGCAAATGACTCAATTATCTGCAACTGTGAACACACGGCAACCGGGCACTCTTCCTAGCAACACTGTCCAAAATCCGAAAAATGATGGACACTGTATGGCAATTACTACTCGTGGTGGTAAACAAACTATTGACCCACCTATGCCGTCTATTGTGGAAAAAGTGATCAAAGATAATAATATAGTGGTAGAGGTTAGTGATGAAGTAGAAGATAACACTGATAAAGATGCTGAAGTGCCTAAAAAGGTAACTCCCATGCCTAGACCTCCACCCCCCTTTCCTCAAAGATTAGTGAAAAAGACCGAGGATGGCAAATATCGGCATTTTATAACAATATTGAAGCAACTTTCTATCAATGTCCCTTTGGTAGAAGCTCTTGAACAAATGACCGGTTATGCCAAGTTTATGAAAGATTTGGTTACAAAGAAAAGATCGGTCACTTTTGAGGATGATGACAGAATGCAGCATTGTAGTGCTATTGCTACAAGGTCTTTGGTGCAAAAGAAAGAAGATCCGGGTGCATTTACTATTCCTTGTACAATCGGGTTATTACATTTCACGAAAGCATTATGTGATCTAGTGGCAAGCATAAATCTCATGCCCCTCTCGATTTACAAGAAGTTGGGTTTGGGCGACCCAAAGCCCACTGCGATGCGGCTACTGATGGCCGATCGAACAGTAAAAAGGCCTATAGGGATACTCCATGATGTGCTAGTAAAAGTAGATTCGTTCATATTTCCAGCAGATTTTGTCATTCTTGATTGTCAAGTCGATTTTGAGGTGCCCATTATTCTTGGGAGGCCATTCCTTGTTACGGGTAGAGCTTTAGTTGATATGGAAAAAGGGCAGATGAAATTTCGGTTGAACAATGAAGAAGTAACTTTCAACATTTGTAGGTCCATGCGGCAGAGTGGTGAGCTCCAATCGGTATCTGCCATATCCTACAAAGTTGGTGAATCATCCAAAACACAAATAGAAGAACGGCTAGGTGTAGAAGCACTGGCGGCAGTGATAATGAAGGCATTGAAGAATATATGTCATTAATCGCTGCCCTTGATCGTGGTAATATTTGGTTCAAACCGAAGAAATCTGAGCTAGACATGAAGTCTCCACCTGCTAAACCATCCATAGAGGAGGCTCCAAAGCTAGAACTAAAAGCTCTCCCACCGCATCTCAGGTATGAATTCTTAGGAAATGGTGATACATTGCCGGTAATCATTGCATCAGATCTGAATGAACAACAAGTTGAGAGTTTGGTCAAAGTGCTAAAAAGGTTCAAAAGAGCTATTGGGTGGACCATTGCGGACATTATTGGGATCCCCCCTGGTATTTGTTCTCATAAAATCCAACTCATGCCCGATCATAAGCCAAGTATTGAACACCAGAGACGCTTAAATCCACTTATGCAAGAGGTTGTGAAGAAGGAAATCATAAAATGGTTGGATGCTGGAGTAATTTATCCGATCGCCGATAGTAGTTGGGTATGCCCTGTTCAGTGTGTACCTAAGAAAGGGGGAATGACTGTGGTCCCCAATGAAAAAAAATGAACTTGTTCCAATGAGGCCGGTGACTGGATGGAGGGTGTGTATGGATTACCGGAAATTAAATGCATGGACTGAAAAGGACCATTTTCCCATGCCCTTCATGGATCAGATGTTGGATAGACTCACCGGAAAAGGGTGGTACTGTTTTCTTGATGGTTATTCAGGGTATAATCAGATCTCTATTGCACCAGAAGATCAAGAGAAGACCACTTTTACTTGTCCATATGGGACCTTTGCGTTCAAGAGAATGCCGTTTGGGTTGTGCAATGCACCCGCCACATTTCAGAGATGTATGATGTCAATATTCTCCGACATGGTAGAAGATACTATTGAGGTTTTTATGGATGATTTTTTTGTGGTTGGTGAATCATTCGAGCAATGTTTGAGCCATTTATCTGAGGTTCTTAAGAGATGTGAAGATTGCAATTTAGTTCTCAATTGGGAAAAATGCCACTTCATGGTCAAAGAAGGTATTGTTTTAGGCCATCGTATTTCAGAAAAAGGCATAGAAGTTGATCGAGCCAAAGTTGAGGTGATAGAGAGACTTCCTCCACCTATCTCTGTAAAAGGTGTGAGAAGCTTTCTTGGGCATGCAGGTTTTTACAGGAGATTCATCAAAGATTTCTCAAAAATTGCACATCCATTGTGCAGACTGTTGGAAAAAGATTGTAAATTTTCTTTTGATGAATCCTGTCTTAAAGCATTCGGCGATCTCAAAGAAAAACTGGTATCTGCACCTATCATTATTTCTCCGGATTGGAGCAGTCCATTTGAGGTAATGTGTGATGCGAGTGGGGTTGCCCTTGGTGTAGTATTGGGACAAAGAAGGGACAAAATCCTTCATCCCATTTACTATGCTAGTAAAGCCCTCAATGAAGATCAGAAGAACTATACAGTCACTGAACAAGAGCTCCTTACCGTAGTATTTGCTTTTGAAAAATTTCGCTCCTATTTGCTAGGTACTAGAGTTATAGTGCATACTGACCATTCAGCCCTGAGATATTTGATGGCGAAGAAGGATGCGAAACCAAGGTTAATTCGCTGGGTATTACTACTGCAAGAATTTGACTTTGAGGTAAGGGATAGAAAAGGGACCGAAAATCAAGTTGCTGATCACTTGTCCCGTTTAGAAGATGAAGCTATGCGAGAGTTGGGGGATAAGACTGATATTGATGACACGTTCCCCGATGAGCATGTATTGGCTGCCTCACAAGACCTGATTCCGTGGTTCGTAGATTTTGCGAACTACTTAGCTAGTGATATTGTTCCATCGGACCTGTCTTTTCATCAAAGGAAAAAGTTCATGTACGATGTGAAGAAGTTCTTTTGGGATGAACCATACTTATACAGGAGCTGTGCTGATGCTTATTCGGCGTTGTGTGCCGGAAGTTGAGATGTTGAGTATTTTAGAGGCATGCCATTCCTCACCCTTTGGTGGACATCATAGTGGTGTCCGAACTGCTCATAAGATTTTACAAAGTGGTTACTATTGGCCAACTATTCATCAAGATGCTCATGAGTTCGCCAAAGCATGTGATAGATGCCAAAGAGATGGCGGCATTTCAAGAAAGCAAGAGCTCCCTCTAAACCCCATTCTTGTAATTGAGTTATTTGATGTTTGGGGTATTGACTTTATGGGTCCGTTTGTGAGTTCTCATGGAATGAAGTATATTTTAGTAGCAGTTGATTATGCATCGAAGTGGGTGGAAGCCATCGCCCTCGCGAATAATGAGGGGAAGAGTGTCACTGCATTCTTGAAAAAGAATATATTCTCTCGATTTGGTACTCCAAGGGAGATTATTAGTGATGGGGGATCCCACTTTTGCAACAAATTGTTCAAGGGATTATTGGAGAAATATTGGGTTCGCCATAATGTGGCCACTCCTTACCATCCTCAAACTAGTGGGCAAGTTGAAGTATCAAATAGGGAAATCAAACAGATTTTGTCAAAAACAGTGAATGCTAGTAGAACAGATTGGTCAAGGAAGCTTGATGATGCGCTTTGGGCTTACCGGACAGCATATAAGACTCCCATAGGTATGTCACCATACCAACTAGTATATGGGAAAGCATGTCATCTTCCGGTTGAATTAGAGCATAAAGCTATGTGGGCTATGAAGAAGCTAAAAATGGACTGGAACGAAGCTGCAGAACAACGATTAAATGGGTTAAATGAACTCGATGAATTTCGCCTTAAGGCTTATGAAAGCTCAGCCCTCTACAAAGAAAAGATGAAGAAGTACCATGACCTAAAAATCGAGAAACGAGAGTTTATGATTGGGGATTCGGTGCTTTTATTCAACTCAAGATTACGCTTGTTTCCGGGCAAGCTCAAGTCTAAATGGACTGGACCTTACTTGATCACCCAATTATTCCCTCATGGAGCGGTTGAGTTGGAAAACAAGGAAGGTGTACGGTTAAGGTGAACGAACAACGACTCAAAATCTATATAGGTCATACGGAATCGGCGAATGAGGTGATTGAGGCATATCATCTTGATGAAGTCTGAGTAATCGAGTGTCCTCAGTCGTGCCGCGACGTTAAATCAGGCGCTGGATGGGAGGCAACCCAATAGTTATCATCTAACCACTTTTATAGTTTTTCTTTCTAGTAACGGTAGCATTTTCTATTAATGGGTTGTAAATTTTCAGGTAGCATATCTACAGGGAGTTCTGCAGAAAAGTTACTCTACATCAGTCACTGACGGATACATCGACGGACCGTCACGCCTGTGACGGACCGTCGCAGTACTCCGTCGTGCCAGGTACGCTCTCTTGTATTTTTGAAAAATTAGGGCACATACGACGGACCGTATGACGGACCGTCACAACTGCGACGGACCGTCATCGGGGTTTCGTCATGCCATTACCCAGCGACCCGACCCGGTGAAAGAATTTCAAAAGTTTAAAACGTTTTAAACCCCCTCATCCATTCATTAACAGTTTCTTTCCCACTTCCCTCCATTTTCTCCCCTTCCAACTTCATTCTCTTCCCAAATTCCCCATATTCTCACATTTTTCATCCCAAATTTCCCTCTTGGTTGGAGTCTGCTGCTGTGAGTTTCAGTCTTCTCACTTGAGTGCCATCACTTTTGCATTGTTGTCTCCTCTTCCAAGGTATGTGTTCCTGAAACTCGACCCATTTACTCTTTTTGTTTGTTTTGCTGTTGTTCCTCATTATTTGCCTATGGGTTTTTGCTTTTTGACTAGATATTGTCTAACGTAGGTCTTTAATTCCACAAAATGCCTGGCTAACACTAGAGAACTTAGGGCTGTAAACTTGCCAATTCGATAGGGCTTTAAACTTGTCCATTAGGGCTCTAAAATGTATTAGAAAACTATGGGTCTTTGTTTTGACTCACATGGGGTGAATTTCGCACCCCCCAGTTCTGTCTCTGCTTGCCAGCACGACAACCCGATGATGGACCATCGTACCCACGACGGTCTGTCCTGCACAACCGTCGTGACGGTCAAAGACCCCTATCCTAAGGGTCTCAACACTTTTTCTAAGTGTCCACTGACGGACACATGTGACGGACCGTCATACTCACGACGGTCCGTCCTGCACAACTGTCGTGACGGTCAGAGACCTCTGTCTTAAGAGTCTCATCACTATTTCTAAGTGTCCACTGACGGACACATGTGACGGACCGTCATACCCACGACGGTCCGTCCTGCACAACCGTCGTGATGGTCAGAAACCCCTATCCTAAGGGTCTCAACACTTTTTCTAAGTGTCCACTGATGGACACATGTGACGGACCGTCATACTCATGACGGTCCGTCCTGCACAACCGTCGTGACGGTCAGAGACCCCTATCTTAAGGGTCTCAACACTTTTTCTAAGTGTCCACTGACGTACACATGTGACGGACCGTCATACTCACGACGGTCCATCCTGCACAACCGTCGTGACGGTCAGAGACCTCTGTCTTAAGGGTCTCCACACTTTTTCTAAGTGTCCACTGACGGACACATATGACGGACCGTCATACCCACGACGGTCCGTCCTGCACAACCGTCGTATTAGTCTGAGGCTTTCCTTCTGCTACTTTATGTTTCCAAGTATTACATGACGGATCGCATGACGGTCCGTCATACTCACGACGGGCCATCACCAGGTCCGTCGTGCCTTACTGCCATTTCAGAGCTGTTCTCACTATTTTGAGTTTCTATATATTATTGTCATTTTTTTCCCGTCCTGTTTCATCCTTCAAGTACTAATGATGATTTGTTACAGGTACTACCTCTCATGGCACCTAAACAAGATCGTGTTTACGCACGTGGGCATTCTAAATCTGTCGCCCCGTCTGCCCGATTGGTGATAGGCTCTGATGATGAGCATGATCCAGAATACGTGCCCCCAGGCACTGCTACTACAGCACGAGCTCCACGTGTACCGAGAGTCACACCCCAGAAGGTGGCGCCCGGCGTAGTCACTGCCTCCCAGTCTGATGAGGAGCGCACACTGACCGGCACACCTTCTGGGTCAGCTTCCCAAGACGAAGGAGCATCTGGATCCTTAGGAGTTTCGTGGTCAGAGGAAGCCTCTGGGTCCGCAGAAGCCTCTGCCCCCGCCACAGCTACACAGTCTGCTTCGGATGATGAGGCTGATAGCACTGACTCCACCCCTAGCTCACCAACTGGAGTTCCCTCCCCGATTGCCGATCAGCCCAACCGGTGGTGTGTCGAAGGGCAATATAAAGTATACTTAGACGCCAAGGTTCTCAATGACAAAGGCGTCATGACACGGACCCTTACACTAGAGAGGCGGGTCCTTACGGGTATTCTCCCCACCATGCCAGATATTCACACCCTTTTCACCAGACACCGGCTAGAGTGGACGGCTCGTTCTTTGGGCCGCTACAGTGAGGAGTTAGTGCGTGAGTTCTATGCCTCCTATGTGGCTACTCTTCGCTCACAGATCGATAGGCGGTCTGCCCCCTCCAAACAGGCCCCACTTGAGCATGTCCGAGTACGTGGCATCCAGGTCGACATCTCACTACCAGCCATCCGCCGATATCTGTACGGCACGGATTTTGACTCCACTAGCACACCTCTCATTGCCGAGTTTGATTACCGGTGGCAAATTGTTAAAGAGGGTAGTTTCTTCCGCCAGCCTTCACTGAGAGAGACCACTAAGAGGTGGATGGCCCAGCACCTGTCTGTTGATGGAGAGGCTGCGGATTGGGTGATGGAACCTAAGGGAGCCATCAGGAAGGCCAACTTGACCTTTACGGCCAAGTTTCTTTGGTTGATAGTCCGCCATTGTCTCTCCCCCACTGCTGCTGATAATATAGTCACCTGGGATCATGCGGTGCTGATGGACGCAATGATGGCAGGGTTCGAGGTTGATTTCGCTTGGCTTCTCCAAGCGGTCATGCACGAGAGGGCCTTCAAGGTCACCACGACTTACCCTTTTCCTTGCATGATTTTCTCTTTGTGCAGATCAGCAGGTGTGCCCATTTGGCACATTGACCAGCTCAAGACCCCGCCAGGAAATGTTGACATCGGCCTCATCAGGGATGAGGCCAATGAGTTGGCCCCACGCAGAGGGCCCTGCCCAGAAGTGGTCCCATTTGGTGAGAACCTGGCAGACACCGTAGAGCATGCTCATGATGCTTCCCGGGCCACTTCTGCACACACTGACCCTACTCCGGTCGAGTCTATCCCGGGTAGTAGCACTGCCCCGAGCTCCTCTCGCTCGGCTCCTTCTGCCACTCTGGTCCCACTTGCTCGGGTCCAGAAACTTGAGGCACAGATGGCTACACTTCTGCATCACATCCAGCCTTGGATGCAGAAGACTATTGTTGAGGCAGAGGAGCGCATGGAGCGCAAGATGGTGCAGCACACGGAGAGGAAGATCACCGAGGTACATCAGCGCTTCGACGTTTGAATTGCGAGTGCTAGCCCGACCAGCCCCTCCGGTGGACATGTCGACCCTCCAGGCTGCGGTTGAGAGTCTGCGGGCGGATCTTGATATGATTTTAGAGGCAAGGGTGCCTGAGTCTGAGGCCCCTTCTGTAGAGCCTGCTGATGACACCGTGATGGCTGCCCTGTTTGCCACTTCTGATGTTCCACCCCCTCCCCCACGAGAGCATGTCAAGATACGCAGGGGCCTAGAGGAGGATGAGGCTAGGGCAAGGAAGAAGGAGCGCCGTGAGATGGAGGCTGCGAGGAGAGCCTCGATTGCTGATGAGGAGGCCCAAAAGTTGAGGGCTGTAGAAGTAGCTACCGGTGCGTCTAGCTCCAAAATTGTAGATTCTGTGGGAGGCACTACTGATGGTGCTGTGGATGCTGAGGACATTACTGAGGATGTCCAGACTACGCAGGGAGTGGGTTCCGGTGAACCGGACCCACCAGCTTGTTGATCATCGGCGCTTAGCGCCTCAGGTTTGCTTCACTTACTCTTTTACGTAGTTTAACTTTTATATGCATTGGGGACAATTGCATATCTTTTGTTGGGGGTGGGGTAAATGGAAAGTGAGCACTTGGGTGAATTCTGAGTAGCCCAAGTTCACGATCCTCTTTTGGGGTTTTCTTGCCTGTGTTCTTTTTCCCCAAAAGACTGATTACTTTTATTGTTGAACCGGCATGTCACATCTGATGTACATAGCATAAATCAGAAGCATGATGGCTAAAGTAAACATGATATCTCGATAATCAAAATGATGCATGACTAGGCATAATAAGTGAAAATTGTGTGGTTTGAAACATGAAATAAAGATAAACTACTGCATGATCCTGAATCTAAGATTTGAACTAGGTGTTGAATAATCTGGGATTGCAAGGAATGTCAAGAGAGTGTGAGGTGAAATCGAATGTCCACCATTAATACTGAGCTAGAACTTGCCTGGTTTGTCCTGCTAAAAATGAGTCAAAACAATCACTTAGGAAAGGATCATAGGCCCTTGTTCGAAATAGTCAATCTTGAGCCTAAAAATAACAGAAAACCAAATGAAGTTAATCCCTTTTTGATCCAAATGAATTGAGCTTAAAATAGATCTTTCTTTTTCTCCCCAAATGATCTTCTCTGGGAACAATGTGTTGGCCCTGGTCCCTCCTTGGACATGTGCACCTCAGTTTATGCCAAAAGCATAAGTTGAGGGTGGCTAATGCAGAAAGCAACCTTGTTTTGGCCCTGACCCAACCATGGGTATTGTGAACCTTAACTCATGGCAAAATCATGAGTTGAGGGTGGCTGCTATAAGGAAAACCCCGGAAAGTGGGGTTGAAAGAATGAAGAGAAAGAAAGAATAAAACAGAAGTGACAAAAAAAATAAATGCAAAATAAACAAATGAAAAGAGAAAAGTCACTTACACATAAGGATAAGAAAGGGAAAACAGCAAAGTAAAAAGAAAATTGAGTAATAGGGTGAAATAAGATGATAAAAAGGTGATTCGCTTAGCCGGTATGTCAACGAGGGCAACAAGTCACTAAAGTATACCTAAATACATCCTACCTGACCCTGATCCTATGTTACAATCTAAAAAAGTCCTATTGTGATCCTAAGTGCGTATGAGGAATTTGAAGTAGTGAAAATAAGGGCAAGCCTATGGCAATATGTATAAATGAGTGATGAATTTGTTCTGAGAGTGAGTGTCGAAACGTGATCCTTATACTCAAACTAAAACCATTGTGTGAAAAATGAGGATGTTATTTGAAGTGAATACAGGAGTTGTAATACCAGAAATATTAGCATCTCGGTGAGAAATTGAAGAGGATAGGCATCATTGCGTAGTAAATCTGGGTTATGGTTTGATTCTACACAAGTCAATGCCTAATAGTGATACCATGCATGAACATGATGAGAATAATCGGGATTGATAGCCAAATGATTGCGGAAGTTAAAATATGGATACTTTTGTACAAAGATTTTATAGTGAGTCATAGTGCGTCGCTTGAGGACAAACAATGAATTTAAGTTGAGGGTGTTGATGTACCGTGGTTTCACGGTATGTCTAATGCTTTTTCCTTAAGTTTAGTGTGTGTCGAGAGCCCTTTTTTGTTAATTTTGATATAAGTTTCTCTTTGTTTGCAGAAAATCTGTCCAAGGATGAACGCGGGAGTTTTTGAGAGAAAATTGCAGAAGAGACCACCTACGGAACCTATGACGGTCCGTCGCGGCTGTGACGGTCCGTAGGTGGCACCGTAGTGAAGGGAGAAGTTGCTGAAGGAAATTTGGGGAAGTCTGACCAAGTGTGGGATTACGGAAGTCCATGACGGACCGTCACAGCTACGACGGTCCGTCCTGCAGGTTTGTCGTAATGATCAGAGAGTAATCCCAGTACCCAAAATTCCAAAGTTCAAGTGTTTTGGAACGATGACCCTCGACGGACCGTCGTGCTTGAAACGGTCCGTCATACCTGTCCGTCGAGGGGAATGAAGAAAGCAACATGAGAAGATATGAAGTATGGGACGACGGAGGCTATGACGGTCCGTCACATGGTCCGTCGACCCAGACGCGTTTGGACAGATTTTTAGTAAATAGAATCCTTATTTGATTAGGTTTTGTTTTTATTATAAATAGTTGGAAAAACCTCGTTTTTGGAAGTAGACATTCTGGATAATTTTTAGTTTATAGTTCTTCAATTATATTATTAAATTCTCAATTTTGGGAATTAAGATATTTTTCGGGAATTGATTGTTGTGGATTTCGTTGATTAATCAAGTTAAATTCTGGGAAATTATTGGTTTTCATAAAAGTAAGTGCATGAATTCTTCCATTAGCAATATGAATTTTGTAATTACGAACATGGGTAACTAAACTTCATAGCTAGGGTTGTGGGAACCATAGGTGAATAACAAGGTAATAATCTAACTTCAATAACAATTCTAGAGTGGTTTCTTGCATGTATTGATAATTCTTTTGTTTAGAAGTCTTTTTAACGGTGGCCAACGTTAGAACTCGCCTTAATTCTACTTGCCGGACCAAGGAGGTAGATAATAGGAAAAGAATTATCAACATAGATTTAGTGTAGACTATCTAATAGACTAGTATTGGTTGGGACGAGTTAATAGCTTAGTCAAATACCGAATACGATGTTTAATATGAGGTAAAGATAAGGGTTAGTATAGCAACACACGTAGCCGGACCAAGGTGCGAAGTGAAATTCTCTAGATGCCGGACCAAGGAGTTAGAGATACATAACTTATCACTTTACATGCAAGATATCAGGATAGAACTGTTATAGTTAGATTTACCAAGTTAGGAACCTGTGGGGAACACTAAAACCCTAGTTACTTTTATAATTTGATTAAACTCTGAAAGTTAAATTTGTTAGTTGTTCATTCTTATTTAGTTAATCATTTTCATTAATTTAGAAATAAAACCCCCCTTTTTGTCTTTTGGTTTATTGGAAAATAGTTGGCTAAATAATAGTAATAATAAAATAAAGTTAAGTCTGAACTATTTTCCTTGTGGGATCGATCCCAACCTCATTAGTTGGGTTCTTTACTTGATACGACCGCTTTACTTCTTATTTGAGAAGTAAGTTTAAGCGTATCACTTTGCAGTCAAAACTTTGGTCCAGAAATGCTCCTATAGTTACAAAATGGGTCAAAATGCCTTTTTTCGAATAAATATTTTTTTAAGCACATCTTCTTCATATTTATCAATGAACACTATTCTTGTTTTCTTTCTTCTAAAATCACTTTAACAAATAAAACCATAGAAAATATTTTTCTTATTCTTAGGGTGTGTTTGGTATGAAGGAAAATGTTTTGCATGAAAAAAATTTACCTTGAAAATGTTTTTCTGGAAAACAAATAGATTTTAACTTATTTTCTCATATTTGGTTGTTGAGTAAAAAAAAATTCTGCAAAAGATTTTTAGTGTTTGGTTAACGAATGAAAAATATTCTTGAGAAATGTCTTTTATTTTACTAGAGTATAAACTTATTATTGAAATTGAATGTTACTCCCTCCGTCCACAATTGTTTGGCAGGTATACTAAAAATAGATATCCAAGATTAATTGTCAATTTAAATAATCAAGAAACAATTAGTCACTTTTTTCCAAATTTGCCCTTAATGATAGTGTAGTTTAATTGAAAAGTTAGGTAGACTTTTGATATTCTTGATAGGGTTATATTAGTCAAATTACACATTGTATTAAATTTTCCTTGAGAGGTGTGCATGACCTTAACATGACAAACAATTATGGACGGAGGGAGTATGCTATAAAAAAAAATTATGGTATAAAAAATATATTTGAATCAATCTTATTCCATTTTTAGATATAAATTGTTGAAGTTAAGGTCAAAAATACATTTTATATCTAAATTCTCTCATTGATTAGTGAAGCACATCTAGATGTTGATTAGATAAAACCGGTGTTTGAATATGCTTCTAGGTGTATGTACATAAAATTTATGTTCACCTACCATAGGTTCTATTTTTAATTCCACTTTTTTTTTTTCATTTTTACTTGCAATTGCTGATATATTAATTCTTTTCATATATTTTTAATTAATTTTTTTAATATTCTAAACTCTCCCCTTTTAAGTCGGAGAAAATCGATGTCAAGACTAAGACGAGATCATGACTAAGAAAGTGGAGAAGAAGATGATGAATGTCATGGTGGAATATGTAACAACCCTAAAAATAGATATGCTAAGTAATGCTCAATGTGCCAAGAATGCCTACGATTAGACCAGGGTTCACACGGATTGATGCGCGTAGAACCAGACCTCGGAACCCTTGGTACAGCCAAGCCAACTAACTTGGGGAGTTAGTTGAGCTAGGAAAGGTTGGGACCAACCATGTAGGGCTCTCGAATACAAAGATTTACTCGAAGGAGTCTTTACCGGACTTAAAGAGAGGAAATCTTAAGTTTTGAGGGTCTAGGGGTAAAATGGTCTTTTACCAGGCTAAGGGTAATATCGTAATTACCCTAGATATATATTTAATTAGTTATTTAATAAGGTGGAGTGGCAAATTGGGGATAGAGACACGAAATGGAGCTCTTGAAGTTAAGTCCTGCTCCACCCGGGTTCGAACCTAGGTGGAAGCAATGAATTTATATGATTTTTTATTTAAGCTATTGAATTAATGTAATTAATTAATAATTATTATTCATTAGCTGATTTAAAATAAAAATAAAAATCAGATTTTTAATAATTAACTAAACCTTATTTGACTAAGTCCTAAACTAGACTCCTAAGCCTAATATGACTCCCACTCTCTCACGTCTATCTCTCAACTCTCACGCTCAAACTCTCCCATTCTCTCATTCACGTTTTTCTCTGCCAAAATAACTTCAAAAACAGTAGGTAAACCAAAGTTCTTCACACTTGAAGAACTCACAACGAAAATTACAAACAAACAACTAATCAAAAACGTTACGCAAGAGGGAGGATTATTCCGTCGAATTGGTGTTGAAGTTGAGGGTATTTGAACGTGATTTTTGGAGAAAGTTTTGGGCAGCAAGTCAAGGTTTGAACTACATAAAAGGTATGGGTTTTCTTCTCTCTTGGTCCCTTTCCCAAGAGACCCCTTAAGATTCAATAAATTCTAATCCGAAAACTAGGATTGTTCTCGTTGCATGTCCCTGTCACTAGCTCCCAATGACTCGTAGGTTGGGTATGTTTGCTGGTAGTTTAAGTATGAAGATTGATGTTCGTGATAATGTGTTCATGATTATGTGTTTAGAATTGTAATCATGTTAAGTTATGTCAACCGAAAGTATATGAAAAATGATATGTTTTTATGGTTGAATTTTATGTGCGAATGTTTGTGTAAATCATGAGGTGTAAAGTGGTGTAATGTTGCTGTATGTAATAGTAATTCTTGGCTGAATATAATCATAAAAATATTACACTTAAAGATGCACCAAATGATCCACGAAATGCCTTAAGAATTAACGTATGAGTGATGATAAAAAGAAGCTGAAAATAGTGAACAAATTTCCAGCATTTGATAGGTTGGGTTCAACCAAACAAAGTGGTACAAAACGCAATGAAAAATGAATGTAAAATAAGTGAAATCAGTAAGGATTGAATCCAAGACATCATTACATGAAAGCTACAAAAAAATCAACAAAGATTAAGACAAAAATGGATTGGCATAGACTAAATTTCCAGCCTGCTGGAAATTGTAGTCTCGGCCAATTTTTAAGAAAATGAGCTTCGTTTAAAAAAAAAATTATTTAAAATGTGAGGTCATTGGGGATTGAACCCATGACCTCACTAAATGAAAATTTCATAAAAATTTTGTGAGAAAAATGCAAGGAAAAATAGATGTGGTGAGTGGGAATTGAACCCCCAACCTCTTGAATGGATGAGAGAGTTAGGAGAAAAATAAAGGAGAGAAATAAATGTGGAGAGTGGGGATTGAACCCCCAACCTCTTGAATGGATGAGAGAGTTAGGAGAAAAATAAAGGAGAAAAATAAATGTGGAGAGTGGGGATTGAACCCCCAACCTTTTGAATGGATGAGAGAGTTAGGAGAAAAATGAAGGAGAAAAATAAATGTGGAGAGTGGGGATTGAACCCACAACCTCTTGAATAGATGAGAGAGTTAGGAGGAAAATAAAGGAGAAATATAAAATGAGGTGAATGGGGATTGAACCCACAACCTCTTGGATAGGTGAGAAAGTTAATAGATAATTTAAGAGAAAAAAAAGAATGAGCTTGTGGCGGATTGATCCCACAACCTCCTTGACTTAAACAAAAAAAAGGAGGAGAAAAAGAAAGGAAATATTATGGGGTTGATGGGAATCGAACTTATAACGCCCCAAAATGAACTAAGGTGAACTAGAGCCTCATGGTTGTCTCTTGAGTTAATTTTAAGTTAAACGGAGTTAGTTTGGTGTCCTTAGGCAATGTCCAAAGTTTGGTTAAGTTTGGAGTTCAATCAACCAAAAACGTCCATGATGTTCGGATGGTATTCCTTAGAATGTACTTGTATGTCTTGGCGAGTTTGGATGAGTTTTATGTGTTCGTTTTGCTTGAAACATGCGTCGGATGTTCCTTAGACCTAGACGACTTAGTTTAGGGGGTTGACGTCTGGGCACGACCTCACCTAGGACCCCAAAGACTCTAGATGAAGGGCCCCAGGACTTGGGAAAGTCTGCCCATCAGTAGCTCACGACGGCCATGGCGACGGTCCGTCGTACTCAGGACGGTCCGTCGTACTCAGGACGGTCCGTCGTACTCAGGACGGTCCGTCGAGCCAGGGCGTCGTGGGTGACAGAGAGTGAAATTGGGACAGGCTCCATTTAGAAGCCAAGTGTTCCTCGACGGAACCCCGTGACGGTCCGTGGTGGACGTGACGGTCCGTCGAGGAGGTCTCATCGACGAAGCCTGCCAGTGCATGATTTAAAGGCTGCCAGCTTAGGGTGTTTTATGTAAATACACCCCAAGCCTTATAAGACTCTCTTACACCCTAAACCTAGAGAAGAGCCCCCTTTTCTCTTCAAGATCCAACTCTCTCTTTCTCTCAAGAAAACTCTCTCAACTCTCTTGGAAGCTAGAAGTCAAGGAAGGATAGGAGGACGGATTGGGACTTGTTTCTTCATCAAATTCGTGGGTTTCTTTCTCCTAAAGGTATGGTATCCATTCTTGAATACCTTTCCATTCAAGAAGCCAACTTCCAAAATGGTTTTCAAAAGGGGTTTTAAACTCAACTTCTTCTAAACTTTGATTTCTATTATGGGTCTTCTTGTAACTAAGTTTTAATGGTTTAAATGTATTTATCTTGGTTTGAATAGATGGTTTTGATGTTAAAACTCCATGAAACTCTTGTATATGCATACTTCAACTTTTGGCATGAAAATGGGTTATGTGAGCATGATTTGAGTAAGGTATGAACTTGGGTCTTCTTGTGTATGTCATGTTGGTGTAGCTACTGCCCTAAGGGCCTTCATATGGTGAAATATTGATAAATTGCTTATGGGTAATGATGGTTTGATTTGTTGATGAGTTGCTCTCATTGTATAGTTCTTATTATGAATTGCTATTTGAGTGGTATGGTCCACCTTATGGGTGGCGGTGCAAATTGATGAACTTGATGTTACTTAGTATGGTTTGAGTATGTGACCTTGAAGGTCTAACATGTGAAATGAAGATATATTGGAAATGGGTCTTATGTTGTGTTTGATGTAGCTTGAATTGCATGTTTGACCTAGTTTATGTCTAAATGAAGTATATGATTATGAGAAGTATGTAGAGTGTGTAGCTTGATGAATCAAGGTTAAAGTATGAGTAGAACTTGATGAAAATGAAATGATGCTTATATGCAAGGTGTGCACATGTACACACACACTCTTCTAAGATTTGTATTATGTCAAGTTGAGCAAAAAGGGGAAATCTTGAGGTGGACACACTTCGTGAGTTGAGATGTAGTGTCTAGTAACAACCTCTCCATTTCCTAGTGAGCTTCCTATGATAGACTTTTATGTTGAGAAATCCGTGTGGAGTTATGCCTAGCACCGAGAGGATATGAAGGGGAGGTGGATTGCACTTCGTTAGTTGAGATGTTGTAATCCAAAGTACCTCTTGAGATGAGTACTCCTCGTTAGTATAGAGTGAGTTACTTAGTAGCAATCTCCTTATCCCTTAACTATGTGCCCGCATAGGTGTAGCTATTGGAAAAGCCATGTAAACGCTAAGAAGCATGACCTTACTCTAGGCAAGTAAGGATCCCTCATCCGATAGGGGTTAATATCGGGATTCCATGTCTAGCTCTCATGGTCTTTGTCGGTTAAGCTAACTCCCACAAAAGAATTGTTTTGAAACTAGTTATCTTGTGTATTGTTGAAATTGTGTATGTATGTCGTGAAGTGCTCAATCCACATTAGTTACCAAGTAGGAGCATTGAGTGGGAGTAGTAGTATGGGATGCTATTCTCACATTGCACTTGGTGTGACCTATACCTACTATGGGAGAAGAGTACCTTCATGAATTCCGTGTGAATGAGTACTATGGTGTAGTGTTATGGAGGATTATTGTGGAGTACTTGAGTAAATGGAATCCATTAGGAGTACTAAGTGGGAGTGGTAGTATGGGATGCTACTCTCACATTGCACTTGGTATGACCTATATTTCCATGAGTGTTTTGCATATGTTAGCCAAGGGCGTGGATTTGATTTCTAACGAAGTAAACCAAAGATTAGGTAGTTTTAAGGGTCGCTTTGGTGTGTTTTGAAGGGAGGTGTAATGAGAGTCCCTTCTTGGCTCACCTTAGGGAGTCTTAGAATAACCTTGGGTTAGGGCAACTTCAAAGAAAAAGGGTTCATATGACTTGGACCGTGCCTTTCACTGTAAGGTCTTCATGGTAAGAATTCAAAATGTTCACTATGATGCTTTATTCAATTTTATTGCAAGTTTAGCAAAGTTAATTGGAATGTTCCTTTTGTTTACTTTAAGTTTTGTAAGATAGCCATAAAGTGTTAAATCGTTGATTCTTATGTGGGTTTGCTTCTAGATTCATGAAGGTTATATTTGAATTGCATAAAAAGCTATCTTTACTAAAATGTCCCTTTTTGCATGTTTTTGCATATGCCATACTTAGTACATTGTTGTACTAACCCCATACTTTTTATACCTTATGAGTATAGGTTGGAAGCCTTTGGAGGATCGAAGTTGAAGCTTGGGAATTCTATCTCTCAAGACTTGGGTATGTCCTCATATATTCGAGGACATAGTTTTTATGTTTCTTAGTTTCCTTATTAAGACTTAAAAATGTATTTATTCTATTGTAAAGGGCCGTGTCCCTAAGATTCTAAGTTGTGTCTTTAAGTTGGCTTGTGACGATAAGATTTCCTAGTATTTATGAAAAGACTCCTTTTATTATTATTATCGTGAAAAGTTTTAATTCCGCACTACTTTTCATGCTTTATGTTATGAATGCGAGTTAGAGGGCTTGTACGAGACCCCAAAGGGGTCAAGTACGCCCGGTCACGATTCGAAGGTTTTCCCTAACTTCTAGGGGGTGCTTTCGGGTCGTGACAAGACTTGGTATCAGAGCATAAGGTTTTGGGAATATAGTTTAAGGTCTGAAAGTCTCACAAGCCACATCTAGTAGTATCTTGGTCATTGGTGTGAGTCGCGACACATCCATGGACAAGAGGCTATAGGATGCTAGAAGTTTCACTTTCTTCTCTATTCTAGTATCGTGCCTTAGAGTTGAGTATATAAGGTGTCTATTCTCAACCTCTTCTTTTGTGTTTTTAGGACATGAATACGAGGAGATCGACCGCTAGAAGGGAGGAGGGAAGTGTACAAAATGAGAGAGTCCTTCCCCATGTTGACCAAATTCCTATTGTTGTCTTAGGGGAGGAAAATGAGGAGGTTCCTCTTCAAGAACCTCAAGTGCCTCCGGAACCTCAAGGACCTCAAGTGCCTCCTATGCCTCAAGCTCCTTTTGTTGAGGGTGATATGACTAATGCGGAGTTGAGGGCTGCCCTAATGAACTTGACCCAACTCATGACGGCTCAAGCTCAAGTTGTCAACAATCACTTTGTGGGCCAAGCTAACCTAGGAGATAGGCCCCAACCAAATGCTAGTACTCCCGCTTCTAGGATTCGGGATTTCATGAGGATGAACCCTCCTACTTTTCATGGCACTAAGGTGGATGAAGATCCACAAGGCTTCATAGATGAGGTTTTCAAGGTGGTAGATGCTATGGGTGTGACCCCTAGGGAGAAAGCGGAATTGGCCGCTTACCAACTTAAGGATGTTGCTCAAGTGTGGTATGAGCAATGGAGGGGTGAGAGACCCTTAGAAAGAGGACCGGTTGATTGGGAGGAATTCAAAGAGGCTTTCCTAGATAGATTCTTTCCTTTAGAGTGGAGGGAGAAGAAGATGGTTGAATTCATGAACCTCCGTCAAGGGGGAATGAGTGTGCAAGAGTACTCTCTCAAATTCACCCAACTCTCTAAGTATGCCCCAAACATGGTAGCCAACCCTAGGGCTAGGATGAACAAGTTTGTGATGGGCGTGTCTAGCTTGGTGGAAAAAGAGTGTCGTACGGCTATGCTTCTTAATGACATGGATATCTCTAGGCTCATGGTTTATGCGCAACAAATTGAGGAGTCCAAAATTAGGGAGATAAGGCAAGAGGGTAAGAGACCTAGGTCGGATGATTCTAGTCACCAAAGGCCTAAGAAGAGGTTTTATCCCCAAGATTCTTCTATGGGAAACAAGGATAGGGCTCCAAATCAATCTTCTCAAGGTGGTGGTCATTCCTATGAAAGGGCTAGGTGCCCTACTTGTGGCAAGCAACATGGGGGTAAGTGTCTTGCCGGAACGGATGGTTGTTTTGCATGTGGTAATAGAGGCCACAAGATGAGGGACTGCCCAAACCTTAAATCAAGGGGGAGAGATGTCAATCAAGCTTCCCTAGATCCTAATGCTCCCAAGAAGAACCCTTCCTATGGGATGGGGGCTAGAAAGGATAATTAATCCGGATTGATGGTTTTGGTAAGTCTCAACTCTTGGTTATTGTTGCTTTTGTGTTATGAAATGAGTATATATGGTTTTATAGTTCATATGATCATGTCATCTTGATAAATTGCTCAAAGAGTGGAATTTTGAAAGTTTTCTATATTTGACAATGTTACAGTGAATATTCACTGTGAAAAATTTGCAATTTGAGAAAAATTTGCCTTGCCTTAATTTAAGTTTAATTATGTGCAAAATTGTTGTATATGAGCATGTTTAATGTTGGAGAAGGTAGTTCCTCCATAAAAGAAGTTTAAGGTTGAGTTTTGACTTTGTGAAGTTTGGCAAAAGTAGTCTATGTTGGTAAGTGTGAAATGATGCTCCTTGCTAATGGATGCTTTGATTGTTGATGTTTTGATCATGATCTAAGTGTATTATATGATGCTAAGTGAGTCCTTGCTGTTCTTAAAATTTAAGTGTCATTCGAGGACGAATGTTATTCCAAGTGGGGGAGAATATAACGCCCCAAAATGAACTAAGGTGAACTAGAGCCTCATGGTTGTTTCTTGAGTTAATTTTAAGTTAAACGGAGTTAGTTTGGTGTCCTTAGGCAGTGTGCAAAGTTTGGTTAAGTTTGGAGTTCAATCGACCAAAAACGTCCATGACGTTCGGATGGTATGCCTTAGAATGTACTTGTATGTCTTGGCGAGTTTGGATGAGTTTTATGTGTTCGTTTTACTTGAAACATGCGTCGGATGTTCCTTAGACCTAGACGACTTAGTTTAGGGGTTTGACGTCTGGGCACGACCTCACCTAGGACCCCAAGGACTCTAGATGAAGGGCCCCAGGACTTGGGCAAGTCTGCCCATCAGTAGCTCACGACGGCCATGGCGACGGTCCGTCGTACTCAGGACGGTCCGTCGAGCCAGGGCGTCGTGGGTGACAGAGAGTGAAATTGGGACAGGCTCCATTTAGAAGCCAAGTGTTCCTCGACGGAACCCCGTGACGGTCCGTGGTGGACGTGATGGTCCGTCGAGGAGGTCTCGTCGACGAAGCCTGCCAGTGCATGATTTAAAGGCTGCCAGCTTAGGGTGTTTTATGTAAATACACCCCAAGCCTTATAAGACTCTCTTACACCCTAAACCTAGAGAAGAGCCCCCTTTTCTCTTCAAGATCCAACTCTCTCTTTCTCTCAAGAAAACTCTCTCAACTCTCTTGGAAGCTAGAAGTCAAGGAAGGATAGGAGGACGGATTGGGAATTGTTTCTTCATCAAATTCGTGGGTTTCTTTCTCCTAAAGGTATGGTATCCATTCTTGAATACCTTTCCATTCAAGAAGCCAACTTCCAAAATGGTTTTCAAAAGGGGTTTTAAACTCAACTTCTTCTAAACTTTGATTTCTATTATGGGTCTTCTTGTAACTAAGTTCTAATGGTTTAAATGTATTTATCTTGGTTTGAATAGATGGTTTTGATGTTAAAACTCCATGAAACTCTTGTATATGCATACTTCAACTTTTGGCATGAAAATGGGTTATGTGAGCATGATTTGAGTAAGGTATGAACTTGGGTCTTCTTGTGTATGTCATGTTGGTGTAGCTACTGCCCTAAGGGCCTTCATATGGTGAAATATTGATAAATTGCTTATGGGTAATGATGGTTTGATTTGTTGATGAGTTGCTCTCATTGTATAGTTCTTATTATGAATTGCTATTTGAGTGGTATGGTCCACCTTATGGGTGGCGGTGCAAATTGATGAACTTGATGTTACTTAGTATGGTTTGAGTATGTGACCTTGAAGGTCTAATATGTGAAATGAAGATATATTGGAAATGGGTCTTATGTTGTGTTTGATGTAGCTTGAATTGCATGTTTGACCTAGTTTATGTCTAAATGAAGTATATGATTATGAGAAGTATGTAGAGTGTGTAGCTTGATGAATCAAGGTTAAAGTATGAGTAGAACTTGATGAAAATGAAATGATGCTTATATGCAAGGTGTGCACATGTACACACACACTCTTCTAAGATTTGTATTATGTCAAGTTGAGCAAAAAGGGGAAATCTTGAGGTGGACACACTTCGTGAGTTGAGATGTAGTGTCTAGTAACAACCTCTCCATTTCCTAGTGAGCTTTCTATGATAGACTTTTATGTTGAGAAATCCGTGTGGAGTTATGCCTAGCACCGAGAGGATATGAAGGGGAGGTGGATTGCACTTCGTTAGTTGAGATGTTGTAATCCAAAGTACCTCTTGAGATGAGTACTCCTCGTTAGTAGAGAGTGAGTTACTTAGTAGCAATCTCCTTATCCCTTAACTATGTGCCCGCATAGGTGTAGCTATTGGAAAAGCCATGTAAACGCTAAGAAGCATGACCTTACTCTAGGCAAGTAAGGATCCCTCATCCGATAGGGGTTAATATCGGGATTCCATGTCTAGCTCTCATGGTCTTTGTCGGTTAAGCTAACTCCCACAAAAGAATTGATTTGAAACTAATTATCTTGTGTATTGTTGAAATTGTGTATGTATGTCATGAAGTGCTCAATCCACATTAGTTACCAAGTAGGAGCATTGAGTGGGAGTAGTAGTATGGGATGCTATTCTCACATTGCACTTGGTGTGACCTATACCTACTATGGGAGAAGAGTACCTTCATGAAATCCGTGTGAATGAGTACTATGGTGTAGTGTTATGGAGGATTATTGTGGAGTACTTGAGTAAATGGAATCCATTAGGAGTACAAAGTGGGAGTGGTAGTATGGGATGCTACTCTCACATTGCACTTGGTATGACCTATATTTCTATGAGTGTTTTGCATATGTTAGCCAAGGGCGTGGATTTGATTTCTAACGAAGTAAGCCTAAGATTAGGTAGTTTTAAGGGTCGCTTTGGTGTGCTTTAAAGGGAGGTGTAATGAGAGTCCCTTCTTGGCTCACCTTAGGAGTCTTAGAATAACCTTGGGTTAGGGCAACTTCAAAGAAAAAGGGTTCATATGACTTGGACCGTGCCTTTCACTGTAAGGTCTTCATGGTAAGAATTCAAAATGTTCACTATGATGCTTTATTCAATTTTATTGCAAGTTTAGCAAAGTTAATTGGAATGTTCCTTTTGTTTACTTTAAGTTTGGTAAGATAGCCATAAAGTGTTAATTGTTGATTCTTATGTGGGTTTGCTTCTAGATTCATGAAGGTTATATTTGAATTGCATAAAAGCTATCTTTACTAAAATGTCCCTTTTTGCATGTTTTTGCATATGCCATACTTAGTACATTGTTGTACTAACCCCATACTTTTTATACCTTATGAGTATAGGTTGGAAGCCTTCGGAGGATCAAAGTTGAAGCTTGGGAATTCTATCTCTCAAGACTTGGGTATGTCCTCATATATTCGAGGACATAGTTTTTATGTTTCTTAGTTTCCTTATTAAGACTTAAAAATGTATTTATTCTATTGTAAAGGGCCGTGTCCCTAAGATTCTAAGTTGTGTCTTTAAGTTGGCTTGTGACGATAAGATTTCCTAGTATTTATGAAAAGACTCCTTTTATTATTATTATCGTGAAAAGTTTTAATTCCGCACTACTTTTCATGCTTTATGTTATGAATGCGAGTTAGAGGGCTTGTAGGAGACCCCAAAGGGGTCAAGTACGCCGGTCACGATTCGAAGGTTTTCCCTAACTTCTAGGGGGTGCTTTCGGGTCGTGACAGAACTAGGGTCTCCCAAATCTGAAAAATGTATTAACAAGTTAAAAATAAGATTAAGTGTTGTCCAAGGGATTCGAACTTGGGTTCCCTTGCCCAAATTCCGTATTGATACATAAGTCATACGTGAATTAAATGTTCAAGAATAATGCCACCTACTTTGATCGAAATTGAGATCTTGGCATACATACAAGATACATAAGTCTTGTACTACATAATCTTAGGAAGATATGAGTCACTTAATGAACTATGAATGAAGCCTCATGGCTTGTATATATAGACCCATAAGTCTAGCATACGTTTAAAAATAAGTGAACCTAAGAAGTATGAAATGAAATGATGAAACCCTAGAAGGGTTAAGTAAGAGTGTGAAACACACTAAATGGCCAAGTGCATTGGCCTATGATGAAATGAACAATGAAATGATGAAATGAACAATGATATGATGAAATGAACAATGAAATGATGAAATGAACAATGAAATGATGAAATGAACAATGATATGATGAAATGAACAATGAAATGATGAAATGAACAATGAAATGATGAAATTAAAAATGAAATGATGAAATGAACAATCAAATGATGAAATGAGAAATGAAATGATGAAACCCTAGAAGGGTTAAGTAAAAGTGTGAAACACACTAAATGGCCAAGTGCATTGGCATATGATGAAGTGAACATTCACGTAATAAATGGTGAGTAATTATGAAGAGCAAATGTGCTAATGTTAATCAATGTGGTGACAACATGATACGAGGCTAATGTAAAAGATAAGAGCAATCTCAAATGAGCCTAAGTAAATGTTACTGATACGTACTGACCTATGAGAGTGTAAGATAATAAAGAGACCAGTCTCTATAAACACTCTAATGAGAGTATTGAGATGAGATGAGAAATCATCTAATGAGCTATGATGTCCTCATACTAGAAGCCAGCTTCCATGACGTATGAGATGAATGTAATGGAACTTTATACTAAGCACCGATAGACTGGATATGAGCGGTGATGCCTTCTTTCGGGAAGGGCGGAGGTTCATGTAACTCTCATGAGATGAGACTGTCCGGCATGTCGGGTATGGGTCTCCTTATATCTCCTAGTCTTCGAACCTATACTGCCAATATAGGGATCTGGCGGGGTTAAATTCCCATGTACGCTAGCATGTTTTGGGTCACTTTGGCCAGTGATTCCACCTCTTTTCGGTGTGGGGGAGACACTGGATTTCATGATGCTCACATGATCTATGTCGGTTAAAGTTAAAGTTCCCAATGAATGAATGAGGCCAGCCTCAAATGATGCACATAATGAAATGAATGATACCGAAGGTGTTAGGGTAGGATGATCAAAAGGTGAGTTAGATTCAAGTAATGACATTAGGTCATTCTTGGTCGTTGCACAACGAACCCAATGAAAGTCTTAAACTACATCCTAGGTATAGCTGGTGTTTACGCTGCCCCACGAACGAAATGAAATGGAGTACGTATGAATGAACGAAGCAGACTCTGCGTTTGCTAACGAAGACTCCCTAGTTGAGGTCCCATCTGTTGAGCCCTCATTCCTGGGAAGTCTTAATGTTAATTCCATGATTCTAAAGTCTCATGGCATACGAATGAACGAAATGAACAATGTTATGTGTTACATGAATTATAATATGTGTTATGTGTACGCTGTTGTGTGTTGTGTGCAGAATGTTAAGTATGATGATGTATGTTATTCTCATGGCATAACTTTCCTATTCCAAATCTGGAAAGCCCACTGACTTTCCAAATCCAAATTTGGAAAGCTCATTGACTTTCCTAATCCAAATTTGGAAACTTTTCTAATCTCAATTTGGCAAGTCCACTGACGTGACTTCCAAAAATCATGTTGTTAGGAAATAGCTATTCTTTCTCATGCATGTCCTTGGTGTGTGCTTGCATATACCCATACTTAGTACAAGTGTGTACTAACCCTATACAAACTCTACTATTTTAGGTGCAGGCACATGTGGACGATAGAGCTACAGGATCATCGCTGCAGTTATCCGGACGTCCAGCATTCATCCGGTTTTGGTAGGTCCTCATGCTTTCGAGGATGCTACTGTTTTATATTCTAGCTTAGTTTTAGAGTTGAGCTAGTGGAGCATGTTCCACTAGCGTTTCCTTCCTATTTTTATTCAGACTATGTATTGGTGCCATTGGCAATTATACACTTAATAAGAATTGAACTATTTCTTTCAGTCGCTTATCTCTTAATGTTAGATGGTTGATGGTGAACAATTATGTATAAATGAGAATGTTTTTATAAGTATGTTAAGAAATAAAAAGTTTCAAATTTTCCGCTAAAATTAACCTAGATGAAGTAAGAATGATGTAAGTAGGCTTGTCTGCGACCTCTGAGAGGTCAACGACGCCGGTCTCATCTGGGGTCTAGATTCCAGTCGTGACAAAGTTGGTATCAGAGCCATAGGTTAAATTCCGAGAATAATGAGTTCCATCAACCACATTGAGTAGTTTCTAAGTCATGGTAGTGAAGTGCACAACTATCCTGGATTAGAGACTGCATGATGCGTAGGAAAATTTCCCTTCTTCTACTCTTTATCGTTTCTTCTAGAGCCTTGACACTTTGTGTCATTCTAAATATCTAACTTCGTTCTTGTGTACGCGCTTAGAAGAATACACACAAGAATTAGGATGACCAAGTGGTCTAAGGTGCTAGACTCAAGATCTGGCCTTCCCAAGAAGGGGCAGTGATAGAAATGCCCAGCGTGAACGAAAGACGTTTGATAAGAGTGGTTGTTCGCATGAAGGTGAGTGCATGGTAGGTTCTAAAGCCTGCTATGAGTATTGATGAAGAGGAGAGGGCTAAGTTGGTTGCTTACTAGCTCAAGGAGATGGCTTAGGTATGGATTACGTCATAAATGCTAGACTACCATAGACTATCGAAACAGGGTAGTAAGGTTAAATTTCCAAATAAGTTAGAGTTAAAATGAATTCATGCTTGCATGTCATGTAAATGTTTTTGTATAGCGTGGACATGATTTTTGTGTTGCATGAGTTGTGAGGTGCATCAAGTTAAGTGCGATTGAGAAGGAAGTTCCTCAATCACAAATATGAAGCTTTAGATAAGATTGTGTAATATGCATTATCCAGAGTAAGTGTGAAACACAAATTCACAAAAAGTAAAGTCTCAAGTATGTTTAGATATCTTCGAAAATCACCCTCTATATATTAAAATGATGTGTAGTGTCATTCGGGGACGAATGTTCCTAAGGGGGGATAATGTAACAACCCTAAAAATAGATATGCTAAGTAATGCTTAATGTGCCAAGAATGCCTACGATTAGACCAGGGTTCTCACGGATTGATGCGCGTAGAACCAGACCTCAGAACCCTTGGTACAGCCAAGCCAACTAACTTGGGGAGTTAGTTGAGCTAATAAAGGTTGGGACCAACCATGTAGGGCTCTCGAATACGAAGATTTACTCGAAGGAGTCTTTACCGGACTTAAAGAGAGGAAATCTTAAGTTTTGAGGGTCTAGGGGTAAAATGGTCTTTTACCAGGCTAAGGGTAATATCTTAATTACCCTAAATATATATTTAATTAATTATTTAATAAGGTGGAGTGGCAAATTGGGGAGAGAGACACGAAATGGAGCTCTTGAAGTTAAGTCCTGCTCCACCCGAGTTCGAACCTAGGTGGAAGCAATGAATTTATATGATTTTTTATTTAAGCTATTGAATTAATGTAATTAATTAATAATTATTATTCATTAGCTGATTTAAAATAAAAATAAAAATCAGATTTTTAATAATTAACTAAACCTTATTTGACTAAGTCCTAAACTAGACTCCTAAGCCTAATATGACTCCCACTCTCTCACGTCTATCTCTCAACTCTCACGCTCAAACTCTCCCATTCTCTCATTCACGTTTTTCTCTGCCAAAATAACTTCAAAAACAGTAGGTAAACCAAGGTTCTTCACACTTGAAGAACCCACAACGAAAATTACAAACAAATAACTAATCAAAAATGTTACGCAAGAGGGAGGATTATTCCGTCGAATTGGTGTTGAAGTTGAGGGTATTTGAACGTGATTTTTGGAGAAAGTTTTGGGCAGCAAGTCAAGGTTTGAACTACATAAAAGGTATGGGGTTTCTTCTATCTTGGTCCCTTTCCCAAGAGACCCCTTAAAATTCAATAAATTCTAATCCGAAAACTAGGATTGTTCCCGTTGCATGTCCCTGTCAGTAGCTCCCAATGAATCGTAGGTAGGGTATGTTTGCTGGTAGTTTAAGTATGAAGATTGATGTTCGTGATAATGTGTTCATGATTATGTGTTTAGAATTGTAAGCATGTTAAGTTATGTCAACCGAAAGTATGTGAAAAATGATATGTTTTTATGGTTGAATTTTATGTGCGAATGTTTGTGTAAATCATGAGGTGTAAAGTGGTGTAATGTTGCTGTATGTAATAGTAATTCTTGGCTGAATATAATCATAAAAAGATTACACTTAAAGATGCACCAAACGATCCACGAAATGCCTTAAGAATTAACGTATGAATGATGATAAAAAGAAGCTGAAAATAGTGAACAAATTTCCAGCATTTGATAGGTTGGGTTCAGCCAAACAAACTGGTACAAAATGCAATGAAAAATGAATGTAAAATAAGTGAAATCAATAAGGATTGAATCCAAGACATCATTACATGAAAGCTACAAAAAAATCAACAAAAGATTAAGACAAAAATTGATTGGAAGAGACTAAATTTCCAGCCTGCTGGAAATTGTAGTCTCGGCCAATTTTTAAGAAAATGAGCTTCGTTTAAAAAAAATTTATTTAAAATGTGAGGTCATTGGGGATTGAACCCATGACCTCACTAAATGAAAATTTCATAAAAATTTTGTGAGAAAAATGCAAGGAAAAATAGATGTGGTGAGTGGGGATTGAACCCCCAACCTCTTGAATGGATGAGAGAGTTAGGAGAAAAATAAAGGAGAGAAATAAATGTGGAGAGTGGGGATTGAACTCCCAACCTCTTGAATGGATGAGAGAGTTACGAGAAAAATGAAGGAGAAAAATAAATGTGGAGAGTGGGGATTGAACCCACAACCTCTTGAATAGATGAGAGAGTTAGGAGGAAAATAAAGGAGAAATATAAAATGAGGTGAATGGGGATTGAACCTACAACCTCTTGGATAGGTGAGAAAGTTAATAGATAATTTAAGAGAGAAAAAAGAATGAGCTTGTGGGGGATTGATCCCACAACCTCCTTGACTTAAACGAAAAAAGGAGGAGAAAAAGAAAGGAAATATTATGGGGTTGATGGGAATCAAACTAGGGTCTCCCAAATCTGAAAAATGTAATTAACAAGTTTAAAATAAGATTAAGTGTTGTCCAAGGTATTCGAACTTGGGTTCCCTTGCCCAAATTCCGTATTGATACATAAGTCATACGTGAATTAAATTTCAAGAATAATGCCACCTACTTAGATCGAAATCGAGATCTTGGCATACATACAAGATACATAAGTCTTGTACTACATAATCTTAGGAAGATATGAGTCACTTAACTAACTATGAATGAAGCCTCATGGCTTGTATGTATAGACCCAAAGTCTAGCATACGTTTAAAAATAAGTGAACCTAAGATGTATGAAATGAAATGATGAAACCCTAGAAGGGTTAAGTAAGAGTGTGAAACACACTAAATGGCCAAGTGCATTGGCCTATGATGAAATGAACAATGAAATGATGAAATGAACAATGATATGATGAAATGAACAATGAAATGATGAAATGAACAATGAAATGATGAAATGAACAATGATATGATGAAATGAACAATGAAATGATGAAATGAACAATGAAATGATGAAATGAACAATGATATGATGAAATGAACAATGAAATGATGAAATGAACAATGAAATGACGAAATGAAAAATGAAATGATGAAATGAACAATCAAATGATGAAATGAGAAATGAAATGATGAAACCCTAGAAGGGTTAAGTAAAAGTGTGAAACACACTAAATGGCCAAGTGCATTGGCATATGATGAAGTGAACATTCACGTAACAAATGGTGAGTGATTATGAAGAGCAAATGTGCTAATGTTAATGAATGTGGTGACAACATGATACGAGGCTAATGTAAAAGATAAGAGCAATCTCAAATGAGCATAAGTAAATGTTACCGATACGTACTCACCTATGAGAGTGTAAGATAATGAAGAGACCAGTCTCTATAAACACTCTAATGAGAGTATTGAGAATAACACACTCAATACGAATGATGAGATGAGAAATCATCTAATGAGCTATGATGTCCTTATACTAGAAGCCAGCTTCCATGACGTATGAGATGAATGTAATGGAACTTTATACTAAGCACCGATAGACTGGATATGAGCGGTGATGCCTTCTTTCGGGAAGGGCGGAGGTTCACGTAACTCTCATGAGATGAGACTGTCCGGCATGCCGGGTATGGGTCTCCTTATATCTCCTACTCTTCGAACCTATACTGCCAATATAGGGATCTGGCAGGGATAAATTCCCATGTACGCTAGCATATTTTGGGTCACTTTGGCCAGTGATTCCACCTCTTTTCGGTGTGGGGGAGACACTAGATTTCATGATGCTCACATGATCTATGTCGGTTAAAGATAAAGTTCCCAATGAATGAATGAGGCCAGCCTCAAATGATGCACATAATGAAATGAATGATATCGAAGGTGTTAGGGTAGGATAATCAAAAGGTGAGTTAGATTCAAGTAATGACATTAGGTCATTCTTGGTCATTGCACAACGAACCCAATGAAAGTCTTAAACTACATCCTAGGTATAGCTGGTGTTTACACTGGCCCACAAATGAAATGAAATGGAGTACGTATGAATGAACGAAGCAGACTCTACGTTTGCTAATGGAGACTCCCTAGTTTAGGTCCCATCTATTGAGCCCTCATTCCTGGGAAGTCTTAATGTTAAGTCCATGATTCCAAGGTCTCATGGCATACGAATGAATGAAATGAACAACGTTATGTGTTACATGAATTATAATATGTGTTATGTGTACGCTGTTGTGTGCTGTGTGCAGAATGTTAAGTATGATGATGTATGTTATTCTCATGGCATAACTTTCCTATTCCAAATCTGGAAAGCCCACTGACTTTGCTAATCCAAATTTGGAAAGCTCATTGACTTTCCTAATCCAAATTTGGAAACTTTTCTAATCTCAATTTGGCAAGTCCACTGACTTGACTTCCAAAAATCATGTTGTTAGGAAAGAGTTATTCCTTCTCATGCATGTCCTTGGTGTGTGCTTGCATATACCCATACTTAGTACAAGTGTGTACTAACCCTATACAAACTCTACTATTTTAGGTGCAGGCACATGTGGACGATAGAGCTACAGGATCATCGCTGCAGTTATCCGGACGTCTAGCATTCATCCGGTTTTGGTAGGTCCTCATGCTTTCGAGGATGCTACTGTTTTATATTCTAGCTTAGTTTTAGAGTTGAGTTAGTGGAGCATGTTCCACTAGCGTTTCCTTCCTATTTTTATTCAGACTATGTATTGGTGCCATTTTGGCAATTATATACTTAATAAGAATTGAACTATTGTTTCAGTTTCTTATCTCTTAATGTTAGATGGTTGATGGTGAACAATTATGTATAAATGAGAATGTTTTTATAAGTATGTTAAGAAATAAAAAGTTTCAAATTTTTCGCTAAAATTAACCTAGATGAAGTAAGAATGACGTAAGTAGGCTTGTCTGCGACCTCTGAGAGGTCAACGATGCCGGTCTCGTCTAGGGTCTAGCTTCCAGTTGTGACAGAATAAATATATTTACATGGTGATAGTTTTAACCTCGAGACTTTATTTTTAACTTAATATTAATTTATTTAGATTTGTCATAATAAAATTAGTTTTCTACATGGAGTGTAACATTATATAATGTTTAAACAAAAGAGAGTGCACACATGTCATCAGAAATAAGTCAAGGAAATTTTAGCTAACTACTGAGTAATAATTCAAGTATCAAAATTATACTCTTAATAGTTCATATATGAATCTCAAAAAGTTAAGATAGTTTAGTTTTGACCCTTATAACTCTAAATATTGCTATTATTATTGTTATGTAATAAATGTCTATTGTTGTATTTGCTTTGGAAAAAATTAATGACTCTAAAAATGTTAGTAATCCTTATTTTGAGGACAAGGAAGTTTTCCTTATAAATAATGAATTTTATTGGTAATAAACCACGGAGAAAAATAATTAAGTCTTCTATTTTTCTCTATTATATTTTTGTATTATTATTTTATAACTTAATAACACATTACAAACAAATGTTTAACCTTTTATTGGAGTTTAATGTACATTATTATCGTTTTGAAAAATTAAAGTCCGATGATGTCACTCACAACTTACTAAAAATCAAGTGAGAAAGAAAGTATAGAACTCCGTTCCTCTGTGGAGGAGAATAATTTAACCGTATTTAATAATATATGCTTTATAAGTATTAGGGCTTGTTTGGAAGGACATCCCGATAATTGAATTCGATATAATTGGGTGTAATTACATTGTTTGTCCAATTTAGTTTGACAGATAATTACTTGATCAACATGTAATTGGTGTAATTGGCAAATGGTAATTATACTCTACAACTCATATGCCGAGACTGTGAATTGCTGGTAATTACATAGTGTGATTACCATATGATTAGTTTTTTATAATTTTTTTAAATTCTATTATATTAAGTTTTTTTAATTATTATTTTAAAAGTTTATTTTTTATTTTATTGTCACGACCCAAAATTAGACGTGATGGCACTCATTTTATCTCACCAAGAGAAGTAAGCCTAAAACTCAATTGTTACAGTAAAGTGTGGAAATTTTATAATCAACTCAAAAATACCTCCAAAATCTCGTTGTCACGTGTACAAGACTCTAAAGTATTACAATTGATTCAAAAGAAAAACTCAAGTCTCAAATGAACTTGTTTCTAGAATAGAACAAGATCATAATTAAGGAGAAAGAAAGTCTGCTGAGACGACAAACAGCTACCTCACAAATCTCCAAGAAGCCTCGGAAAAGAAGAGAATGACAAGTACAATAAAAATCCAGTCTCATAACCTACAAAAATTTGTAGAATTAAGGGGTGAGTACCAAACCACACGGTACTCAACAAGTAAATCCTAAACACAAGCTAAGGGGATGAAATACGAGTACTCCTACCACCCCAACCGAACCTCCACAACTACAACCTGCATAAAAATCAGACCAACCTAACAACTCACAGTTTACATAGCACATAGCTCAACAACAACACTTTGACAAATTACATGTCCTGAACAACAACACTTAACAAATTACATATCCTCAACAACAACACTCTGACAAATTACATGCCCTCTACAACAACACTTCAACAAATTATATATCCTCAACAACAATACTTTGACAAATTGCATATTCTCCACAACAACACTTTCACAATTTACATATCCTCAATAACAACACTTCAAGAATTACATATTCACAAAAACAACACTTCAACAAATTATATGTCCTCAACAACAAGCATCAGTATTCATCAATCACAAGTTCCGCAGAAGGGCATTCACAAGATCAGCAAAACACAATATCAAGTTCACTAATGGTATGTATGTGAAATACAATGGAATGCAATGTCAAGTATAATGATGCATGTCTGACCTAGTGATACACAACCGCTGTCTCTCGTGAATGTGAGATGCTATTTTGCTAAAGCAAAGCACACCATTATCTGCAAACCAACCAACTCTCATTCATTGAAAATACCCTCAATATTTGTTCAGAACCCCTACACACAAACCATATATTCAACTTGACTAAACTCGATGTTTCAGAATCAATGGAACCATTGAAAGATGAATTCAAGGTCACCATGACCTGAAATTTGAGAAAGTCCCAAGGAACAAACATAACGTCTAAATGCTAAATTAAGCTCATGAGCTTCGAAAGTTTATCCATGACCTATTCTAGGCCAAAAACAATCTCCTAAATCCAATGAAACTAAAGAAATTCAATTCGAGCATCCAAACATGAAATGTTGAGCAAAGTCAACCCACAAGATAAAATTTTACAAATTTTCACTTAGGACCTCAATTCTACAAAACGACTCCAAATTTGATTAGACAACCATCCTAGACCAATTTACACATTACGGGACTGATGAAATTGACAAAAATTCTATTTTGAGACTATGAGTCCACAATTTTGAATTATTCAGGGTTATATTTTGATAGGTTTAGTGTACTCAAATGCATTTATTCTCTAAACCTTATAGAATAACTTGAGGTTCAGGTATTTAGACTTGGAGACAAAGGCATGGGCAAAATAAAGCAAAAAGGAACAAAGGCAGTTGAAAGAATGACGAAATGAAGGACCGAGGATTGCTAAACCCGTTCGGCATGTCGCACAAAGGTCTCAACCTCGCCTTTTGTTCCACTGAGCTGAGCCCTGAAGGAAGGGATCAAATTAGCGGTGAAGAGGAGCAGCTGGCGTGTCACCGAGCAGTTTGGCAAAGTAGTATTATGTCTCCCAATGATCCAAAATGCACAGATGTTGTAGGCTAACGTAAGACGGCGATAAATATACCAAAGAGAGGATCACCGAGTGGATCGGCAATCCCGAGTAACTTCTCCGAGTGGTCCTTTGTAGCATAATTTTTTGAAAACTATAAATACGTTTTAATATTTTTAGCTTGGTTTCAAATTTGATAGTTTTAAACAATAATTTTTAAACTTAGCTTCTAATTTGAGTTTTGGAGAGCTCGTGGGAAACTTTTCTATTGAACCTTGGAGATTTTAAGATTCTCATCTTGAAGAAATCAAAAGTGGGTGTTGGAAATTCTTCATCCTAGACTCAATTGAAGCAAAAATAAATCATATCAGTTGATGTTACTTCGATTTTGGTACCATTTTCTTCCCTTTTTCAATGTCTAGCTAAAACCCCAATTCTTTGGGTGTGATTTTGTAAATATGAGTTAAATCTATTGTTAGGTGTTGCTTATTGTTATTATATTCGCTGTTTAAATGTGATTCACTTTGTAGTTGTGTTTGAACAAAATGAGGTTGTAGTTGCAAATATGATTTCACCTTACTATTTTTGGATTGCTCGAGAGAGAGGTTTTAAAACTAAGACTACTAAGTTGATAGCCGGTGGTTATTGGTTCTCCATGGCTTCAGCTCTAGAGAGTGAATCTTAGTCCCTTTCCCACATTTTCTGATCGAGAGAGTGATTGGGCTAAGGCAGAGGCTGTGCTTAAAGGCTGCAACTCGGTGTTTGAGAGAAACCTAGTTGATTCAGGGTAAGTTTCTCGAGAGAGAATTAACCTAGGCCTCTTGGCCTCTGCATCTGGTTCAGCAGAATACCATTCTTCAAATCTTTCCACGAGTTACCACATTATTAGACTAGGTACTGCAAACAAGAAGCATTAGGTAGAAATAGGCCTGGTCTTAAAAGGTACAACCAACAACAATAACCACTCAATATTTGTTTCTTGTAACCTCTTTTCCAAAGTCTGAAATCCTTAGAAATTGTACATATCATTTCTTTCCCATGTTTTACGTATAAAAGGTCTACTCTTTCCAAAGACTCTCCTCTTAAAACTAGCTTCATGGCAAGTTTCATAGATCACCAAATCAAAATTTCCATATAGAAATTTACAGTAGATTCTAATACCATAGAAGGGTTCAATGTGGGTGTATGTACATAACATATATATCCTATATTTCAGCATTAGAGAGGTAAGCTAAATAACACTCATTTCCCACTAAAATTTTTATCTTTTTCGCAAAATCAGAGCACATTATAGATGAAATCATACCCAAGATAATTATATACATCTCTATATATTTCTCTTTTGAACTTCAAGCATCAACCCTCATTATATCACCGTCTTCATCACGCATTGTATCCATATCCCTTTCTCTAAGATCATCATCCTCACCAACTTCAGTCAAGGTTGATGTTGTTGATACTGTGAAATTTTCTCAAAATTCTCTACCACCAATTTCACCATCCAAAATCACTTCTAGTTCATCTTCATCTTCTTGCGGCAATTTATACCGACAGAGTGGACAAGTATTACTCTGATTAAGCCAAGGGATAATACAATCATTACGAAAAAAATGTTTACAAGACAATTGACTAGCTTCCGTATCGGTTCCACATTCCTCCATACAAATCGAACAGTTTTTCGAAGATTCATTGATTTTCACACTCGGAAGTGAGTTGATAAACGATTTAAGAGTTGGTGAACGGAATTGAGGTGAGTTAAACAACTCAAACGAAAGATCTTCGGAATCACTCTCATCGGATTCAGTATCGGAATCGAAATAATTAAAAGTCACAGAATCATTGGTGGAAAGGGTATAATTGGTAAGAGTTAAATGTTGAGGAAAAGGTATAAAACTAGCAGTGGTGTAATTAGGGAGGAGGTGGCGATGAAAGCAGTGAGGGCAATGAAAGGAGGAGCTAACGCCGTCAGTGGTGGTTATGTAAAAGGCATCGTTGCAGTTGTAACACCGGTAAGAATGGCGGTTAGCGGGAAACCTGGCCTCCGTCGTCGACATGACGGACCTTTGGTGTCGTTTTAAAATATTTTTCAAAATAAACTTAAAATTTCTTTTTTTTTTGGGGGGGGGGGTGTCGAGGATAGGGGTGAAAAATTAAAATTTGAACTTGAAAATATATATTTAAAAACAATCTTAATTTTTTTTTTGGGGGGGGGGGTGAGGGGGGTGAGAGGTCGAGGGTAGGGGTGGCCTCCCTCGTCGACATGACAGACTTTTAATGTCCTCTTGCTCAATTTTCTCGAGGAACACACTATAGTCTAAATTTTGATTTATTTTATTTTTGCAGAAAAGTTGAGAATAATGTCTATGTAAATTGTTTTATTCAGGAACCGGTGCCATATATCATCATTATTACATTTTGTCATTAAATTTTGTATAATTTACATAAATCCCATAGTATAGAGAATAAATTACATTTTATCCCTACTTTTTATTTCAAATTACAATAATTCCTTAAAATTTGTACCTTCTTAGTACATTATAAGTATCTCGTAAATATTATAACATAAATCGGATACATAATATGTAACTCGGATACATAAAAAACTAGCTCAGACACATTATAACATAAACAAAATACATAATACATTCCTCGGATACATTAAATATTGGCTCGGATACAATAATATATTGCTCTGATACATTAAATACATAAGGAGAGAAATAAGAGATTTTAGAGATTATTAGAAATAAAAGGGGATATTGGAAATAAGGGAACGTAAGACGTGTATTTCAGTAATTTTATCTTAAATGTTATGTTATAAAAAAACTATTTGCATCAAAATTATTCCATTTTTAGATATAAATTATTGAAGTTAAGCTCAAAATACATTTTATATTTAAATTATCTCATTGATCAGTGAAACACATCTAGATGTTGATTAGATTAAATCGGTGTCTCAATATGCTTCTAGGCGTATGTCCATAAAATTTACGTTCACCTACCATAGGTTCTATTTGATGATACATTAATTTTTTCATATATTTTTAGTTAATTTTTTTAATATTCTAAACTCTCCCCTTTTATGTCGGAGAAAATCGATGTCAAGACTGAGATGAGATCACGACTAAGAAGGTGGACAAGAAGATGACGAATGTAATAGTGGAATAAATATATTTATATAGTGATAGTTTTAACCTTGAAACTTCATTTTTAACTTAGTATTGATTTATTTAGATTTGTCATGATAAAATTAGTTTTTCTACATGGAGTGTCACGTTATATAATGTTTAAACAAAAGAGAGCGCACAGATCGCCATCAGATATAAGTGAAGGAATGTTTATCTAACTACTGAGTGATCAAGTATCAAAATTATACTCTCAATAGTTAATATATGAAACTCAAAAAGTTAAGATAGTTTAGTTTTGACCATTTTAACTCTAAATGTTATTATTATTATTGTTATGTAATAAATGTCTATTTGTATTTGTTTTGGAAAATATTAATGACTCTAAAAATATTAGTAATCATTATTTTGAGGAAAAGGAAGTTTTCCTTGTAAATAAAGAATTTTCTCAGTAATAAACAACGGAGAAAAATAATTAAGTCTTCTCTTTTTCTCTATTATATTTTTGTATTATTATTTTATAATTTAATAACACATTACACACAAATATCTAACCTTTTATTGGAGTTTAATGTACATTATTATCGTTTTAAAAATTAAAGTCCTTTGATGTTACTCACAACTTACTAGAAATCAAGTGAGAAAAAAATTAAACACAAGAACATCCACAATGTAGTCAATAAAAAGTCGTGAAACACACCTGATGTTGACTAAATTAAATGGTTGTCTAAATATGCTTCTAGGCATGTATGTCCATAAAATTATCGACCACCTACCATAGGTTCTAGCAATTTAATGATGTATTAGTTTTTTTATTATATTTTTAAGGAAAAAAAGGTCAAAAATTCCCTTAAATTATGTGAAAGGAACAAGAATGTCCTCCGTTTTATAGTTTGGCTAAGAAATGTTATTACCGTCAATACTTTGACTCTAAAATGTATATCCAGTCAATACTTTGATCCAGTAATGCTCTTATAGTTACAAAATGGGTCGAAATGCCGTTTTTCGAATAATTATTCTTCAAACACATGTCCTTCTCAATTATCAAAGAACACTAATCTTGTTTTCTTTCTTCTAAAATCACTCTAACAAATAAAAATGTTTGAAATGTTTTTTTTCTTCTTAGGGTGTGTTTGGTATGAAGGAAAATGTTTTCCATGGAAAATATTTACTTGAAAATATTTTTCTGGAAAACAAGTAGATTTTTACTTATTTTCACATATTTGGTTGTTGAGTAAAAATTATTTTCTGGAAAAAATTTTTAGTGTTTGGTTTATGAAAGAAAAATATCTCTTATCTTACAAGAGTGAAAAATAATTTTTAAAATTGAAAATAGTTTTTAAAAACAAACTTAAATTATTTCGGGATTGGGAAGTGGGGGGGGGGGATAGAATGTAGGGGTGAAAAATTAAAAATTTGAAGTTGAAAATATTTTTCAAAAATAAACTTAAAATTTCTTTTGGTGTCTGTGTGTGTGGTGGGGGGGGGGGGGGTCGAGGATAGGTGAAAAAAATGAAAATTTGAACTTGAAAATATATTTTAAAAACAATCTTAATTTTTTTTTGGGGGGGGGGGGTGGTGGTGAGTGGGGCGAGAGGTCGAGGGTAGGGGTGACCTCCCCCGTTGACATGACAGACTTTTAGTGTCCTCTTGCTCGGTTTTCTCGAGGAACACACTATAGTCTAAATTTTTCTTTATTTTATTTTTGCGGAAAAGTTGAGAATAATGTCTATGTAAATTGTTTTGTTCATGAACCGGTGCCATATATCATCATTATTACATTTTGTCATAAATTTTGTATAATTTACACAAATTCCATAGTATAGAGAGTAAATTGCATTGTATCCCTACTTTTTTTTTTTCAAATTACAATAATTCCTTAAAATTTGTACCTTCTAAGTACATTATAGAGTATTTCGTAAACATTATAACATAAATCGAATACACAATATGTAACTGAATACATTAAAAACTAGTTCAGACACATTATAACATAAACAAAACATAATATATAGCTCTGATATATTAAATATTGGCTCGGATACAATAATATGTAGCTCTGTTACATTAAATACATTAGGAGAGAAATAGGAGATTTTAGAGATTATTAGAAATAAAAGGGGATATTGAAAATAAGGGAAATGTAAGACGTGTATTTCAGTAATTTTATCTTATGTTACGTTATAAAAAATATATTTGAATCAAAATTATTCCATTTTTAGATATAAATTATTGAAGTTATGGTCAAAATACATTTTATATTTAAATTATCTCATTTATTAGTGAAACACATCTAGATGTTGATTAGATCAAATCGGTGTCTCAATATGCTTCTAGGCGTATGTCCATAAAATTTATGTTCATCTACAGTAGGTTCTATTTGATGATACATTAATTTTTCATATATTTTTGATTAATTTTTTTTATATTCTAAACTCTCCCCTTTTATGTCGGAGAAAATCTATGTCAAGACTGAGATGAGATCACGACTAAGAAGGTGGAGAAGAAGATGATGAATGTCATTGTGGAATAAATATATTTATATAGTGATAGTTTTAACCTATAAACTTCATTTTTAACATAGTATTGATTTATTTAGATTTGTCATAATAAAATTAGTTTTCTACATGGTGTGTCACGTTATATAATGTTTAAACAAAAGAGAGTGCACACATTGTCATCAGAAATAAGTCAAGGAATGTTTAGCTAACTACTGAGTGATAATTCAAGTATCAAAATTATACTCTCAATATTTAATATATGAAACTCAAAAAGTTAAGATAGTTTAGTTTTGACCCTTTTAACTCTAAATATTATTATTATTATTGTTATGTAATAAATGTCTACTGTTGTATTTGCTTTGGAAAAATTAATGACTCTAAAAATGTTAGTAATCCTTATTTTGACGAGAAGGATGTTTTCCTTATAAAAAAAGAATTTTCTTGGTAATAAACCACGGAGAAATATAATTAAGTCTTCTCTTTTTTTCTATTATATTTTTGTATTATTATTTTATAATTTAATAACACATTAGTGTAACAGCCCATTTGGTCGTTTTGAGTACTAGAGCTTTATTTCATAAACTACTTTTGGATAGATTCTTAATGGATATTTTGGACTATTCAAAACTACGATTATAGATTTAATGGGGTACTTTTAATAACTTATTTAGTTTGTGGTTAAACAAAATAATTAAAATTAATAGTGAGTCACTTTTACACTTTTATAAATCAACTTTAAATAATTAGGTTAACAAATTATCTGTAGAAAGAAAGAAAAGAGGGGAAGAGGAGAATCACGACGTTGAATGAATGAAAGTCACGTGTACTCCAGGTAATTTCTAGAACTTATGATCAATTTGGAATGTATTACTGTTGTCATATATTAATAAATTATTATTTTAGAAAGAAAATTTGAGGCGCTAGTTAATGTTGAAAAGTGCTGTTAGTATATTAGATTTGAGGTCGGTGGAGGCAAAGGTTTAAATTAATAATTATCTAATGGTTACTAAAAACAAAACTAAGGTGCTTCAGATAACAATTTAAGCTTCATAATTGTATAGACATACAGTGAATATAGAAGCATTTACCGTGTTGTTGTGTTGGATGAATGGAACCAGAAGACAGTAATTTTCTTGGTTAGGATATTAATTCACTGATTAGGGGACAATTCTAGGGGTAATGATCGGTCAAAGTGGGGTAACAACCAATATAAGTTTGGTTTTGTTTTGTTATTGTGGATTTTATTAAAAATTTGGTTTAAACTTTCTTAGTCATTCACACGAGTTTTTGGTATTGTTGTATAACTTCTTAATGAACAACTATGAGTAATGATTAGCAGTTGACTTAATTATTACATTCATATACGTTCTAATAGATCGAAGAAATATTATTAACGAATGGAAAAGTGGTGATATTAAATGAGAAATTAATGATATTGTTAGATCGAAGTGTCACGTTCCGACACGATATTCTTGGATCGGAGTGTCACGTTCCGATACGGTATTCTTGGATCGGAGTGTCATGTTCCAACACGATATTCTTGGATCGGAGTGTCACATTCCGACACGGAAATATAAAAAGAAAACATGTTGAATTAACAGAAGGTACTCAATATCAAAGAACTCAACTCCCAAAATGGTTTGGTTTGGAGGCATGAGTCCTCATGAGTGATCTTGATATCGTTGACTTATTACGTACTTACTTTAACGTTTTTGACACCTGTTCATGTTGTTTGTTGCTTGCTACTAGTTAGGCGTCATAGTTGATTTCATACTATTATTTATTGTATATTAGTTTCTATTTTGGGTTGATCGATGATACCTACTCAGTACATGTTGCCCTGTACTGAGCCCTACTCATGTTTTTCTTTGTTTCCCTCTTATGGAGTGCAGCGAGTGTACCAATGACTTCGAATTGCCCTCAGCTCTAGCCAGTCTCCAACATATCAGGTTCTAGGGTGAGCTATTCATTCAAGCTCGTGTTGGATTCTCTTGGTCATGACATGATGTCATATGTTTCCGGACACATACCATTATATTCTTTTGTTTTGGTGTATTTGATATTCTTAGACTTAGAAATTGGAAATTAGATGTCTTTTTTGTGATGACTTTTAGGTTTTGGGAAACGATATTAATTAGATTTTGATAATTATCTTTTTGTCAAACATTTAATAATTTATGACATTTTATTTGTATATTAATCTTTTTATCAAACATGCATTTTACGATGTTCGTAGAAATTTCATACTTTTGATATTTATGATCAATTCAATTGAAATATATTAATTCGAAAAGATCTAAATCAATTTTTTTTATAATATTAGTTAAAGAATAAATGTTTATTAATTAATATATTTTCAAAAAAGAATATATATCTTAAATATTTAATTTAATATCATTTTTAAAGTTTCTTATTTGTGAAGTATAACTTTTAAATAACCAATATTTATTATTAAAATTCAATATAATTTTATGATTGCAATTGTGCATCCAAATAGAACATTTGTAATTACAATGTGACATTAAATAAGACATGCATAGTACAGTGTAATAACACTGTGACAATCAAATATGTCAATGTAGTTACTACCCTATTAATTATGCCAATTTCAATTACCAAGTGACTTTTCAAACAAACCCTTAATGATGTTTGGTTTAAGAAAATTTTGCTACGCAAACCTTTTGCTCATTAGTACTGATTTTGAAAATTGTCTTCCTTACTTATTTAAAGGGAAGTCATTTTCCTTAATTTTGAGAAAAAATAGTTGATTTGGAAAACATTTTAAAAATATTTAAGTCAACCAAAGATGAGAAAATTGAAAAACATTTTCCTTAATACCAACACACCTTACATGTTTGTCTATAAATTCTTGTAGGAGCGTTTTTCCATATAATCTTCGTACACCTAACATTAACAGTGGCAGAGCCACCTTAACATTAGAGGGTTCATCCGAACCCCCTTACGCGAAAAATTATATTATATTTACATGTTTAAAATAAATTTTTTTATCTGTATAGTAGATGTCGAACCCCCTTCCTCTATTTCTATGTCTATTTCTTCATATTTTGAACCCCCTTATCAAAAATTCTGGCTCCGCCACTACTAACATATATTACGACTATATAATGGCATATTAATTTTTAAAATATCTTTTTACTTTAATATTATTTGAATCTCGAACTCTCTCGTTTCCATTATATTAATATCACTAGCCAAAACCATGTCTCATTAGCTTTGTATAATGTCACTTACTGCAACAATTTCCCGTCGGCACAATATCACGAGCCGTAACCATTTCTCATTGGCTTTATTACCACATGTCTCATCACAACGTACAAGAATCAATGCAAATAGACAATTTTATACCATGTGGAAGAGAAAATAGACTCAAGCTACACTAGTCTACAATAATTCTATCAAAACATTTCATCAATTAACAATTTAGGATCAACATCAAGGCAATTCACCAAAACACAACTATCAACACATTGCCCTTTTATTGAATCCCCTTTTCGTTTATTAAGATCAAGCAAGTGGAGTAATTGAATTCATCACTTTATCCCCAATACTCCTGAACACATATTATTTACGGAAATACAAGATTATATGTCATTTACAAGGTTTAGAAGTTCACTTATCATAATTCAATCAAACGGTAATTCGAGACTTGCGATTTATCTTTCTAAATAATGTCCAAATCCACACAACCTGATCAAAGAGTTAATCAAAATAAGATTCTATAAATAACAACATTCATATGATACAGTTTGGAAAATGGGTCAAATCAACCCAAAAATCCATTCTAAAAAGAAATTTGAATTTAAAAGTCTTTTCTTGAAAATGATACCCAAGCCATATGGCAGTCATTCGTGAAAACTATTTTGGAAAAGAGGTTAAAATAAGTTTAGAATCACTATTTTAACCTATAACTCAAGTTTTTTGAAAAATCTTTGACTTTGTCAATCAAAATCCCAATTTTTTGATGTTATTAGCCATGTATGATAATAGGGAATTGATGTTTTAGGGTCACAAAGACTACCCAAATGATTCAACATGAAAAATCTCTTTAAAAGTACCCACCAGGGGTTTTCCTAACTAAAAATAGGGGAAAATGGGTGCAAAACACTGAAATTACAGGCCAAAACCCTCTCAATTATCACCTAAGCGAATCTACGGTCACTAACACAATCATCACGAGTTCCTACAAAAATTGGGCCTCTCACTTTTGCGAGCCACCTTTCGTTAACGTAGAAATTGCAAAAGTTAGTGGATTTTCGTGAATGCAAGGTTCAGGGAAACTTGACTCCTCTCGACCGTGACTAGATCAAAACTACAGCAATGCTCGTGAAAGTGAGATGCTCTTTTGCTAAAGCAAAGCACACCAGTATGTGCAAACCAGCCAACTCTCATTCATTGAAAATACCCTCAAGATTTGTTCGGAACCCCTAGACACAAACCAGATATTCAACTTGACTAAACTCGATGTTTCAGAATCAATGGAACCATTGAAAAATGAATTAAAGGTCACCTTGACCCTAAATTTGAGAAAATCCCAAGGAACAAACATAACGTCTAAATGCTAAATTAAGCTCATGAGCTTAGAAAGTTCATCCATGACGTACTCTAGGACAAAAACAACCTCCTAAATCCAATGAAACTAGAGAAATTCGATTCGAGCAGCCAAACCTGAAATGTTGAGCAAAGTCAACCCACAAGCTAAAATTTTACAAATTTCCACTTAGGACCTCAATTCCACGGAAAGATTCCAAATTTGAAATAGACAACCCTGCTAGACCAATTTACACATTAGGGGACTGATGAAATTGACAAAAAATCCATTTTGAGATGATGAGTCCACAATTGAAAATTATTTAGGGTTATATTTTGATAGGTTTAGTGTACTCAAATGCATTTATTCTCGAAAACTAATAGAATAACTTGAGTTTCAGGTATTTAGACTTGGAGACAAAGGCATAGGCAAAATCAAGCAAAAAGGAACAAAGGCAGTTGAAAGAATGAAGAAGTGAAGGACCGAGGATCGCTAAACCCGTTCGGTATGTCGGCAAAACGTCTCAACCTCGCCTTTTGTTCCAGTGAGCTGAGCCTTGAAGGAAGGGATCAAATTGACGGTGAAGAGGAGCAGTCGGCGTGTCACCGAGCATTTGGCGAAGTAGTATTATGTCGCCCAATGATCCAAAACGCAAAGATGTTGTAGGCTAACGTAAGATGGAGATAAATATACCAATAAGAGGATCTCCGAGTGGATCGGCAATCCCGAGTAACTACTCCGAGTGGTCCTTTGCAACATAATTTTTTGAAAACTATAAATACATGTTAATATTTTTAGCTTAGTATCAAATTTCATAGTTTTAAACAAAAAGTTTTAAACTTAGATTCTAATTTGAGTTTTGGAGAGCTCTTGGGAAACCTTTTTGTTGAACCTTGGAGATTTTGAAGATTCTCATCTTGAAAAAATCAAAAGTGGGTGTTGGAAATTCTTTATCCTAGACTCAATTGAAGCAAAAATAAATCATACCCAGTTGATGTTACTTTGATTTGGTACCATTTTATTTCCTTTTTCTATGTCTAGTTAAAACCCAAATTATAGGGGTGTGATTTTGTGAATATGAGTTAAATCTATTGTTGGGTGTTGCTTATTGTTATTATATTCGTTATTTAAATGGGTGTATGTAAATAACATATATATCCTATATTTCAGCATAAGAGAGGACAGCTAAATAACACTTCATTGCCCACTAAAATTTTGATCTTTTTCGCAAAATCAGAATACATTATAGATAAAATCATAAATAACTTCTAGTTCATCTTCATCTTCTTGCGGCAATTTATATTGACAGAGTGGACAAATATTACTCCGATTAAGCCAAATGATAATACAATCATTATGAAAATAAAATTATTACAAGGCAATTGAATAGCTTCCGTATCAATTCCAAATTCCTCCATACAAATCAAACAGTTTTTCGATGATTCATTGATTTTCACACTCGGAAGTGAGTTGATAAACGATTTAAGAGTCGGTGAACGGAATTGAGGTTAGTTAAACAACTCAAACGAAAGATCGTCATAATCACTCTCATCGGATTCAGTATCGGAATTGGAATAATTAAAAGTAACAGAATCATTGGTGGAAAGGGTAGAATTGGTAAGAGTTAAATGTTGAGAAAAAGGTATAAAACTAGCAATGGTGTAATTAGGGAGGAGGTGGCGATGAAAGCAGTGAGGGCAACGAAAGGAGGACATAACGCCGGCGGTGGTGGTTATGTGAAAGGCATCGTTGCAGTTGTAGCATCGGGAAGAACGGCGGTTACCGGGAAGGCTTGTCTCCGTCGTCGACATGACGGATCTTTAGTGTCGTCTTTCTCGGTTTTCTCGAGGCACACACTATAGTCTTAGTTGTTATTTGTTTTATTTTTGGAGAAAAGTTGAGAATAGTGTCTATTTAAATTGTTTTGTGCATGAACCTGTGGAATTATAACATCATTATTATATTTTGACATCGAATTTTATTTTGTTTTGTGTTATAAATATTAAAGTTAAGGATCAAAATATATTTATATCTAAATTATTCCATTTTTAGTTATAAATTAATAAAGTTAAAGGCCAAAATTAGTTAGTGAAACATACCTAGATGTTGACTAAATTAAATGGTTATCTTGATATGCTTCTAGGCATGTATGTCCATAAAATATTCGCCCACCTACCATAGGTTCTAGCAATTTATTGACGTATTGGTTTATTTATTATATTTTTAAGAGAAAAAAGTCAAAATTATACTTAAACTATGTGAAAGGAGCTAGAATGTCCTCCGTTTATACATTTTATTTGTATATTAATCTTTTTATCAAACATGCATTTTACGACGTTCGTAGAAACTTCATACTTTTGGTATTTAATATCAATTCAATTGAAATATATTAATTCGAAAAGATATAAATCAATTATTTTTTATAATATTAGTTAAAGAATAAATGTTTATATATTAATATATTTTCAAAAAAGAATATATATCTTAAATATTTAATTTAATGTCATTTTTAAAGTTTCTTATTTGTGTAGTATAAATATTAAATAACTAATTTTTATTTTTAAAATTCAATAAAGTTTTATGATTGCAATTGTGCATCCAAATAGAACAGTTGTAATTACACTGTGACATTAAACAAGACATGCATAGTTACAATGTAATAACACTGTGATAATCAAACATGTCAAAGTACCACCCTAGTAATTATGCCAATTTCAATTACCAGGTGACTTTTCAAACAAATCCTTAATGATGTTTGGCTTAAGAAAATTTTGCTACACAAACCTTTTGTTCATTAGTATTGATTTTGAAAATTGTCTTCCTTATTTATTTAAAGGGAAGTCATTTTCCTTAATTTTGAGAAAAAATAGTTGATTTGGAAAACATTTTCAAAATATTTAGGTCAACCGATGATGAGAAAATTGAAAAACATTTTCCTTAATAGCAAACACACCTTACATGTTTGTCTATAAATTCTTGTAGGAGCATTTTTCCATATAATCTTCGTCCACTTAACATATATTACGACTATATAATGGCATATTAATTTTTAAAATATATTTTTACTTTAATATTATTTTAATCTTGAACTCTCTCGTTTCCATTAGATTAATATCACTAGCCAAAACCATTTCTCATTAGCTCTGTATAATGTCACTTACTTCAACCATTTCTCATCGGCAAAATATCACCAGCCGTAACCATTTCTCATTGGCTTTATTACCACATGTCTCATCAAAACGTACAATAATCAATGCAAATAGGCAATTTTATACCATGTGGAAGAGACAATAGACTCAAGCTACACTAGTCTACAATAATTCTATCAAAGCATTTCATCAATTAACAATTTAGGATCAACATCAGGAAATTCACCAAAACACAACTATCAACACATTGCCCTTTTATTGAATCCCTTTTCGTTTATTAAGATCAAGCAAGTGGAGTAATTGAATTCATCACTTTATTCCCATTACTCCTGAACACATATTATGAAGGGAAATACAAGATTATATGTCATTTACAAGGTTTCGAATTTCATTTACCTTAATTCAATCAAACGTTAATCCGAAACTTGCGATTTATCTTTCTAAATAATGTCCAAATCCACACAACCTGATCAAAGAGTTAATCAAAATAAGACTCTATAAATAACAACATTCATATGATACAGTTTGAAAAATGGGTCAAATCAACCCAAAAATCCATTCTAAAAAGAAGTTTGAATCCAAAAGTCTTTTCTTGAAAATGATACCCAAGCCATATGGAAGTCATTCGTGAAAACTATTTCGGAAAAGAGGTTAAAATAAGTTTAGAATCACTATTTTAACCTAGAACTCAAGTTTTTTGAAAAACCTTTCACTTTGTAAATCAAAATCCCAATTTTTGATGTTATTAGCCAAGTATGATAATAGGGAATTGATGTTTTAGGGTTAGAAAGACTACCCAAATGATTCAACATGAAAAATCTCTTTAAATGTACCCACCAGGGGTTTTCCTAACTAAAAATAGGGGGAAATGGGTGCAAAACACTAAAATTTCAGGCCAAAACTCTCTCAATTATCACTTAAGCGAACCTACGGTCACTAACACAATCATCACGAGTTCCTACAAAAATTGGGACTCTCACTTTTGCGAGCCACCTTTCGTTAACGTAAAAATTGCAAAAGTGAGTGGATTTTCGTGAATGCAAGGTTCAGGGGAACTTAACTCCTCTCGAACGTGACTAGATCAATACTAAAGCAATGCTCATGAAAGTGAGATGCTCTTTTGCTAGACAAAAGCACACCAGAATCTGCAAACCAGTCAACTCTCATTCATTGAATATACCCTCAAGATTTGTTCGGAACCCCTAGACACAAATCAGATATTCAACTTGACTAAACTCGATGTTTCAGAATCAACGGAACCATTGAAAAATGAATTAAAGGTCACCTTGACCCTAAATTTGAGAAAATCCCAAGGAACAAACATAACGTCTAAATGCTAAATTAAGCTCATGAGCTTAGAAAGTTCATCCATGACGTACTCTAGGACAAAAACAACCTCCTAAATCCAATGAAACTAGAGAAATTTGATTCGAGCATCCAAACCTGAAATGTTGAGCAAAGTCAACCCACAAGCTAAATTTTACAAATTTCCACTTAGGACCTCAATTCCACGAAAAGACTCCAAATTTGAAATAGACAACCCCTGCTAGACCAATTTACACATTAGGGGACTGATGAAATTGACAAAAAATCCATTTTGAGACTGATGAGTCCACAATTGAAAATTATTTAGGGTTATATTTTGATAGGTTTAGTGTACTCAAATGCATTTCTTCTCGAAAACTAATAGAATAACTTGAGTTTCAGGTATTTAGACTTGGAGACAAAGGCATGGGCAAAATCAAGCACAAAGGAACAAAGGAAGTTGAAAGAATGAAGAAGTGAAGGACTGAGGATCGCTAAACCCGTTCGGCATGTCGCCAAAACGTCTCAAACTCGCCTTTTGTTCCAGTGAGCCGAGGCTTGAAGGAAGGGATCAAATTGACGGTGAAGAGGAGCAGTCGAACTGTCACCGAGCAGTTTGGCGAAGTAGTATTATGTCGCCCAATGATCCAAAACGCAAAGATGTTGTAGGCTAACGCAAGATGGCGATAAATATACCAAAGAGAGGATCACCGAGTGGATCGGCAATCCCGAGTAACTACTCCGAGTGGTCCTTTGCAACATAATTTTTTGAAAACTATAAATACATGTTAATAATTTTAGCTTAGTATCAAATTTCATAGTTTTAAACAAAAAGTTTTAAACTTATCTTTTAATTTGAGTTTTGGAGAGCTCTTGGGTAACTTTTTTGTTGAACCTTGGAGATTTTGAAGATTTTCATCTTGAAAAAAATCAAAAGTGGGTGTTGGAAATTCTTTATCCTAGACTCAATTGAAGCGAAAATAAATCATACCCAGTTGATGTTACTTAGATTTGGTACCATTTTCTTCCCTTTTTCTATGTCTAGCTAAAACCCCAATTCTTGGGGTGTGATTTTGTGAATATGAGTTAAATCTATTGTTGGGTGTTTCTTATTGTTATTATATTCGCTATTTAAATATGATTACACTTTGTAGTTGTGTTTGAACTAAATGAGGTTGTAGTTGTAAATACGATTTCACCGTACTATTTTTGGATTGCTCGACAGAGAGGTTCTAAAACTATGGCTACTAAGTTGATAGGCGGTGGTTATTGGTTCGTGATATCTTCAGCTCTAGAGAGTGAATCCTAGTCCCTTTCCCACACATTCAGATCGGGAGAGTGATTGGGCTAAGGCAGAGGCTGCAACTCGTTGTTTGAGAGAAACCTAGTTGATTCGGGGTATGTTGGTCGAGAGAGAATTAATCTAAGCCTTTTGGCCTCTGCATCTGGTTCAGCAGAATACCATTATTCAAAGATTTCCACGAGTTACCACGTTCTTAGACTAGGTATTGCAAACAAGAAGCATTAGGTAGAAATAGGCCAGGTCTTAAAAGATACAACCAACAATAATAACCATTTATTATTTGTTTCTTGTAACCTCTTTTCCATAGTCTGAAATCCTTAGCAATTGTACTTATCATTTCTTTCCCTGTTTTACCGATTAAAGGTCTATTCTTTCCAAAGACTCTCCTCTTAAAACTATCTTCATGGCATGTTTCATAGATCACCAAATCAAAATTTCCATATAGAAATTTACAGTAGATTCTATTGCCATAGAAGGGTTCAATGTGGGTGTATGTACATAACATATATATCCTATATTTCAGCATAAGAGAGGACAACTAAATAACACTTCATTTCCCACTAAATTTTGATCTTTTTTGCAAAATCAGAACACATTATAAATAAAATCATACCCATAATTATATGCATGTCTATATATTTCTCTTTTGAGCTTCAAGCATCAACCATCATTCTATCACCGTCTTCATCACGCATTGCATCCAGATCCCTTTCTCTAAGATCATCCTCCTCACCAACTTCAGTCAAGGTTGATGTTGTTGATACTGTTAGGAATCCGCTTTTGAACTACAGTAAATTTAATTTTACTGCCTATGTTTTAAGTAACTGTTAGTCAAATAGTTGTTTGTCATACTTTCCTATTATTTAGGAGTTCTTTAGTGACTACTAGATCATGTGTTATTATTTTTACTTTTCATTCTAGGCTTTTATATATCTAATTTGAAGCATTAATAAAAAACAGCTCTTGTTCTGCTTCAATTCTGTTTCTCTTCCGTCTTTATGTTTTAGGTTCAGACTTTGATTTATCTGTGTTATTTAGATTAAATAGATTTTAAAAACCATCAATTGGCATTAGAGCTTCATGTTTTAAGGGACCTCTGTGTGTGGGCGCCAATCAGATTTTGTGAATACCATGAACGAAGAAGCAAGTTTTTCTTCAATGGCACCACCAACTTTTGGTGGAGAAAGTTATTGAATCTGGGCTTTTAGAATGCAGACATATATGGAAGCTTTGGATCTGTGGGAGGCTTTAGAAGATGAATACATCATTGCTCCCTTGCTAAACAATCCGACAATGGTGCGAATCAATAATCACAAGGAAAGGAAAATTAGGAAATCAAAGGCAAAGGCATGTTTATTTGTTGCAGTTTCATCCAATGTCTTCACTCGTATCATGTCTCTGAAGTCGGCAAAAAAGGTATGGGATTATCTTAAGCCTCAATATGAAGCAAATGAGATCATTCGAGGGATGCAAGTGCTTAATTTACTACGTGGGTTTGAGCTGCAAAAGATGAAGGACAATGAAACCATAAAGGAATACATTGAACGACTTGTTAACATTGTCAATCTTGTTAGTTTGTTGGGTTCCACTTTTAACGATTCAAGGATCGTTGAAAAAATCCTTGTAACGGTACCTGAAAGATTTGAGGTGACCATTACAACCTTAGAAAATGCTAAGGACGTCCAGTATTACACAAACAAAGCTCTTAAGTGCCTTTCAAGCACAAGAGCAACGACGTGTTATGAGACAAGAAGGAGCTGTTGAAGGAGCTTTACCTGCCAAGCATCAAGATGATGGACGATATAAGAAAAAGAAGAACAAGAAATACCAACCAATAGATGGATAAGGTGCAGCACGCAACAACAAAAACAAACAGGTAGCTTTAAAGGAAACTACCTTCCTTGTAAGCATTGCGGCAAGATCGGACACACACCTTTCAAGTGTTGGAGAAGGCCTGAAGCTAAGTGTAGTAATTGCAATTAGTTTGGGCATGAAGCAATCATTTGTAAGAACAAAACTCAGCAGTAGGATGTAAATGCTCGAGTTGTAAATGAACAAGAGGAGGATCAACTATTTGTTGCATCATGTTTTGCAAGAAATGTTTCTAGCGAGTCGTGATTGATTGATAGTGGATGCACAACTCATATGACTCATGATAGAGAATTCTTCAAAGAATTGAAGCCTACTCGAGTTGCAAATGTTCGAATGGGCCATGGTATTCACATTCCAGTAAAAGGAATGGGAACTATTGCAGTTGAGACACAAGCAGGTACAAAAACAATGACATATGTTCTTTATGTTCCAGGCTTAGACCAAAACTTGTTAAGTGTTGGTCAATTGTTAGAAAAAAGTTTCAAACTTTATTTTGAAGATAAATATTTCTTGATCAAGGATCCCTTAGGGCAGGACCTGTTTAAAGTCAAAATGAAAGGAAAACGTTTCTCATTAGATCCATTTGAGAAAGAACAAATGTTGTATTCAGCAAAAGAAATGTCACTGAGTTATGACATAAGAGACTCGGGAACTATAATTATCAAGGGCTTGTCAAGATGCAAAAGTTGAAGATGGTGGAGAGATTACCTCATTTAGAAGACAATTCCGCTAAATGTCATTCCTGCCAATTTGGTAAGCAACACAGAAAGCCATTTCCAAAATCAACCTGGAGAGCCTCACAAAAGCTAAAACTAGTTCACGCTGATGTCGCAAGGACTCAAAGAACTCCATCACTACAAGATGGCATCTATTACGTTCTTTTCATTGACGATTTTACAAGAATGTGTTGGATGTTTTTCTTGAAATTCAAGTCAGAAGTTGCTGGTGTATTATGGAATTCAAGAAATTGGTGGAAAATCAAAGTAATCGTAAGATTCAATATTTGAGGTCTGATAATGGGAGGAATACACTTCAACGAAATTTGATTCATTCGGTGAGGAGGCCGTCATTGTGCATCAGCTTACAACACCATACATACCAGAACAAAATGGTGTTAGTGAAAGAAGAAACAAATGGATAATGGAGATGTCCAGATGTATATTGCATGAGAAGGAGTTACCCAAGATATTCTGGGTAGAGGCAGCAAATACCGCAGTTTATGCAGAATTGACTTCCAACGAAAGCTTTGAAGGACTCTAAGTTTTCTTAAAGTGTTTGGTTGTGTCTGTTTTGTTAATGTTCCTCAGGTTAAACATGACAAACTTGACAAGAAGGCAATCATAGGCATCCATGTGGGTTACAGTGAAGTTTCTAAAGCCGACAAGGTTTCTCATCCTCACACAGGAAAGATGACAATTACATGAGATGTTTATTTTAGTGAGAATGAAAAGTGGGACTGGAAGAACTCTCAGAAATATGGAATATGCTCTCTAGAATCAAACAGAAATATGGAATATGCTCTCTAGAAGCAAGCATCAGCCCTCCAGAAAAGCAAAAAATAGAACATTGGCACCAAGAAATAGAAGATGATCATCCAGTCAAGGGGAGAAGATTGTTGTCAGATATCTATCAGAGGTGTAATATCGCCATCTATGAACCTGCTGGCCCCGTAGAAGCTTTGCAAGACCCAAAATGGAAGAAAGCAATGGAGTAGGAGATCTCCATTATTGAGATAAATAAAAATTGGGTGCTGGTCAACAAACCGGAAGATAGAAAAGTCATTGGTGTGAGATGGGTCTTCAGAACAAATTAAATGCAGATAGTTCCATCAACAAATACAAGGTGAGGCTTGTAGTTAAAGGGTACACACAAATTTATGGTGTCGATTACTCTGACACTTTTTCTTCTGTCGCACAATTAGACATAATCAGATTGCTACTCGCAATACCAACACAAATGGAATGGAAGGTGTTCCAACTTGATGTCAAATCAGCTTTCTTAAGTGGCATACTGGAGGAGGAAATATATATTGAGCAACCATCAGGATTTGTGAAACACGGTGATGAAGACAAAGTCTATCTTCTAAAAAAAGGCTTTGTATGGCCTAAATCAAGCACCAAGAGCTTGGTATAGTAGGATAGATGATCATATGTTAAGATTGGGCTTTAAAAAAGCTTGTCTGAATCGACTCTGTATGTAAAACATAAAGACACTAATATCCTTATTATGTCACTTTATGTTGATAATCTTCTGGTAACAGGAAATAATACAAGGCTGGTTGAGGAGTTTAAAGAAGAAATGATGCAAGTTTTTGAAATGACAGATCTTGGTCTTATGACCTATTTTCTTGCAATGGAGATAAACCAAAGCAAAAGTGAAAGAGTTCATTTGCCAAAATAAATACGCAAAGGAAATTCTGAAGAAATTTCAAATGGAGGAATGCAATTCGATGAGCACGCAGATGAATCAAAAAGAGAATCTCTCTAAAGAATATGGAGCCAACAAAGTTAATGAAGGTTATTATAGAAGCTTGATTGGATGCTTAATGTATCTAACTGCAACAAGGCCTGATATTTTATTTGTTGTAAGTCTATTATCTTGTTTTATGCATTGCACTGTGCAAGTGAAATGCATTTAAGAGCAGCAAAAAGAATATTAAGATATATCAAAGGTACTATTGACTATGGTGTAAAGTTTGAGAAGTGTCCAAGCTTCAAGTTACTTGGATTCTCAGATAGTGATTGGCCTGGATCCGCAGATTATATGAGAAGTACCTATGGCCATTGTTTCAGCCTAGGTTTAGGAATATTCTCATGGTCATCTAAGAAACAGGAAATTGTTGCACAATCAACTGCAGAAGCTAAATTCATAGCAACAACAGGAGCAGTAAACCAAGTCTTGTGGTTTATAAAGATCATGTATGATTTACATTTGGAACAGAAGGAAAGTACTATCATTCTTGTCGACAATCAGACAGCTATTGCAATCTCAAACAATTCGGTATTCCACAAGAAGACCAAGCATTTCAACATCAAGTTCTATTTCCTGAGAGAAGTGAAACAAAGTGGAGAAGTGACTCTAGTCTATTGCAAGTCTAAAAACCAGCTAGCATATATGTTTACTAAGACTTTACCGATCAGCAAATTCGAGCTTCTTAGATAGAAAATTGGAGTTTGAAGTATCCAAAGCAAGGAGGAGTGTTAGGAATCTTCTTTTGAACTACAGTAAATTTAATTTTACTGCCTATGTTTTAAGTAAGACTTATCAATTAGTTTTTAGTCATGCTTTCCTATTATTTAGGAGTTGTTTAGTGACTGTTAGATCATGTGTTATTATTTTTACTTTTCATTCTAGGCTTTTATATATCTAATCTGAAGCATTAATAAAAAACATCTCTTCATCTGCTTCAATTCTGTTCTCTTCCGTCTTTATGTTTTAGGTGCAGACTTTGATTTTTCTATGTTATTTAGCTTAAATAGATTTTTAAAACCATCAGATACTGTGAATTCTTTTGGAAATTCTCTACCACCAATTTCACCATCCAAAATCACTTCTAGTTCATCTTCATCTTCTTGAGGCAATTTATACCGACATAGTGGACAAGTATTACTCCGATTAAGCCAAGGAATAATACAATCATTATGAAAAAAATTCTTACAAGGCAATTGACTAGCTTCCGTATCAATTCCAAATTCCCCCATACAAATCAAACAATTTTTCGATTATTCATTGATTTTCACACTCGGAAGTGAGTTGATAAACGATTTAAGAGTCGGTGAACGGAATTGAGGTGAGTTAATCAACTCAAATGAAAGATCGTCGGAATCACTCTCATCGGATTCAGCATCGGAATCAGAATAATTAAAAGTAACAAAATCATTGGTGGAAAGGGTATAATTGGTAAGAGTTAAATGTTGAGGGAAAGGTATAAAACTAGCAATGGTTTAATTAGGGAGGAGGTGGAGATGAAAGCAGCGAGGGCAAAGTAAGAAGGAACTAACGTCGGCGGTGGTGGTTATGTGAAAGGCATCGTTTAAGTTGTAGCACCGGTAAGAATGGCGGTGGGAAGGCTGGCCTCCGTCATTGACATGACGGACCTTTGGTGTCGTCTTGCTCGATTTTCTCGAGGCACACACTAGAATCTTAACTTTTTCTTTATTTTAATTTTGGAGAAAAGTTGAGAATAGTGTCTATTTAAATTGTTTTGTGCATGAACCCGTGGAATTACTGCATTATTATTATATTTTGACATCAAATTGTATTTTGTTTTGTGTTATAAATATTAAAGTTACGGCCAAAAATATATTTATATCTAAATTATTCCATTTTAAGATATAAATTAATAAAGTTAAAGGCCAAAAATAGTTAGTGAAACACACCTAGATGTAGACTAAATTAAATTGTTGTCTTGATATACTTCTAGGCATGTATGTCCATAAAATATTCGTCCACCTACCATAGGTTCTAGAAATTTATTAATGTATTAGTTTATTTATTATATTTTTAAGGGAAAAATTCAAAAATATCCTTAAACTCTGTGAAAGAAGCTAGAATTTCCTCCGTTTATACTTTGGCTAAGAAATGTCTTTACTGTCAATACTTTGGCTCAAAAATGTCTTTGCAACCAAAACTTTGGTCCAGAAATGCTCTTATAGTTACAAAATGGGTCAAAATGCCTTTTTTCGAATAAATAGTTTTTTAAACACATGTTCTTCATATTTATCAATGAACACTATTCTTATTTTCTTTCTTCTAAAATCACTTTAAAAAATAAAAACGTAGAAAATATTTTTAGTGTTTGGTTAATGAATGAACAATATTTTTGAGAAATGTCTTTTATTTTACTAGAGTAGAAACTTATTTTTGAAATTGAATGTTATGTTATAAAAAATGTTATGGTATAAAAAATATATTTGTATCAACATCATTCCATTTATCAGATATAAATTGTTGAAGTTAAGGTCAAAAATACATTTTATATCTAAATTATATCATTGATTAGTGAAACACATCTAGATATTGATTAGATCAAACCCGTGTCTCAATATGCTTCTAGGCATATGTCCATAAAATTTACATTCACCTACCATAGGTTCTATTTTGAATTCCACTTTTTTTTCATTTGTACTTGCAATTGATGGTATATTAATTCTTTTCATATATTTTAATTAGCTTTTTTAATATTCTAAACTCTCTCCTTTTAAGTCAGAGAAAATTGATGTCAAGACTGAGACGAGATCACGACTAAGAAGGTAGAGAAGAAGATGATGAATGTCATGGTGGAATAAATATATTTACATGGTGATAGTTTTAACCTTGAAACTTCATTTTTAACTTAATATTAAGTTATTTAGTTTTGTCATAATAAAATTAGTTTTCTACATGGAGTGTAATGTTATATAATATTTAAACAAATGAGAGTGCACACATCGTCATCAGAAATAAGTCAAGGAATGTTTAGCTAACTAGTGAGTGATAATTCAAGTATCAAAATTATACTCTCAATAGTTCATATATGAAACTCAAAAAGTTAAGATAGTTTAGTTTTGAACCTTTTACTCTAAATATTATTGTTATTGTTGTTATGTAATAAATGTCTATTTTTGTATTTCTTTTGGAAAAAATTAATGACTCTAAAAATTTTAGTAATCCTTATTTTGAGGACAAGGAAGTTTTCCTTATAAATAAAGAATTTTCTTGGTAATAAACCACCGAGAAAAATAATTAAGTCTTCTGTTTTTCTCTATTATATTTTTGTATTATTATTTTATAATTTAATAACACATTACACACAAATGTCTAACCTTTTATTGGATATTAATGTACATTATTATCGTTTTGAAAAATTAAAGTTCGATGATGTCACTCACAACTTACTAGAAATCAAGTGAGAAAGACAGAATAGAACTCCGATCCTCTATGGAGGAGAGTAGTTTAACCGTATGTAATAAGATATGCTTTATAACTATAAGGGCTTGTTTAAAAGGACATCCTGATAATTGAATTCGATATAATTGGGTGTAATTACATTGTTTGTCCAGTTTAGTTTGACAGATAATAACTTGATTAACATGTAATAGGTGTAATTGTCAAGGGGTAATTATACTCTACAATTCATATGTCGAGACTGTGAATTGCTGGTAATTAGATAGTGTGATTACCAGATGATTACTTTTTTTTTTTAATTCTTTTAAATTATATTATATTAAGTTCTTTTTTATTATTAATTTAAAAGTTTATTTTTATTTTACATTATTATATTTCATTTTCGTCTTATTCTCCATATCACCAGCAAAAACCATTTCTCATTAGCTTTGTATAATGTCACTTACTGCAACCATTTCCCATCGGCACAATATTACCAGCCGGAACCATTTCTCATTAGCTTTATTACCACATGTCTCATCACAAAGTACAAGAATCAATGCAAATAGGCAATTTTATACCATGAGGAAGAGACAATAGACTCAAGCTACTCTAGTCTACAATAATTTTATCAAAGAATTTTTATCAATTAACAATTTAGGATCAACATCAAGGCAATCCACCAAAACACAACTACCAAAACATTGCCCTTTTATTGAATCCGCTTTTCGTTTATCAAGATCAAGCAAGTGGAGTAATTGAATTCATCACTTTATTCCCATTAATCCTGAACAGATATTATGAAGGGAAATACAAGATTATACGTCATTTACAAGTTTTAGAAGTTCACTTACCGTAATTAAATCAAATGTTAATCCGAGACTTGCAATTTATCTTTCCAAACAATGTCCAAATCCACACAACCTGATCAAAGAGTTAATCAAAAAAAGATTTTATAAATAAAAACATTCATATGATACATTTTGAAAAATGGGTCAAATCAACCTAAAAATTCATTCTAAAAAGAAGTTTGAATCCAAAAGTCTTTTCTTGAAAATGATACCCAAGCCATATGGAAGTCATTGGTGAAAACTATTTCGGAAAAGAGGTTAAACTAAGTTTAGAATCACTATTTTAACCTAGAACTCAAGTTTTTTGAAAATCCTTTCACTTTGTCAATCAAAATCCCAATTTTTATTGCTATTAACCATGTATGATAATACGGAATTGATGATTTAGGGTCACAAAGACTTACCCGAATGATACAACATGAAAAATCTCTTTAAAAGTATCCACCGGGGGTTTTCCAAACTAAAAATAGGGGAAAATGGGTGTAAAACACTGAAATTTCAGGCCGAAACCCTCTCAATTATCACTTAAACGAACCTTCGATCACTAACACAATCATCACGAGTTCCTACAAAAATTGGGCCTCTCACTTTTGCGAGCCACTTTTCGTTAACGTAAAAATTGCAAAAGTGAATGGATTTTCGTGAATGCAAGGTTCAGGGGAACTTGACTCCTCTCGACCGTGACTAGATCAATACTAAAGCAATATTCGTGAAAGTGAGATTCTATTTGCTAAAGAAAAGCACACCAATATCTGTAAACCAGCCAACTCTCATTCATTGAAAATACCCTCAAGATTTGTTCGGAACCCCTAGACGCAAACCAGATATTCAACTTGACTAAACTCGATGTTTCAGAATCAATGGAACCATTGAAAGATGAATTCAAGGTCACCTTGACCCTAAATTTGAGAAAATCCGAAGGAACAAACATAATGTCTAAATGCTAAATTAAGCTCATGAGCTTAGAAAGTTCATCCATGACCTACTGTAGGCCAAAAACAATCTCCTAAATCCTATGAAACTAGAGAAATTCGATTCGAGCACCCAAACCTGAAATGTTGAGCAAAGTCAACCCACAAGCTAAAATTTTACAGATTTCCACTTAGGACCTTAATTCCACGAAAAGACTCCAAATTTGAAATAGACAACCATCCTAGACCAATTTACACATTACGGACTGATGAAATTGACAAAAAATCTATTTTGAGACTGATGAGTCCACAATTTGGAATTGTTTAGGGTTATATTTTGATAGGCTTAGTGTACTCAAATGCATTTCTTCTCGAAACTCATAGAATAACTTGAGTTTAAGGTATTTAGACTTAAAAACAAAGGCATAGGCAAAATCAAGCAAAAAGGAACAAAGAAAGTTAAAAGAATGAAGAAGTTACGGACTGAGGATCGCTAAACTCGTTCGGCATGTCGCTAAAAGGTCTTAACCTCGCCTTTTGTTCCAGTGAGATGAGCCCGGAAGGAAGGGATCAAATTGGCGGTGAAGAGGAGCAGCCGGTGTGTCAGCGAGCAGTTTAGCGAAGTAGTATTATGTCTCCCAATGATCCAGAACATAAAGATGTTGTAGGCTAACGTAAGATGGCGATAAATATACCAAAGAGAGGATCATTGAGTGGATCAACAATCTCGAGTAACTGCTCCGAGTGGTCATTTGCAACATAATTGTTTGAAAACTATAAATACATGTTAATATTTTTAGCTTGGTATCAAATTTCATAGTTTTAAACATTAATTTTTAAACTTAGCTTCGAATTTGAGTTTTTAAGATCTCTTGGGAAACTTTTCTGTTGAACCTTGGAGATTTTAGGATTCTCATCTTGAAGAAATCAAAAGTGGGTGTTGGAAATTCTTCATCCTAGACTCAATTGAAGCGAAAATAAATCATATACCAGTTGATGATACTTCGATTTGGTACCATTTTCTTCTCTTTTCTATGTCTAGCTAAAACCTCAATTCTTGGGGTGTGATTTTGTGAATATGAGTTAAATCTATTGTTAGATGTTGCTTATTGTTATTATATTCACTGTTTAAATGTGATTTCACTTTGTAGTTGTGTTTGAACTAAATGAGGTTGTAGTTGCAAATATGATATTACCTTAATGTCTTTGGATTGCTCGAGAGAGAGGTTTTAAAACTAAGACTACTAAGTTGATAACCGGTGGTTATTGGTTCTTCATGGATTCAGCTCTAGAGAGTGAATCCTAGTCCCTTTCCCACATTTTCAGATCGAGAGAGTGATTGGGCTAAGGCAGAGGTTGTGCTTAAAGGCTGCAACTCGGGATTTGAGAGAAACCTAGTTGATTCGGGGTAAGTTGTTCGAGAGAGAATTAACCTAGGCCTTTTGGCCTCTGCATGTGGTTCAGCAGAATACCATTCTTCAAAGCTTTCCACAAGTTACCACATTCTTAGACTAGGTACTGCGAACAAGAAGCATTAGGTAGAAATAGGTCAGATCTTAAAAGGTACAACCAACAACAATAACCATTCAATATTTGTTTCTTGTAACCTCTTTTCAAAAGTCTGAAATACTTAGCAATTGTACTTATCATTTCTTTCCCGTGTTTTAGGTATAAAAGGTCTATTCTTTCCAAAGACTCTCCTCTTAAAATTAGCTTCATGGCAAGTTTCATAGATCACCAAATCAAAATTTCCATATAGAAATTTACAATAGATTCTATTGCCATATAAGGGTTCAATGTGGGTGTATGTACATAACATATATATTCTATATTTCAGCATAAGAGAGGACATCTAAATAACACTTCATTTCCCACTAAAATTTTGATCTTTTTCGCAAAATCAGAACACATTATAGATAAAATCATACCCAAGATAATTATATACATGTTTATATATTTCTCTTTTGAACTTCAAGAATCAACCATCATTATATCACCGTCTTCATCACGCATTGCATCCAAATCCCTTTCTCTAAGATCATCATCCTCACCAACTTCAGTCAAGGTTGATGCTGTTGATACTGTTAGGAAATTGCTTTTGAACTGCAGTAAATCTAATTTTACTGACTATGTATTAAGTAAGACTTCGTAAATTAGTTATTAGTCATGCTTTCCTTTTATTTAGGAGTTGTTTAGTGACTGCTAGATCATGTGTTATTATTTTTATTTTTCATTCTAGACTTTTATATATCTAATCTGAAGCATTAATAAAAAAGAGCTCTTCTTCTGCTTCAATTTTGTTCTCTTCCATCTTTATGTCTTAGGTGCAGACTTTGATTTCCCTATGTTATTTAGCTTAAATAGATTTTTAAAACCATCAATTAGCATCAGAGATTTATTATTAAGGGACCTGTGCGTATGGGCGCCTATCAGATTTCGTGAATACCATGAACGGAGAAGCAATTTTTTCTTCAATGACACCACCAACTTTTGATGGGGAAAGTTATCAAATCTGGGCTGTTAGAATGCAGGCATATATGGAAGATTTGGATCTGTGGGAGGCTGTATAAGATGAATACATCATTGCTCGATTGCTAAAACATCCGAAGATGGCGCAAATCAAAAATCACCAGGAAAGGAAAATTAGGAAATCAAAGGCAAAGGCATGTTTATTTGCTGTAGTTTCATCCACTGTTGTCACTCGTATCATGTCTCTGAAGTTGGCAAAAGAGGTATGGGAATATCTTAAGGCTGAGTTTGAAGGAGATGAGAGAATTCGAGGGATGCAAGTGCTGAATTTAGTAAGTGAGTTTGAGATACAAAAGATGAAGGGCAGTGAAACCATAAAGGAATACACTGACCGATTTCTTAACATTGCCAATCATGTCAGTTTGTTGGGTTCCACTGTTAACGATTCAAGGATCGTTAAGAAAATCCTTGTAACAGTAGCTAAAAAATTTGAGGTCACCATTACAACCTTAGAAAATACTAAGGACTTGTCCAGTATTACACTAACAAAGCTCTTAAGTGCCTTTCAAGCACAAGAGCAACGACGTGTTATGAGACAAGAAGGAGTTGTTGAATGAGCTTTACCTTCCAAGCATCAAGATAATGGACTATATAAGAAAAATAAGACAAAAGAAATACCAACCAACAGATGGAGAAGGTGCAGTACGCAACAACAAAAACAGAATAGGTAGCTTCAAAGGAAACTACCCTCCTTGTAAGCATTGCGACAAGATCGGAGACACACCTTTCAAGTGTTGGAGAAGGCCTGAAGCGAAGTGCAGTAAGTGCAATTAGTTTGGGCATGAAACAATCATTTGTAAGAACAAAACTCAGCAGCTGGATGTAGATGCTCCAGTTGTAAATGAACAAGAGGAGGATCAACTATTTGTTGCATCATGTTTTGCAAGCAATGTTTCAAGCGAGTTGTTGTTGATTGATAGCGTATGCACAAATCATATGACTCGTGATAGAGAACTCTGTAAAGAATTGAAGCCTACTCGAGTTGCAAATGTTCTAATAGGCCATGGTGGTCATATTCCAGTAAAAGGAATGGGAACTATTGCAGTTGAGACACAAGCAGCTACACAATCAATAACAGATGTTCTTTATGTACCAAACTTAGACCAAAACTTGTTATGTGTTGGTAAATTGTTAGAAAAAGGTTTCAAACTTTATTTTGAAGATAAATATTGGTTGATCAAGGATCCCTCAGGGAAGGAACTGTTTAAAGTCAAAATGGAAGGAAAATGTTTCTCATTAGATACATTTGAGAAAGAACATATGTTGTATTCAGCAAAAGAAAATGTCACTGAGTTATGGCATATGAGACTCAGTCACTATCATTATCAAGGGCTTGTCAAGATGCAAAAGTTGAAGATGGTGGAGAGCTTACCTGAATTTGAAGCAAATTCCGCTGAATATTATGCCTGCAAATTTTGGTAAGCAACACATAAAACCATTTCCAAAATCAACCTGGAGAGCCTCACAAAAGCTACAACTAGTTCACAATGATGTTGCAGGGCCTCAAAGAACTCCATCACTACAAGATAGCATCTATTACATTATTTTCATTGACGATTTTACAAGAATGTGTTGGATTTTTTTCTTGAAATTCAATTCAAAAGTTGCTGGTGTATTTTGGAAATGCAAAAAATTGGTGGAAAATCAAAGTAATTGTAAGATTCAAGCTTTGAGGTCTGATAATGGAAAGGAATATACTTCAACGAAATTTGATTCATTCGTTGAGGAGGCCGACATTGTGCATTAGCTTACAACACCATAAACACCAGAACAAAATGGTGTTAGTGAAAGAAGAAATAGATGGATAATGGAGATGGCCAGATGTATGTTGTATGTTGCATGAGAAGGAGTTGCCAAAAATATTCTGGGCAGAGGCAGCAAATACCACAGTTTTTATGCAGAATCGACTTCCAACGAAAGCTTTGAAGGATAAAACTCCATTTGTAGCTTGTTACATGTTTAAGCCTTCAGTAAGTTTTCTTAAAGTGTTTGGTTGTGTCTGTTTTGTTAATGTTCCTCAGTTTAAACGTGACAAACTTGACAAGAAGGCAATCATAGGCATCCATGTGGGTTACAGTAGAGTTTCTAAAGCCTACAAGGTCTATCATCCTCAGGCAGGAAAGATGATAATTACAAGAGATGTTCATTTTAGTGAGAATGAACAGTGGGACTGGAAGAACTCTCAGAAATCAGGAAGATGCTCTCTAGAAGTAAACATCAGCCCTCCTAAAGACGAAAAAATAGAACACTGGCAGCAAGAAGTAGAAGGTGATCATCCAGTCAAGGGGAGATGATTATTTTCAGATATCTATTAGAGGTGTAATGTCGCCATCTATGAATCTGCTGGACCTGTAGAAGCTTTGCAAGACCCAAAATAGAAGAAAGCAATGGAGGAGAAGATCTCCATGATTGAGAAAAATAAAACTTCGGTGCTGGTCAACAAACCGGAAGATAGAAAAGTCATTGGTGTGAGATGGGTCTTTAGAACAAAGCTAAATGCAAATAGTTCCATCAACAAATACAAGGCGAGGCTAGTAGTTAAAGGGTACACACAAATTTATGGTGTTGATTACTCTGACACTTTTTCTCCTGTCGTAAGATTAGACACAATCAGATTGCTACTTGCAATAGCAGCACAAATGGAATGAAAGGTGTTCCAAATTGATGTCAAATCAGCTTTCTTAAATGGCATACAGGAAAAGGAAATATATGTTGAGCAACCATCAGGATTTGTGAAACACGGTGATGAAGACAAAGTCTATCTGCTAAAAAGTCTTTGTATGGCCTAAAGCAAGCACCAAGAACTTGGTATAGTAGGATAGATGATCATCTGTTAAACTTAGGCTTTAAAAAAAGTTTGTCTGAATCGACTCTGTATGTAAAACATAAAGACACTGATATCCTTATTTTGTCACTTTATGTTGATAATCTTCTGGTAACAGGAAAGTAATATCATTCTTGTCGACAACCAGGCAGTTATTGCAATCTCAAACAATCCGGTGTTTCACAAGAAGACAAGCATTTCAACATCAAGTTCTATTTCCTGAGAGAAGTGCAGCAAAGGGGAGAAGTGACTCTAGTCTAATCCAAGTCATAAACCAGCTAGCAGATCTGTTTACTTAGCCTTCACCGATCAGCAAATTCGAGCTTCTTAGACAGAAAATTGGAGTTTACAATAACCAAAGCAAGGAGTAGTGTTAGAAATCTGCTTTTGAAGTCCAGTAAATTTACTTTTACTGCCTATGTTTTAAGTAAGACTTAGTCAATTAGTTGTTAGGCATGCTTTCCTATTATTAATGAGTTATTTAGTGATTGCTAGATCATGTATTATTATTTTTACTTTTCATTCTAGGCTTTTATATATCTAATCTGAAGCATTAATAAAAAAACATCTCTTTTTGTGCTTCAATTTTGTTCTATCCCGTCTTTATGTGTTAGGTGCAGACTTTGATTTCCCTGTGTTATTTAGCTTAAATAGATTTTTAAAACAATCAGATACGGTGAAATTTTCTCGAAATTCTCTACCACCAATTTCACCATCCAAAGTCACTCTTTGTTCATCTTCATCGTCTTGAGGCAATTTATACCGACAGAGTGGACAAGTATTACTCCGATTAAGCCAAGGGATAATACAATCATTCTGAAAAAAATTCTTACAAGGCAATTGACTAGCTTCCATATCAATTCCAAATTCCTCCATACAAATCAAACAGTTTTTCGATGATTGATTGATATTCACACTCGGAAGTGAGTTGATAAACGATTTAAGAGTCGGTGAACGGAATTGAGGTGAGTTAAACAACTAAAAATAAAGATTGTCGGAATTACTCTCATCGGATTCAGTATCAGAATAGGAATAATTTAGAGTAACAGAATCATTGGTGGAAAGGGTATAATTGGTAAGAGTTAAATGGTGAGGAAAAGGTATAAAACTAGCAATGGTGTAATTAGGGAGGAGGTGGAGATTAAAGCAGTGAGGGCAACGAAAGGAGGAGCTAACGTCGACGGTGTTGGTTATGTGAAAGGCATCGTTGCAGTTGTAGCACCGGTAAGAACGGATGTTACCGGCGATGGGAAGGCTGGCCTCCATCGTATACATGACGGAACTTTGGTGTCGTCTTATAGTTGCAAAATGGGTCAAAATGCCTTTTTTCGAATAAATATTTTTTTTAAACACATCTTCTTCATAATTATCAAAGAACACTATTCTTGTTTTCTTTCTTCTAAAATAACTTTAACAAATAAAAATGTTTGAAATATATTTTTTCTTCTTAGGATTTGTTTGGTATGAAAAAAAATATTTTTCATGGAAAATATTTACTTGAAAATATTTTTCTAAAAAACAAGTACATTTTTACTTTTTTTTTCATATTTGGTTGTTGAGTAAAAATTATTTTCTGGAAAAGATTTTAAGTGTTTGGTTTATGAATGAGAAATATTTTTGAGAAATATCCCTTTATTTTACTAGAGTAATTTTTTTTTTTTGAGATTGAAAATATTTTTAAAAAATAAAATAAAATTATTTCAGGATGGGTGGTGGTGGTGGGGGGGGGGAATAGAGGGTAGAAGTGAAAAATTAAAAATTTGAAGTTGAAAATATTTTTCAAAAATAAACTTAAAATTTCTTTTGGGGGTCCGGGGGTCGAGGATAGGGGTGAAAAATGAAAATTTGAAATTGAAAATATATTTTAAAAACAATCTTTATTTTATTTTGGGGAGGGTGTGTGTGTGAGGGGGGCGAGAGGTCGGGGTAGGGGTGGCCTCCCTCGTCGACATGACAGACTTTTAGTGTCCTCTTGCTCGGTTTTCTCGAGGAACACACTATAGTATAAATTTTTCTTTATTTTATTTTTGGAGAAAAATTGAGAAAAATGTCTATGTATATTGTTTTGTTCATGAACCGGTGACTTATATCATCATTATTACATTTTTTCATTAAATTTTGTTTAATTTACATAAATTCCATAGTATAGAGAGTAAATTACATTTTATCCCTACTTTTTTTTTTCAAATTACAATAATTTCTTAAAATTTGTACCTTACCTTCTAAGTAGATTATAGAGTATCACGTAAACAATTGTAACATAAATCACATACACAATATGTAACTCGGATACATTAAAAACTAGCTCAGACACATTATAACATAAATAAAATACATAATATATAGCTCGGATAGATAAAATATTGGCTCGGATACAATAATATGTAGCTCTAAAACATTAAATATATTAGGAGAGAAATAAGACATTATAGATATTATTAGAAATAAAAGGGGATATTGGAAATAAGGGAAACGTAAGACGTGGATTTCAATAATTTTATCTTAATGTTATGTTATAAAAAATATATTTGCATCAATATTATTCCATTTTTAGATATAAATTATTGAAGTTAAGGTCAAAATACATTTTATATTTAAATTATCTCATTTATCAGTGAAACACATCTAGATGTTGATTAGATCAAATCGGTGTCTCAATATGCTTCTAGGCGTATGTCCATAAAATTTACGTTCACCTACCATAGGTTCTATTTGATGATACATTAATTTTGTCATATATTTTTAATTAATTTTTTAATATTCTAAATTCTCCCCTTTTATGTTGGAGAAAATCGATGTCAAGACTGAGATGAGATCACGGCTAAGAAGGTGGAGAAGAAGATGATGAATGTCATGGTGGAATAAATATATTTATATAGTGATAGTTTTAACCCTGAAACTTCATTTTCAACTTAGTATTGATTTATTTAGATTTGTCATGATAAAATTAGTTTTCTACATGGAGTGTCACTTTATATAATGTTTAAACAAAAGAGAGTGCACATATCGTCATCAGAATTAAGTCAAGGAATGTTTAGCTAACTACTGAGTGATAATTCAAGTATCAAAATTATACTCTCAATAGTTCATATATGAAACTCAAAAAGTTAAGAGAGTTAAGTTTTGACCCTTTTAACTCTAAATATTATTATTATTATTGTTATGTAATAAATGTCTGTTTTTGTATTTGCTTTGGAATAAATTAATGACTCTAAAAATGTTAGTAATCCTTATTTTGAGGACAATCAAGTTTTCCTTAAAAATAACGAATCTTCTTGGTAATAAACCACGGAGAAAAATAAATAACTATTATATTTTTGTATTATTATTTTATAATTTAATAACACATTACAGACAAATGTCTAACCTTTTATTGTAGTTTAATGTACATTATTATCGTTTTGAAAAATTAAATTCCAATGATGTCACTCACAACTACTATAAATCAAGTGAGAAAGAAAGAAAAGAACTCCGATCCTCTGTGGAGGAGAATAGTTTAACCGTATGTAATTAAGATATGTTTTATAACTTTTAGGGCTCTTTTGGAAGGACATCATGATAATTGAATTTGATATAGTTGGGCGTAATTACATTGTTTGTCCAGTTTAGTTTGACAGATAATTACTTGATCAACATGTAATTGGTGTAATTGGCAAGGGGTAATTATACTCTACAATTCACAGGCAGAGACTGTGAATTGCTCGTAATTACATGCTGTGATTACCAGATGATTACTTTTTTTTAAAATTCTTTTAACTTCATTATTTTAAGTTTTTATTATTATTGGAAAAGTTTTTTTTACATTATTATATTTCATTTTTTTCTTATTCTCAACCTTATTTTAAGTGATTATGTGCAATTTTTTCATATCATCTATTTCTTTATGTCATGCTTATTTTCTCATTAACATAGTTTTATTACTATTCTAATTTCAAATTAAAATATAATTTATTGTTAAGTAAGATTACTATTTCATTTTTTTTCTTTAAAAATTATGTTTATGTATGCTATGTGGAAATTTGCTATAAAAGTATTATGATAAATTTTGTTTTTGAATTTATAACTTATGTTACATTTTCAGTTTTATTTGTTTTAGTAATATTGAATTCACATAACACTTAATTTTTTAATTAGACTTGATAATTATCTTTTTGTCAAACATTCAATTATTTATGACATTTTATTTGTATAGTAATCATTTTATCAAACATGTATTTTACGATGTTCGTAGAAACTTCAAACTTTTGGTATTTATGATCAATTCAATTGAAATATATTAATTTGAAAAGATATAAATCAATTATTTTTAATAATATTAGTTAAAGAATAAATGTTTACTAATTAATATATTTTGAAAAAAGAACATATATCTTAAATATTTAATTTAATGTCATTTTTAAAGTTTCTTAATTGTGTAGTATAAATTTTAAATAACTAATTTTTATTTTTAAAATTCAATATAATTTTATGATTGCAATTGTGCATCCAAATAGAACAGTTGTCATTACACTGTGACATTAAACAAGACATGCATAGTTACAGTGTAATAACATTGTGACAATCAAACATGTCAAAGTAGTTACTACCCTAGTAATTATGCCAATTTCAATAACCAGGTGACTTTTCAAACAAACCCTTCATGATGTTTGGTTTAAGAAAATTTTGCTATGCAAACCTTTTGCTCATTAGTATTGATTTAATTTATTTTTTTTTGGCTTCACTTGTAAGGTTATGTGTTGCGTTTATGTTATGGTTATAACGTTGGTGCTTATTTTTTAGAAAAAGGATCATTAGAAGTGTCAGTAATATATCTTGTCTCAATTTGCTCGATACCTTTTAAAAAAATATTTTATATATCATTGAATTTAAAATAAATCTACTTCTTATTTTTGAGAAAGGGTTTAAAAATCCATTTAAATTGTTATGTCTATATGGTGGAATATATGATAATTATTTTTCCATTAAACTTATCACTATAAATAATAAATAATATTATATAAGTATGAAGGTTTTAGAAATGTTGATTACATTTTTGTCCTACCGTAAAAGATTATATGATAGATAGAATTTTCATTTATTATATCATTTAATATATAATTAATTATTTTTATAATATTTTTAATTAAGGAGTCCTAAAATCTATACATAATATAAAGGAGAAACATAGATAAAGTAATGTGGCACCTCTCTATGACCTTCATTCATGTTTATCTTTTCTCTTCTTTTCTTTGAGAATTTTTTCTTAGTTCTTTTTATAAAATATATTCTTTAAGAAATCCAATCATATTTGTTACTCTATTTATCTAATGGGTTGCGAAAAATTGTTAGAATTTTTCCCTGATTTTCTTATCTTATTTGAAGTCTATTTTTTTCTTAAAGAAAAATAAAAAATATTACCATTTGCTTGAACTTTTATTGAAAGGAAATATAACTTTCTTTCATATTTGGGTTATTCCTTCCCTGGAGGAAAATTTTGGAGATCTATAAATTGAAGATCCTAATTCTCAACAGTAGAACATAAGAACATCCACAATGTAGTCAATAAAGAGTCGTTATTTATGGGGATATTTTCTCTTTACATATTTTATGTTTTTTTTAATTATGTAGGTCTATTGGTATTATCATATCTAATTTATCGCATTATGATATGCAAATTATAAGTTTCTGAATGACGCCCAAATAATTTTGGAACCCAATAAGTGGTATCAGAACACATGATTTAAATGATCCAGTAATTGAACATGATTGAAGACAAACTCAAGATGTTTCAATTTGCAATCAACGTGATGATAATGGAAATATTTGTGCTACTACATGTGGAGAAAAAAATCAAATATATTTTCAACAATAACCTGTTGCTCCATACTTTAAAACAAAATAAATTTTCAACTCATACTTATTACTTTAAAGCATAAACTCCTACTTTTAATCCTTGCAAACTTTTAATGCTAGAGCTCCACTTTTAACTCATGCATCTTACTTTCAACGTATGAGCTCCACTTTTAACTCATGCATCTTACTTTTAATGTATGAGCTCCACTTTCAAATCATGCATATTACTTTTAATGCATGAGCTCTACTTTCAACCCTGCTCAAAACTTTTAACACAAGGCTCTAATTTTTAACCCATACCAATTTTAAATCATGGTAAACAACACTGATACATGATATTTATGTGAAGAAAGATGATCAAAATTATTTTTCCAGAAAACTCAAGCCAAAAGGAGAGATTTGTTAAGGTTTTGCTCTAATTTTCTTACCTTATTTAAAATTTATTTTTTTCTTAACAAAAAATCAAAGTAGTACCATAAATGCTTTAACTTTTACTGAAAGGAAAATATAATTTTCTTCCATATTTGGGTTATTCCTTTCTTGGAAGAAAAATTTAAAGATCTATAAATTGAAGATTCTTATTCTCATAGCACAACACAAGAACATCCACAATGTAGTCAGTAATCTTTACAAATAATGTTATGTCTTTTAATATAATTTTATTTGTCATCTAATTTTTCGTATTATGATTTGCAAATTATAAACTTCCACATGACGTTCTTATCACTTCCGAACCCAACAAAACCACAATCTATTTATATTCTCTACTTATATAACATGTCTCTTCAACTCCTTTCTAATTTTTCATATGGATTATCAAATTTATAAACAACAATCATCCATGGAAATGTTGAATATTCATTTTTCATTCTTTCTTTTTATTATTATATATTTTTTTATTTCTTCATCTTTTCCATAAAAAATTGTAGAAAGATAGTGACATAATATGTCCTTCACTTTGATGAAGATCAAAGATATATTCTTCAAAGATTCATTACAAAAAGATGTTAACATTAGTTTAATACAAGTTCATCAAAACGAAGAAGAAAACTTAATTATGTTGACAAATTCATCAAGGGAGATGGTCATATTTGTATAAAGTTTGAATGTTTCCAGTATTTTCATTAATGTAACGTATTGTTTTGATTTCAATATTCTAAAATTATGTCATGATCGAGATATATATTATATATGGTACATTTCTCATAGATATTAGATTTTGTTTTGCTTATAATCTAGATGTAAGAAAAGTTAAGTTGCACCTCTCTTTTTTCAATAATTCTATTTATCTTTTCTTCAATTTTTTTTTGACTATTTTTCATATTTTTCTACTTACTTATTATTATACAAAAAATAAGTATTTTGGTTCTTAATATAAATAGTCCTTAATGTATATAAAAGTATCATTTTTGTCCTAAGCTCTAAATTTAACTTTTTCACGGTTAAAACCTAAAGGCCCCCCTCCCAAGGTCCCCCTTCTCTGGTTCTTTCCTCAATAAGAGGAATTGAGGATACTAATCCACCCCATATATTGCTTATTCAAACTCATACATAACTTTATTTTTCTTTCTTTCAAGTAATTTCTATTACGGGGTCAACTGAAAATTTATTGGATTCAGTGGAAGGACAAAAAAAGACTCACCTATTAATTACAATTTTCATGTTTCATCCAATTAACCAATTAGTTCATCCGATCCAAAGATCATCTGATTCATTCTAATGAGATTATAAACTAAACAGTAATAAAATAATAGAGAATTTTTTTTGTGTCTATGTCATCCAAAGCATGGATATGCTACTTCTTATATCATTACAAGTTCGAATAAACTTTTTGATTTCGTCATAGCTTCTAAAAATAAATCCAATCATACCATTAGTGAAAAAATGGAACGAGCTGCTCAAATCATAATGACTATTGAAGTTTTCTAAAAGAAGATGGAGCTGACAAGTGAGAAAAGTAGCGAAAAAACTAGTAGGAATGCTGGGTCTAGTAGAAGACCTGTGTTTTTTATTCATGTTCACTATGCGAATTGCTGTTCATCGGATATTTACTAGGAGTCAAATTTCAAGCAATTCGATATGTATGAACTTTTACATACATGCGAAAACTATAAATTTTTATTTATTGTAGAGATTAAAAAAGACAACATAGAAGATAGTTAAAATCTATTTTAAGAAGATGATGCAATTTTAAAGAGAAGCAGGAAGATAGAGCAACCAAGGAGGAGAGAAATGAGTTAGGGAATGGGACGTTAGTTATTAATGGTGAAAAAGTTAAATGTAGGGCTTAGGACCAAAATGTTACCCATTAAACATATATTAAAGACTATTTCTATCAAGTGATATATATTAAGGATCAAAATAAATCAACCCCTATACGTGAAGGACCATTTTGATCATTTAAACTTTGACAAATGAAGTCAATTTGGGAGATTCCATCCAAATCAAGGCTATATGTGTTAAGTTTGTAGACGGCGAGGACATTAATAATTTTACTTTGATGAAAAAGGTGAAGTTAAAAATAAATGAAAGTTGAAGGGTATTTTTGAAAATATCAATAGAGTTTGTTTTTGTAGAATTAATATTGTTAGTTTTTTTTTTTTGAAAAACTACTGGATTAGACATACATCCATATACCATACATACTAATTCTACCTATATTATAAAATAATTACATATATTTTCCTTAATTAAGAGTTTTGTACCATATTTTAAGTTAGATAAATTGAGATATATCATTCTTTGAAATTAGCCTATAATAGAATCCTTAATTAACTACTCAATTATTTGTGAAAATTTATGCACTCACTCCAAATCAACACTCTCTCCAAAAAATTTCCTCCCACATTTTACTCATCACTCTCCCTCCCTCACCTCCATTATTGCACTTTCAGCATGAAGAAATAGTTCATAACTATTTTTGTTCTCATTTTTCACTACCTTGTTAGTGCTACTGAACTCTTTGTTAGGCTAGTACTACTTCAAGGCTTGTTGTTGATTGATAATTGATATAAAAAAATTGCATCACTGACAATTTTCTATAAAGGATCGATTGCGATTCTTAAATGTCATTAGCAACAAGGCAGAGGATATTCTAAAGTTTGTGGAAAGGTGAACAATTATGATGTACTTTGGTAAAAAACAATTGTTGTGAAGACAATAAGTGGAGATTTATGCATATATCTGATACAATATTGAGATATGTTACACATTTTTGAGTTACGCTTATATGTATCTAATTTTATTAGTATTTATGATTAAGTATATATGTATGTATAAAAATATACACATGTATCTGGGTAAGAGTTCATGAAGCTGATAAAGGATACATGTTTGTGAGTTAAGACATAATGTATTTTATTTTCATCAATGTATATGACTAAGTGAACATGTACGCGACAAATTATATACTTGTATCTAAGTAGAGTTCTTGTATATGGCAATATATGTTGCTAGCATGTATTTGTGACATTATTTAACTTGTATCATTGTATCTTATTATGTGTGTGTGTGTATATATATATATATATATATGTGACAAAATATACATATGTATCTGAATAAGATTTCATGAATTTGATAAAGTGTACATGTTTTTGACTTTAGAAGTCTAATTTTTTTTGAATCACCAAACAATAGACAAGAATTTTCCTTGTTTTGATTTATTTAGGAATTGTGATATGTCATATCCTCTACAGTTGTTAGAAACACATTTTTCTCCTTCATTAATGACTTTTATTTATATCTCTTAATCAGATACACTCCTTAGTTAATGATTCTCAATTATATATCTTAATTAGACATACTAATTGATATGTATCCATCTTACATTATTGAAACTGCAAGTTGTTTAATGTGAACTATCATTCAATAGTTATCGAGACACACCTAGTCGTTGACTAGATCAAATGATTGTCTATATATGCTTCTATGCGTTTCTTTCCATAAAATCTTCGTCCACCTAGCATATATAACACTTCTATTTGATGAAATATTTAATTTTTAAAACATACTTTCAATTGACTTTTAAAAAAATCTATACTCTTCCCTTTCAAGTTAGAGATATCGATCCAATGGTAGAAACATGATCACGACTAAGAAGATGGAGAAGATACTGATGGGTGTCACCGTTGGAATAAATTAATTTATACGGTGATAATTTTAACCTTTAAACATAACTTTCAACTTAATATTAATTCATTTAATTTGGTACAATGAAATTATTTTTCCACGAGGAGTCTTACGTGACATAATATTTAAACAAAAGAGAGAGTACACACACATTCTCAGAAATTAGTCGATGTATATTTCGCTACTATTGGATGATAGTTCAAGTGGGGAACTAACACTCTCTCATGACTAGTTCATGTATGAAATTCAAAAGACGGGATAGTTTAGTTTTTGACCCTCAACTCTACATATTATTATTATAGTATGATAAATGTTTATTTTTATATGTTTTTTGGAGAAATTCTAATAACCCTAAAAGAGTTAGTAATCATTTTGAGACCAATAACCTTTTTGCTATAAATAAAAGTGTTTTTCGAAAAATAAAGTCTCCTCTTTTTCTTTTCTCTCGATTATATTCTTTTTGAATTATTCGTTTATAATTTAACACATTATCAATGCAAATGTCTAACTTTCTATTGAAATTTAATACACATTACCAACGTCTTCCAAAATCAAAAGTTTGACAATGGCACCCGAAACTTACTAGAAATCAAGTGGAAAAGAAAGAATAGAACTTCTTTGGGGAGGAGAATAGTTTAATGGTATGTAATTAAGACATGCTTATAGTTTTTGGCGAAATGGTATGATAGACCCTTATACTTGTATCACTTTATATTTTGAACCCTTCTACTTATCCCTTTGTCATCTGGACCCTTAAACTCAATAAAACACAATTTAACAAATCCCTCTTACCATTGACAAAGCTTATGAGTCTTTAAGATGACTGAGTTGGCGAAAGTGTGTGACTTCAGGCACCTTAAGGTGAGTGAATAACTTTTTTAGGTTAAACAAATTAATTTAAAAAAGAAATATGTTTTTTTTAAAAGACAATTGATTAAAAGGTCTTTTCTTCTTCCCTACTACCCTTTTCTTTTTGGCCATTTTCACGCCAGACCAAAACTTTTTTTATCTTCTCCACAATTTACTAACAGCGAAGACCAGCGCTCGCTAGAGACCAACGACTGATTCACCGGAGATGAGCGATCGCTGGAGACCACTGAATTGCAGTTGCTTGAGAGAGACAAGCGGCGCTGGTGGTGCACGCTACCACTATTTTGCAGTAGAGTGTGAGAGGAGAAGAGAACGAGGTGGGTGAGGGTGCAGTCATGGCGGTGAAGATGTTTTTCGGCAAGATCTGGTAGTGCGGTGGATTAGGTTGTTGTTTTTATGGAGGTTGGACGAGGAAACAAAAATAGTGATGGTTTGCTGCGGAGATGAAGATGGGTGAGGGAGAAAGTATATGTGATTTCGCCCGCAAAAATGGCGGCGGCGACAATGGCTTTCTCCGATCGATTTTGGTCGTGAAAATAGGGAGAATTGGATGTATGGACTTTCAGTAAATAAAATGCCAAAATAAATTAAAATGTTATTATTTTACATTATATTAAATAATTATGGTTAATAATTTTTAAAAATAGTTATGATAATTATGATACGATATTAATATATCTGACGTGGATACGACATGTCAATTAAATAAAGGAGAGTGAGCTACACACATAGTTGGAGGGGATTAAATTTCATTTTAATTGAGTTTTAAGGGTCCAAATGACCAGGGGTAAATAGAAGGGTACTTGAGAATACAAACTGGCTTCACCAGACCATTGTGCCTAGTTTTTTTTATGAGGTTTGGTTTAAGTAAATTTTGGTATAAGAGACTTTTTCCTCATTAGCATTGATTTAAAATTTTTTGCTTCGCTTGTCAAGGTTATGTCTTGTGCTTATTTCAGAAAAATTATGATTAGATGTATCATTAATATATCATGCCTCAATTTGCTCTTGAGTAACGATATGTTTAAAAAAACATATTTTATAAATCATTGAATATAAATTAAATCTACTTTTATTTTTGAGAAAGGGTTTAAATTCTTACATATATGTGCATATTGAAGAATTTATGTAATAAATAAGGAGAAAGGAGAGCATAAAAATAGTATTGAACTCTTTCTCTGTGCAATAATGTAATTTTGAAGACCAGTAAATGTTGAAGCAACATCAAAAAGCACTCCTACTTCAAGGATTGTTGTCGATTGAAAAACAACATAAAAACTGCATCGCTAAATATTTTTTTATAGTGGACCAATTGTGAATTTTGATGTCACTAACGACAAGGTAGAGGGTATTTTAAAGTTTACAGAAAGACAAGAAATTGTGATTGTTTTTCGTCAAAAAAACAATTGTTTTGAAATTAACAAGTGAAGATTTACGCATGTATTTGACACATTATTAATATGTTAAACATTTCTGAGTTAAAAATATTGGAACAAACCCGAATTCTCAATACAAATACATAAGCATTATAGTCGTTGATTACCAAATTACAATAACAACACTTGAATTACAAGGAAAAGTACCGAAATATCAAGTAATTAAGAAAATAGATAAAAATAGGGATAAGAAGTTTAGATTCTAAAAAGAGATGAGAGTACAAGCGGTTTCTTTATAATGCGCATACCCTTCATAACCGTAGACGATAACCATTTAAACTCTACTCAACCTGGATCTCAAGAAAATCTATTATTGGGCTATCTAATTCTTGGCCCTCTATGTGGTTTAGTCCCAGGCTGGGCCAGCTTTGCCAACCTCTGATCTATCAGCGTTCACAACAATACTTTCCCCCGAAATGAGAACCTTGTCCTCAAGGTTCGAGTTGAGAAAAAATAACGAGGGATCCTTCAATGGGTGAATCATTAGTGTCACTTTTATTTGCCTGCAGTAATATGTTGCTAATATTAAAAACATCAATTTTAGTTTCAACTGTTTTACTAACATAGAAATTCTCAAGTAAACAACTTCTCTTTTCTTTAATTTCTCCAAACAATGCATGTGCCTCTACGTTCTTATTAGAACGTGTTAGAACCAGGAACTCAGAACTAACTCCAGGATCCCATACACCAATGTCTGATGAAATTCCATGAACAGGGACAATGAAGATAGTCACACCAAGATTGATTTGAAATTGAGTTAAGCAATTTTACAAGTCGATGTCTTAAGGATTTCCTTGAACTCGTCCACAACTATGGTGGAACGTCCCTTGCAAAGGCTATAAAGTTTCATTGAAAAAGCAATTTGTGTGACACTCACCACCAGATTACTTTCATCATTTTCCTCTTCTCCGCAAATTTTATTATACTCCACATCTGTCATCTTTTCATCTGCAAGAATTTCACCTTCCAAGGTCTTAATTTTATGAATTCGTGGTTCATTAGAGTCAAGATCGATATGAGTTGCATTAACTTACCTCTCTGACAGTTCTCCTTGGGATGTACATTGAACAATTCCACTGCGATACTTGGAATACTTACAGATTCCTTTCAATTGGACTATCTGTGGGGCAGTTGCTAGTTAACCTTTCGTCAAACACCTTGTGCGGCAGTTTTTAAACAAAGGTGAATTGGTTATATTTTGATGTAATGTGAGTTTACAGTACTTTTAATGCATTTCACTTACAAGTTGTGTGTGTCTAGGTCATGTTTGTGTTGGTTTTATGTGTTTTTTTTGTCATGATTTCAGGATATAAACTCAGGCGTGGGGATTTGAGGAGACAACTGAAGGAAGGGAAGAAAAAGACATCTACGGAAGAAACTTATGGACCGTAGGTCCAATTACGCTCCATAGATGATGGTCGTAGAAGGGCAAGCCAGGTATTTCTAAAGATCAGGGAAGTCTTGACTAAGTGTGGAACCACAGTGATGACTTACGGATCATAGAGTGATCTACGAACCATACTGCAGCTCCGTCGAAGTGATCTGAGAGGTGGTTGCAGTATTTGATGCTAAAAAATTCTAAGTGTGGAGCAACAGAACAGAGTTATAGACCGTCGTCTGACTTATGGTCCATACTGCTAAGTTGTAGAAGTCGACAGAGATCTTAAAGATTTAGAAGGTTAAAAATTTCCTAAGTCACGAGGCACAGAAATGACCTACGAACTGTAGATTGACTTACGGACCGTAGGTCAGCCTTGTAGAATGAAGACGCGTCCTGCAGTTTTATTTCCTTATTTCAATTTATTTTATTTCAAACTTAGTTTTCTATAAATAGGGGATAAAAACCTCATTTTGGGGGGTTAGACATTATTATTCTTGTTTAGTTTATGCTTTGGGAGATTAACTTGAAAACTTTTGGCAATTGTTGATTTCTAAAGAACGTTTTGACGGTTCTGGCTTTACAATTCAAGTTGAGATTCTGGGTTTATTCTTACTTTACGTAAGTTTATGATTATTTCATCTAAAAACTTGAATTGTGTTCTTGCTAATATGGGTAACTAAATCCACAACTAGGGTTATGGGAACCATGAGCGATCAACAAAGTATGAATAGTAATTAAACAATACTTGATTAGTGTTATTGCATACATTGATAATTTTTTTTGTTTAGAAGTCTTTTTAACGGTGGACAACGTTAGAACTCGCCTTGTTGCTACTTGCCGGAACAAGGAGGAAGTTAATAGATAAGAATTATCAACATATATTTAGTGTGATACTATCTAATTGTCTAGTGTCGATTGATGCAAGGGTATAAACTAAGTCATGCATCGATGCGATGTCTAATATGAAGTAAAGGTAAGGGTTAGTAAGTTATACACACGTAGCTGGACAAAGATGCGGGGTGAAATTAATTTAGATGCCGGACTAAGGATTTAAAGATACCTAACTTATCACTTTGCATGTAATACACTAGAAAAGGATTGCTATTACTAGGATTACTGCGTAATGAGCTTGTGGGGGAAAACGTATGCCCTAGTTCTTCTCTCAACTCGATAACAACCAAAGTTTGAATCATTCTCACTAATTACTTACATAATTTTCCGAATTTGTTACATAATTCTTCCCCCTTCAATTACTTGTTTCAGGAAATACATTTGTTAAACAAATATAATTGTTAGTTAAGTTTAAGTCTAAACCATTTTTCTCGTGGGATAGATCCCAACCTACAAGTTGGGTTCTTTACTTGATAACAATCGCTTATGCTTCTTTAGGGAGGTGTAATTAGACCGTATCAAATTTTGGCACCGCTGCCGGGGAAATTGGCTTTTAGATTTAGTTTAACGACATCATTGAACTTTAGTCAACTATTTCTTAAGTTTACTTTTTCTTTCTATTTTTGCCTTTCTCAGGTTCAAACTCTAGTGTATGCCAAATTCACGGAGTCAAGGATAACCACTCACTCCCTACAATTCAGAACTCAACAAAACATTGCGGAAAATGAATAATTAGGGAGTACAAGTTAAACTTATCAGAGGAGAACTAGAAGATAGTACCGGGATGCAACCTCCGAGGTTGGATAATGAAAATGATCAGGATCCATCTGAAAATCGATTGGGAGATGCACTGAGGATGCAGGAGCCACGGGAGCCACAACCCCAAAACAACTATAGGGTCAACTATAAATTGTTGACTCTGATGGATCGCTTGTTTTACCCCCTCTACCACTGGGTCACACCTTTGTGGTAACTAGTAGCTTGAAGCAGAGGCTCATGGAAAGAGGCTTATCTGTAGGGTTGGCGTCGGCTGACCCTCATGCTCACATAGCCAAGCTTAGGGTGGTTTGCAAAAGTTGTTTAGGATGAACGGATTGGGACTTGAATGTTATCGGGCTGTGAGTGTTCCCTCTATCGTTGATCGGTGATGCAACAATTTAGCTTATTGAACTCCCTTACAACTCTATCTATACATTGGACCAATTGACCGAAGAATTCTTAGAAAAGTTCTTTCCAGTATCGAAGAAACTGAACAAGAAAGATAAGCTTAACAACTTCATGGCACTACCTGGAGAGTCTGTGAGTAGTTCTTGGGATTGGTTCACCCCTTTCATTAGAAGTGTTCTGAATCACCGTATTGATGATTAGTCGCGGAAGGAGTACTTCCACCGATGGAAGGATGAAAACAGTAATACGGTTCCTGAAACTATTGTTGGGGATTTTTATGTAGATTTCACCTTTAGGCAAATTACAGAAAAAATGGAGAAGATCTCTCAGAACAACAAAGCTTGGAGCATTAGAAAGTCAGATACTGGTAAAAACACATTTGCAATCCAAGCCATAGGCAACCAATATGCAGATGCTATGCGTGAGGATATGGCATAGGTGACAAAGAAATTTAGGTTGTTATTGAAGCATGTGAGTGGAGGTACTGAGAAGGTAGATGCTGTGAATTATTTGACTAGAACTCCACCACCGGCTGAGGAGTATTATTATGAGGAAGATGCCTCTGCGATGAATGATCATATGGGGAGTTTCCGACCAAACGCCCAAGGTTCCAACATGGATGATTGGCACCAAGGTCAAGGAAATCAAGGTCAGAACTATGACAGTTACAATCGATAGGTTCAGTATATCCGAGATGGGAGCTACAATTGTGATAACAACTACAACCGGAAAAACTATGGCAATAGAAACGATCGGGTTGGGCCTTATGTTCCTCTCCAAAATCGAGAATCTGGTCCTAAGGAAGCTGTAGGTAATATGTCAGGTATTGAGGATATGACGCAGAAGATGATGAGAAAGTTCGATGCGACTCATGAGAATGTTAAGGAGATGTGAAATCATTTGTTTGGTATTGGTCAAAAAGTTGACGCCCATGCAGTGTCCTAAAGCATCTTGAGCAGCAGATGACACAGTTGTTGATACGCTCAAATTTACTTCTCGAAAAGAAGTATAAGCGGTCGTATCAAGTAAAGAACCAAACTATGAGGTTGAGGTCGATCCCACGAGGAAAATGATTTAGACTTAACTTTAACCTACGATTACTTCTATTTAGTCAAGTCCTTTCCGAAAAAAAGTAACAAAAATGGGGGTTTTAAGTAACAAATGTAATTAACTATTTCTAAGTAAACAAGTGGCAAGTTCAAAGATTTGATTTTTATCAAGTAATAAGAGTAACTAGGGCATAAGTGTTCCCCACAGGTTCATAACGCGGTAATTCTAGCTAATAACAATCCTTTCCTAGTATCTTGCATGCAAAGTGGTAACTTATATATCCCTAATTCCTTGGTCCGGCAACTAGGAAATTTCACTCCGCACCTTGGTCCAGCTACGTGTGTATGCTTTACTAAGCCTTACCTTTACCTCATATTAATTAGTTACCCATGTTAATAATCACACAATTCATGTTAATTAGATAAGAATTCATGTACTTACTTTGATGAGATTGAAGATAATCCAGAAAATTACTTGAATTAATCAAAAGTCTTGCAACAAATGATTCCGGAAAATAGAATAATTACCAAAATCACAAGTTCAACAACTAGAACAATAAAACTGAAAAATACCAAAAAGTCTAACACCAAAAATGAGGTTTTTACAAGTATTTATAATAATGAAGTCCTAACATAAAAAGGAAATCTATTTAAGGAAAATCTGCCCAAAAAACGCGTCTGAGTTGACGATCGGGACAACGAACCATCGAGGCCACGATGGACCATCGAGGCCCCCCCCGTTGTTCCACACTTAGCTTCTTTTTCAATTGTTTTCTTCTCCGACTCACGGTTTCCATCGATGGCCAAGGATGACGGTCCATTGAGTGCACGACAGTCCGTCGATGGCTTCCGTTTCTCCACACTTAGAATCTTTTCAAGACGGGTACTAGGGCTACTTTCTGTTAACGATGACGGATGTGCAGGATGGTCCATCGTAGAGATGACGATCCATCGAGAATCTCCGTAGCCTCACACTTAGTCAGAATTCCCCGATCTTCCTTCAGCAGCATTTCCTTCATACGACGGTTGCCACCTACAGACCGTCGAGGGGTCGACATACCGTCGATGGCTCTGTAGGTCATCACTTCTGCAATTTCAGCACAATTCTTCTGCATTTTCATTCTGGACAGATTTCCTACAAACAAAGAGAAAAATACATTAAAACTAATACAAAAAGGCCTTAGACACACCCTAAACTTAAGGAAAAAGCATTGAAAGTACCGTGAAATCACGGTACATCAGTTGTCCACCACAGTGAACCCACACCAACCTGACACTCTTCCCAGCAACACTATCCAGAATTCGAAGAACAATAAACATTGTATGGTAGTAACCACTCGTTGGTGTAAGGAAACTATGGATCCACCAATGCCGTCTAAGGTGGAAATTGATACTAGTAGAGATGATGATGTGGTTGAGAAGGGGGGAGATTCCGAGAATGCGATAGAGAAAGAGGTTGTTGTAACAAATAAAGTGGTTCCATACCTAGAACTCTGCCTCTTTTTCCACATAGATTAGAAAAGAAGACCGAAGAGGAAAAATACCGCAGGTTCATCAGTATGTTAAAGAAACTTCCATCAATGTTCCGTTGATAGAATCTATGGAGAAAATGCCTGGGTATGCTAAGTTTATAACCGACATGATAAAAAAGAAGAGATCTGTGAGTTTTGAAAATGATGATAAGTTTCAACATTACAGCTCTATTGCTACATGTTCCCTTGTGAAGAAAAATGAAGAACCCGGTGCTTTCACTATCACTTGTACCATTGGGTTATTACACTTTGCCAAGGCATTGTGTGATATTGGTGCTAGCATTAACCTCATGCCATTGTCCATTTACAAGAAGTTGGGATTGGATGATCCAAAACCAACTACGATGCGGTTGCTCATGGCTGATCGAACTATGAAGAGGCCTATTGGAGTACTCCATGATGTGCGAGCAAAAGTGGAGTCATTCATCTTTATGGATGATTTTGTTATTCTTCATTATGAGATGGACTTTGAGGTTCCCATTATTCTATGGAGACCATTCCTTGCGTCGGGGAGTGCTTTGGTTGATATGGAGAAAGGACAGATAAAGTTCAGACTTAACAATGAAGAAGCAACTTTCGATATTTGTAGGTCCATGAAGCAGAGTGGTGAGCACCAACCAGTATCTGCCCTAACTTACGGAGTTGAGAGTGGTTTTCAGGTGCAAATCAAGGAGAGACTAGGTGTTGAGGAATTCACAGTAGTCATGATGAACTTTGAGAGTGATTGCATCGAAGAGTATGATGAGTTGGTTGCTAAACTTGATAGGTGAGAATATCGTTCAAAACCTAAGAAACTAGAGTTGGATATAAAGAATCGTGAGTCCCCACCCAAGAGACCATTTGTGGAAGAGGCACATAAATTGGAGCTCAAGGATCTAACTCCATATTTAAAGTATGCATTCTTGGGTAAATATGACACTACCAGTCATTATTGCGGCAGATATTAATGGGCAACAAGCAGAGTGTGTGGTATCAGCGTTAAAGAGGTTCAATCGAGCTATTGGGTGGACTATTGCGTACATTATTGGATTCCCTCCCGGTATTTTTTCTCAGAACATCAAAATTATGTCGGATTGTTATCATAGTATTGAGCATCATAGGAGATTGAATCCACCTATGCAAGAGGTAGTTAAGAAGAAGATCATCAAGTGGCTAGATGCTGGAGTTATATATCCCATTGCAGACAATAGTTGTGTATGATCTTTTCAGTGTGTGCCTAAAAAGGGTGGTATTATTGTGGTTCCAAATAAAGAAACGAGTTTGTCTCGATGCGTCCGGTGACCGGATTGAGAGCTTGCATAGACTACCGAAAGTTGAATGCTTGGATGGAGAAGGTCCACTTTCTAATTCCTTTCATGGATCAGATGCTGGATAGACTTGCAGGAGAGGGATGGTATTGCTTCCTTGATAGGTATTCGAGCTACATTCAAATCTCTATAGCCCTGAAAGACCAAGATAAAACCACCTGCACTTGCCCTAATGGGACCTTCGCTTTCAAATGCATTCTGTTTAGGTTGTGCAATGCTCCAATAACTTTACAGCGTTGTATGAAGTCGATTTTCTCCGACATGGTTGAGGACATTATTGATGTGTTCATGGATGATTTTTCGCTGGTTGGTGACTCTTTTGATAGATTTTTGGATAATTTGGTCGACGTAGTGAAAAGGTGTGAAGACGACAACTTGTTGTTAAATTGGGAAAAGTGTCACTCTTTGGTAGAAAAAGGTTTAGTTTTGGGGAATGGAATCTCCGATAAAGGTATTGAGGTGGATAAAGCTAAAGTTTAGGTAATAGAAATGCTTCCCCCACCTATCTCCAGTAAAGGTGTAAGAAGTTTTCCTGGGCATGCGGTCTTCTATCAGAGGTTCATAAAACATTTATCGAAAATTGCACATCCATTGTGCAAACTTCTTGAAAAGGAGAGTAATTTGATTTTGATGATGCTTGTTTGATAGCATTTGGAGAGTTAAAGAAGACGTTTTTCTTTGCTCCAATCATTATTACTCCAGATTTAGGGGAACCATTTCAGGTCATGTGTGATGCAAGTGGGGTGGCGCTTTGCATGGTATTGAGACAATGGCGTGAGAAGATACTTCACCCTATTTACTATGCAAGCAAATCTCTAAGCGCAGCCCTAAAGAATTATACCGTTAGAGAGCAAGAGATTCTTGCAGTGGTGTTTACATTTGAGAAATTTTGATTTTATTTGCTTAGGAGTGTGGTCATAGTGCATATTGACCATTCGGCGTTGAGGTATTTGGTGGCGAAGAAGGATGTAAAACTGCAACTCATTAGGTGGGTGTTGTTGAAAAAAATTGATTTTGTGGTGAAACAACTCTAGGGGACAGAGAACCAAGTTGTCGATCAGTTGTCTAGATTGGAGGATGAAGCCTTTCTAGAGCTTGGTGATAAGAGTGAGATTAATGATATGTTGCCAGATGAAAAGGTATTTGTTGCTTCCCATGATCTCATTGCTTGGTTACACGACTTTGCTAATTATTTGGCAAGCGATTTGGTACCCCCGGATTTGGCATCTTACCAACAGAAGAAGTTTATGAATGATGTGAAAAATTGATTTTTGGATGAGCCATACTTGTATCGTAGTCGTGATGATGAGATTATTCATTGTTTTGTGCCGGAGTTCAGATGTTGAATGTTCTTGAGGTGTGTCATTAATCGCTTGTTGGTGGGCATTATAGTGGTGTCCGGAATGTGCACAAGATTTTGCATTGTGGATACTATTGGCCGACCATCCACCAAGACTGTCATGACTTTGTCATGTCTTGTGATCATTGCTACAGAGAGGGAGAGATTTCAAAGCGGCAAGAGCTTCCTATGAACTCAATCATGGTAATCGAGTTATTTGATGTATGGGTCTATGATTTTATGGGGCCATTTGTAATTTCATATGGGATGAAGTATATTCTTGTTGCGGTTGATTATGGATTAAAATGGGCGGAAGCAATTGCGCTCCCCAACAATGAAGGAAAAAGTGTCAACACATTCCTAAAGAAGAATATCTTCTCCTGATTTGGTAACCCAAGGGAGATATCAGGATGAAGGTTCCCCCTTTTTCCATAAGTTATTTAAAACATTGCTTGAGAAATATGGTGTCCAACGTAAGCACTCCTGACCATCCACAAACTAGTGGACAAGTTGAAGCGTCCAACAGAGAGATAAAGAAAATCTTGGCGAAGACTGAATACTAATGGAACAGATTATTCAAGGAATCTTGATGATGTTCTATGGGCTTATCACATTGCATTAAAGACTTCCATAGGTATATTTCCGTACCGAGTCGTATATGGGAAGTCTTGCCATTTGCTTATAGAGATAGAGCATAACTCTATGTGGGCAATGAAGAAGCTAAACTTATATTGAGGCGCTACATCAACTCAAAGAGTGAATGACTTGAATTTGCTCGATGCGTTTCGCCTAAAAGCCTATGAAAGTGCATCCTTATATAAAGAGAAAATGAAGAACTACCACGATCAAAGGATTGAAACGCGGGATTTTGTTATTGGGGATCGTATGCTTCTATTCAACTGTAGGTGGAACTTATTTCTGGGAAGCTCAAGTCCAAATGGACTGGGCCTTTTCTACTCTAGCAAGTGTTCCCACATGGAGTGGTATAGATCAAAAATAGTGAGGGAACAAGGTTGAAGGTGAATGGGTAGAGGATCAGCTCTATCTGGGGAAAGAGGAAAGTGTGCAAGAAGTGATTAAAGCCTACAATCTTGATGAAGTATTAGTAATCAAGAGGAACCCGTCATGCTGCGACGTAAACAAGCGCTACTTGGGAGGCAACCCAAGGTGTAAAATCTATCCAACAATAGTTATAATATTTCCGTTGAGTAGTTTTCTTTGTTTATGTGATTCTTTTTAGCAAAGTAATTAGGCGTTAATTTTTATTATAGTGTTGGCTAGATATATATTATTGTCCATGGTTAAAAAGTATCCAGAAAATACAAAAACAAAATGGCCTAATGGTGGCTATATGTGTAGGTGTACAAGGAAAAATCTGCAAAAAAATGGTCTCGTGCAAACTACAGAGGTCTACAGACACTATCGATGATCTGTAATTCATTCCACCTACAAACCCTAGATCGACCTATGGAACGTAAGTGGGGTCTCATAGGTCCAAACCTTAGCTTAACCAACCCGACCTGGATTGCTTATTACTTAAAACCCCAAATTTCCAAATCATTTCCCTCTTCTTACCCTCAAACCGCAAATCACTCCCTAATTTCCACATATCACTCCCTCCCATCACCAATACTTCATCCATTACAATCATCTTCCCTGTTCCCCAAAACCTCAATTCCCAAGTACTCCGGTGTTCGGGCACGGTGCAAATAGGTGAAATTTTTGTTGGTGATCATTGGAGTCCTAGGGTCGTCTCACAATCACACCACTCCTCGTTGCTTGCAAGGTAATTGGCTTTCCCCTAACTTTGCATTTTGGTTCATATCTTGATTTTTGTAATTCGGGAGTGGGTCTTGACCTTGGGTAGTTAATCGTCCATGAATGCATGCTAAATATAAAATATAAACACCCGAGGGACGATGGTAAGTGATTGTATATAATCCTATCGTAAAACCAATGAATTTAGCTAGTCTATATATAAGTTTTGACTTAGGGTACCATATTGTGCTTTGAATGATGATAAAATTGAGTAGTTGGAATCCTTAGGATGACGAAATAACATGATTGAATGTTGAAATCATGATTAGACTACGATGCTATTGTAATTTACCTAATAAGGGGTCTGAACAGTAAGACACATGTAAGACTTGTCACAGACTCCATCCATGAGACCCCGTCTATGGATCGTGAGTCAAGTTACATACCGTAGATCAGGTCCATAAGAGGATGCACTGGCAAAGTTCCTTAAGTGTGAGACTACGGATGTGGACTACGGTCCGTAGTTTAATCTATGGATCGTTCTTTATGTCCATAGTTTCCATCAGAGACCAAGTATTGTGGTACCTCTAACCTACGGAGGAGTTCTATAGACCGTAAGTCTTATTACAGACCATAAGTCCCCATTGTAGAGGGATACTATAGCATTTTGTCTTAATTCTTATCTTTTCCGTTTTTAGTTCTAAAATTATTTTAGGTGTATTCTAGGTTTCTTTGGACTAAATACTACTCTCCAGGTACAATTGCACCAAAAAGGCACAAGTCACAAAGGGGAGGTCCAAATCAATTAGACCTTCCCAAAATCTGGTTATTGATGACTCAGAGGGTGACAAAGACCCTGATTACATTCTCACCACCTCACGGACTCCCTGTTTGATGAAGAGGATGCACTGATTGGGTCACAAGAAAGGTATGCTTCCGGTTCTTCCACACATTCTGCTGTCGGCTCTGCTTTGGAATCTGCTACTAGTTCCAGTGCCCAGAATTAAGATGCCTCATCTAATGAGGTACTAGCTCTGAAGAAGTTCCAACCCCTCAGAACGATCAACTGGATTTGGTATCCGAGAAGCCTAACCGATGGTGCGTAGAGGGGTAATGGAAAATCTACCGGGATGCCAAAATGATGAATGCTAAGGAGAAAATGGCCCGCAACATTACAAAAGAGCGCAGAGTTCTTACAGGGAGTCTACATATGGTGCCAGATATCCACCAGTTATTTTAACGGCACAAATATGAGTGGATGGCTCATGATCCCAATACATATAGCGAGGAGATTGTGCGAGAGTTCTATGCTTCCTATGAATCTACTCTCCGAGGGTCTATTTACAAGAAGGATAATCCCACAACACAGGATCCTACCATGGTACGAGGTGTCGCGGTGAACCTCTCTCCTACCACCATCAATCTATTCCTATACGGACCTAACCCTCACCACACTTAGGCATGCAATACGGCTGACTTCGCTTATAGGTGGGACTTGTGTAAACTGGGACCTTTGCACAGAATGAAGAACAACGAGAGGCGGTTATACTACAATTGGCAAAATATATGGCCCTGGATGGTGAGAGAGCTGAGTGGGTTTCCTCACCCCAGGTGGGCATTCAGAAGGCCACCCTCACCTTGGTGGTCAAGTTCTTCTAGGTCTTGGTACGGAATAAAATATCACCGACTCAGGCAGATAACCTTTTCACTTGGGATAGATAAGTCATGGTGGCTGCATTGGTCGTAGGGATTGAGATAGGTTTTCCCGCTTGCTATTGGTGGAGATAGAGAGGGCGTTCAAGACCACCACCACTTACCCATTCACTTGTATGATATTTCAGATATCCAGGGATACTGTAGTGATTATCTAGCACTGTGACAAATTGGTGCATGCCATAGGGACGACGGATATAAGGCTGATACAGGATGAGGCTAATTTTGCAGCACCACACAGAGGGCCCTGAGTCGATGTGCCGTTGGGCACTGATCTTGTGGATGCGTTCGAACAGATGCAGGGAGATGGGCATGTAGCCCATACTGAAGATGCACCGACTTCCTTCTCACATGAATCTAGCCAGGCTTTGAGCTCATCTAGTGCCACTCATTCTTTCGGAAACACTATGTTACCACTGGGCTGACTCCAGAAATTAGAGTCTCAGATGGCCACCCTGTTGCACCACATCGATCTCTGGATGCAGAAGTTGATTGCTTAGTCCGAAAAGAGAGTTTAGAAGAGGATAGAGGGCGGTAATAGACCAAAAGGTCCAAGTTATTCATAAGCGAATTGATGCTTTTGAGTGGAGCGTTTTAGAGAGGTTGGCCCCACCATTGATATGTCCTATTTCCATGACAATATAGCTAGTCTCCGGGTAGATATTGATGCCATCCTTAATACGTCAGCTGTTGAGCCACAGGTTTCACCCTCTACACTTAGCAATGATTCGATCTTTGCTATGCTATTTAGTGGAGATGATATGGAGAAACATCCTGATCCTGCACGTTCCCAAAGAAAGAAGTAGCAATCTAGTGAAAAATCTGAAAGCACTGAGGCGGAGAGGGCCGACAAGAAACAAAGCAAGCTATAAAAGAACACAAAGAAGGACTCCATCATTTATGAGCAATTGAGGAAGTATAGTGTTTGTGAGATGATAGCTGGGGCATCGAGTTTTGTGCCCGTTACTGAGGTTTTGCCTACTATGGCGGAGGTTGTGTACAATACTGAGGGTGAGGTGAGACTAGTAGACAACACTACTGAGGGTGTTGTGACGGTTTATGTGGGCACTATTGAGGTTGTCCCCACTGTTGAAGCGGAGTTTGGGAAAATGGATCCACTCGCTTGTTGATGATTCTCTATCGCTAAGCGCCACAAATTTGCTTCACCCAAATCCATTACTTTTTACCCTTTTTGTGTGAAATTGGGAGAATTTCACCTATTTATTTTGAGGATGGGGTAAATTGATTGTGACTGATAGGGTGAATTCTGAGTAACCCAACTCATAGTCCTCTCTTGGGGTTTTCTTGCCTGTGTTCTTTTGCCCTAAGAGACTGCTTAATTTTCTATTAAACTGACATGTTTTAGGAATTGTATGTGTAGAAGAATGATAAAGAATGAAGCATGATGACATATTCTTGTTGAAAAATGATACCCGTAAAAACTTAAAAAAACATATGCTAAAAGTTATAGACTAGAATAAGTTAAATGTGTTGGCTCTGACGTGAAAAGATAATGAACCGAATTGATTTCATGACTTAGCTAGAACTTGAACTGGGTAAAATTATAATCTTGTAATTAAACTATGTGCCAAGAGTATGTGAGAATTGTTGATGATTCAAGCAGTGTTGTGCCAATCTAGAAGTTGTGTGAGAGAAACTGAACAAAATTTATAATAGTGAATGAAAAGAAGCAAATCCAAGGAATAGAAGAAAAGAGAAAAGTAAAGAGCTACAAAGTTTAAAAGTCACATCCATGGTTGGAAAGAATCAAGGGAGAGAAAATAAAAGGGTAGCATGTTAAGAAAAGGGGGAAGAGAGGTATAAAAGCGTAATGTAATGTCAAGGAGGGAAGAAAGTCACTAAAAGTACCCAAAAGTTCCACACCTGACCCTGAGCCTACTTACAAGTCAAGAAAGTCGTATAGTGATCCTAGAATCTAGTTTGGAGAGTCTAATCAGTGAAAATAATGGCAAGCCTATGGTATTGAGCACTACTGTGACATGAACTTACTTCTGAGGGTGAGTGTTGAATGAATCCTTGTACTAAAAAACATTTGTATTGTGTGAAAAAATGGGATTTCATTTAAGTAAGGGCACTAGTGACATAATTCGAAAGTTGGTACCTTGGGGATAGTGAAACACTACATGTTGTGTGTTGATTGCTCTATCGTTGTCATGTTTGGATCCTCACAAATTAGATTTTTGAGTCTAGGAAAAAACAATTTGCATTCTAAAAGGAGAGTTGAGATAAAAAGTCACGTGATTGCTTGTGCTTGAATTGCTTGCTTCTATACAAGTGGCGTTAAGAGTCTTAGTGTGTTACTTGAGGACAAACATCGATTTTAAGTTTAGGGTGTTGATGTACTGTGATTTTACGGTACTTTAATAAATTTCGATTAGAAGTTGTGTCTGTCTAGGGAATATTTGTGTTGGTTTAATGTGTTTTTTGTCATGATTTCAGGATATAAACTAAGGCGTGGGTATTCAAGGAGACAGATGAAGGAAGTGCAAAAAAGGGCATCTACGGAGGCAACTACGGACCATAGGTCGAATTACGCCCCGTAGATGATGATCATAAAAGAGATAGCCAGGCATTACTGATGATCAGGGAAGTCTTGACTAAGTGTGGAACCACAATGATGACTTATGAACCGTAGAGTGATCTATAGACCATATTGCAGCTCCATCGAAGTGATCAAAGAGGTGGTGTCAGTAGCAGAGAGGTGGTTTCAGTACCTGTTGCTGAAAAAATCTAAGTGTGGAGCAATAGAGCAGAGTTACGGACCAATATCTGACTTTCGATTCGTACTGCTAGATCATAGAAGTCGACAAGGATCTTGAAGATTTTGAAGGTTTAAAATTTCCTAAGTCCCAAGCGTTAAAGGTGTTTAGTTGTTTAAATAATTTCAAATAAATAATGTGGTTTAGTTGTTTGAATTAAGTCAAAACTAGTTAGAGTTAATGTTGTTTAGTTATCTAAAAAAGTTCAAATAAATAATATGATTTATTTGATGGATTTAGCTATTAAAATCAAGTCAAAACTAGTTGTCAAAGTTGATTAAATAAGTTCAAATAAATAATGTGGTTTAGTTGGTGGATTTAGTTGTTGAAATTAAGTATAAACTATTTAGAGTTAAAAAGTTGTTTAGTTGAAATAAGTTCAAATAAATAATGTGGCTTAGTTGGTTGACTTAGTTGTCGGAATTAGAAACTAGGCTTATTATCTTATTGTAAAACCTAATTTATGAACACATCGACCAGCGGCCTACCACCTCTGGTGGGGGGCCTGCAAATTACCACTCCTGATTTTCCTTCTCTACCTTTAATCAAGAACACTGAACAGAATCTAAAGCCTAGTATGCTTTTTACTTTTGCAGATTTACAAGTCCAGGAAAATGCCTCTTTAAGAAAGGAGATCACCATAGTAGAAGGAATTCCATTGATTAAATACTCAGAGAAGGAAGTAAATCCAATGAACAAAATTGAAAGGCTCCAATCTGCAGTTATTGGAAAATTCACGTTTGATTGGGCAGATTTAGATGAATTGAGGAAGAATATCCATCAACAATGCGAGGTGAAAGGGAGTTGTCAGATTGGATTATTTCGTAGTAAACATATTTTGATTTGGTTATCCAAAGAAAAAGACTTTGTTAATCTAATTTCGAAAGGTGATTTTATCTAACATGTAAAGATGGGTATTCCTATCTCATGCGTACACTTATCTATAATTCGAAATTCACAGTCAACGAGGAAACATCTATGGCCATGGCATGGTTTTCTTATCCTAATTTTCTTCCTACTTTATTTGTTAAAGAGTGTCTGTTCTCTTTAGCATCAGTTGTTGGAAAACCTACTCAGTTGGACCAAGCTTCCATTAATAAGACAAGGCTGAGTTGTGCGCGGTGAAGGTGCTAGTTTATCTAAAAGGAACTTTTCCTAAATCAATCCATATCAACATTGAAGATGAAGATACTTGAGAAATAAGGACTTATGTAGTCGACATTCGATATGATTATGTACCCAAGTATTGTGGTGAATGTAAAATGCAAGGTCATGACAAGCACAATTGTAGGGTGATTAATCAAGTAAATAGCACAGACTAGTCACTAGAACCGAACCACACACAAGAAACACAAAAGCAACTAGTGATACTATTCAGAAAGGAAAAGTAAGGGTCCTTTAAAGTGGAAAAATTGTGGGGGATCGAGTGAATTGGAATGTTGTGCGAGACAATCACAAATTTGTGAACAGGAACAACACACTTCCTATCAATGTGGAGAACGCATTTCAAGCACTTAATCAAGAAGAGGAGATACAAACAGTGCAAAGCAATGATAAAGTACAAGAGACGACTTCAAAAGAGTGGGTTACAAAATCATTTGGTGCAATATTACCAACTCATGGGACCGACCAATCAGCAAGCCCTGCAAAGCAAAAGTTTTAGAGAAAAAACAAGATGCACAAAACAAAGAGAAAGAAGGGGAGGACAAAGAAGTATCTGGTGGGGGGAAATCTGGCTGAGATGATAGTCAGAAAGATGTCATAACTGGTGCCTATGAGGTGAAGGACAAAAATTCACCTGGAAACTGTTCGGATACATCTCTCTCTACAAAACGACAAGGTTTAGATAATATACAAGAATTAGTAAAGAGTGGTGAGGCACAAGACAAAGAAAAACTCGAGAATCATTCTTCTACTAATTTAATATTGGAGATCAGCCATGACAAAGACAGTTCCAATGGAGAAAGCCAGCGTGTAGATGATAATAATGATGAGAAAGAATTCAACTTGAACACCAAACGTAATACACCAATGCAACTCCTTATTCAGAGGTACGAAGGTAGAAAAGTGAGCATGAACAACACAACAATAGTAAAGCAATAATTCAAACACATACTGTTAAAATACGTGACTTTGTTAGCTTCTATCCTAGTTTATAGGAGGTTGTTGGCGGTAGGTTTCTATTCATAGGTGTAGTTATGATTCTAGAATTTGATACGGAGTCGATAACTTAGTAAGATATTTTATCTTTAACTGTTTAACAACTTTTAAGCTACCAGTTATGTTGGTTTCTATTTTTTTGCCCTTAGTCGTTGTAACTCACTTGTATAAAGAGAGCGTGCAACAATACAATAAAGACACACTTGCTTGATACATTTTTTTGATTATTCTCTGTCTTTCTACATAATACTTTATAACATCTGGTATCAGAGCTGGAAAGAGAGTTTCTGATATTGAGTGTAAGTGTTGGTACTGCATATTGATTTTTTTTTGTAAAATTATTGCATTAGCAAAAAAACTATGGCCTCTAAAAAATTTGTTCAACCTGCTATTCCACGCTTTGATGGTCATTACGACCATTGGAGCATGCTTATGGAGAATATCCTTAGGTCCAAGGAATTTTGTCTAGTTGTTAGTACTGGCGTGCAAGAACCAGCGGTTGGCACCGCCTTGTCGGACGTACAAAAGACGGAGTTGGACAGTTTAAGGTTGAAAGATCTTAAGGCAAAGAATTATCTTTTCGAAGCTATTGGTCACTCAATATTGGAGACTATTCTTTGCAAATATACTTCTAAACAAATATGGGATTCCATGAAGAATAAGTATCAAGGATCGGCGAAGCCAAAAAGAGCATTATTGCAAACACTTCGTGCTGATTTTGAGACATTATAAATGAAGATGGGAGAATCAATTTCAGATTATTTCTCAAGGACTATGGCAATAGCAAATAAGATGCGGATTCATGGTGAAAAGATGGACAATGTCACCATTATTTAAAAGATTCTTTGCTTCATGGCATCAAAATTCAACAATGTTGTTTGTTCAATTGAGGAATCAAAAGATACTACTGAACTTTCAATTGATGAATTGCATAGCTCATTATTGATTCATGAGCGAGGAACAAGCTCTTCAAGTCTCATCTAACAAAAATCTTCAAAAGGTGGTGGTCACGGAAGATGTAGAGGGAGAGGAAACAATTCTGGTGGTGGGAGGCACTCGCACTAGAATTTTGAAGAAAAATCTTTCAATTCTCAAGGAAGGGGAACAAACTTTGACAACAACAATAATTCAGGTGATGAAAAGCCGAAGTCAATTGACAAGTCAAAGATTTAATGCTACAGATGTCACAGGTATGGCCATTATAAATCAGAATGTTGAACTAACTTGAATAGAGATGGTGGACGGTAGTCTAATTTTGGAAGAAGAAATCTCTCTGTTAATGTCCTATCAAGAGAAAGAACAAGCGACGAAGGGAATGTAGCAAAATATATGGTACTTAGACACAGGTTGCAGCAATCATATGTGCGGAAACAAGTCAGCTTTCTCCATATTAGATGAGTCATATCGAGATTCTGTGAAGTTTGGAAATGATACAAAAGTTGCAGTCACCAATGCAACTCCTTATTCAGAGGTGGGTCCCTAGATTTTAGTCAGATTCTTTATTTCCTTCATTATGGTTAGACTTAGGGTTCCTAAAACTTCAGATTATTGCTTTGATTTAGCTGTTAGACTAATCTAAATCAGAATATTGCATTTTCGTAACTATGGTTCTTTTAAATTCAGAACCCTAGTTGTGAGAATTCATTTTGTTCATGAATTACACGTGCTAGGTAATTTTATATATATACATGCATTAGTTTACAAATTTTTCATTATAAGTACTTAATATTGCATTTTCAGTTAGCATGTCAGAATCTTGAGCTATCTAGTTTATATTTAGTAACGTTGTATCGTTTACATTCTAATGAGGAGCAGGCTTAATACCGAGTGGACTAGGGTCAGTCACCCTCATAGACCATAGTCCAAGAATTACGTGCCCCCATAGATTAAGTTCCCTATGTGGGCATCATATTTAGTGATCACGTCAGTCATGCCTTTAGATCCATGTCAAGGTATATTGGGTCCTCTCGATAGAGTGTATACATCCGACTCCATGTTTAGCTCATGTGATTTTATTTCAGTTATTAGTAGCTTCCACAATCAAATTCAAGTGCATTGAGCAGGTTACCAATTATATCTCAGTATTCAGTTTCAACATATTATGTACTTGGTCATTACTTTTATTTTAGTTCATTTTTGGTATGTTCAGTATATTCATGATGTTAAACTTATATCATTTCTCAGCATGATATTTAACTTATGTATATCTTGTTCAACTTTATCCTATCTTGCATGCTCAATACCTTTCAAGTACTGAAACATACTATGCGCTATATCTTCTCGTGATATATATTCAGGTCCTCAGCATTAAGATCACACATAGATTGGTTCCCGATATCCAGTTCAGCAATATAAGTGGTGAGTCCTCATTCTTCGAGAATGATGAACATGTTTTGTTTAATTTTCAGTCTTTTTGGTTTCAGTTTTTATAGAGTTATTTGGGGACATGTCCCAACATCTCTAGTCAGTCAGAGGCTTTTATTTGGACATAGATAAAATTTGTTCTAGTATTTTGAGTTATAATCTAGTGTTGTAAACTCCTATTCAGTATGTTATTCAGACAACATTGGGTATTCCCCATCATTTTAGTTAATTATGGTTTTAAGCTTCTGCATAGTATTTCTCATTTCAGTAAATCTTTAAGTATGATTATAATATGTGAGTACATGGTTAGATTGGGGTTATTCATGATCCTAGGTCACGTGTTACGTTAAGGGGGTAGCCTTGGGGTTGACACTAATGAATTCGTGCTTTAGAGTGAGGAATTCCCTTACCATTACCTCTCTTAACTCGCTCAGCTTTAACAACATGCATAACCTCACACACCTTCTATAACTCTTGCACAAAGTTTTCCTTATACTCAATGACACTTGAACCGGTCAAGTCTAGAGGATTCATCCTTAAGAACTCATAGATATTGGATGTATCAACCACATCCAATCGATCCCCTCTCTACTGACAGACTTGGTCCACCACTTGACTCAACATACAAAAACATCCCAAAACTCAACATTCGTGACCTCTCCTTGGGGTTGCACTTCTAGTGCATTGGGTACCACTTGATCCATATGATTAACATTCCTTCTAACAGGAGGAACTCAGACAACTCTTTGTGGAGGAATGATCTAAAATATACGCGCAAGAACGAATTAGAAAGAAACTTTATAGAGTTGAACTCTATCACAGGAAAAAAAGTATGAAAGAAGTTAGATAGTTCCTAAATATCGTAGCCTCCTAATTATAAATTTGATACACTTCACACTTATAACTAGTACTCTACAAACATGGAATCATAGATACCCTAGGACTCTAGAACTCTGTGTTCTGATACCATGTTTGTCACACCCCGAACCTACACCCTAGACTTGGTCAACACCTGACAACCATCACTAGCCCCAAGCAAACCCTTGGATAGGCTCAACTCTTAGATGGAGACTTACTCAACATAGAATAACTCAAAAGATAAACTTTAACTCAAATGTCTCAAAAGATAAATTCATCATTTCTTTTTATTGACGAATTCAAATAAGTAAATCATGATTGGAGTGTGGGTGAACGAACCAAATACTATGAAAACATACATACCTTGATTTGGCGAAATTCCTCAACAAATCTCCCAAATTTTGACGAACGCCTTGAAATTTTTCTCTTTTCTCCTCTTCTTGAACTCCTCTCAAAACCCTAAACGTAATTTATTATTTGTAAACTAACCCAAATAAGAGTTTACCCCAAAATATTACTAAAAACGTTTTGATCTGATTGGAAAAGAAAAGGACCAAAATACCACTCATTAATGCGGGTAACTTTCCTTAACTCGACAACCTAACTTTAAATGGGCATATCTCCCTCACCTGAACTCAAAATTAGAAAATGTGTGGCTTTCGAAAGAGGATTCAAGACCTTTCATTTGATACTCATAATGTGCTGAATGTTATGACCATTTAAAGTTGACCCAAAACTCACTAACTTAAGCATAACTGTAAAATTTCAGATTTGGCTCTTTTCGAATTAGTTCATGAGAGAGTTCCCTAAGAACAAACATTATAATGGTAATGGGGCAAATAGAGCTCAATCTTCTTCAGCTGCTCCGGTACACAAAGCTGCACTTATAGGAGGTACTTTAGGGACATGAGAGGAGAAAACCATCTATATGCTATCATCATCCGCCAAGAGCAAGATAATTCACCTAATGTTGTCACTAGTATGATCAAAGACTTTACTTTTGATGTAGATGCATTGTTTGATACAGGTGCGAGTATATTGCTATGGGTTTTGATATTCTTCCCAAGAAACTTCTTGAGACCTTCGGTGTTTCCACACCTATTGGTGTGTCTGTTCTAGCTGAGAGACTTTATCATGATTGTACAATCTCTATCAATCACAAGGACACCATGAATGACTTAGTAGAGTTAGACATGGTGGACTTTGATATTATTCTAGGTATGGACTAACATCATGATTTTTATGCCTCGGTTGATTGTAGAACTCGAGTAGTTAAGTTTAACTTTCTTAATGAGCCACTATATAGTGGAGGAGTAGTTATGTAGTGCCTAAGGGTCGATTTATTTTGTATCTTAAGGCCAGAAAGTTAGTTTCCAATGGGTGCATCTATCACTTATCCGAGTTAATGAGTCTAGTTTTGAAACTCCATCTATTTAGTCATATCCAGTTGTGCTTGAGTTTCCAGATGATCTTCTTGGAGTTCTTCCTGAGAGATAAATAGACGTCAGCATAGATATTCTTCCTAACACTCGACCTATATCCATTCCACCATATACAATGGCTCCAGCCGAGTTGAAAGAGTTAAAAAAGCAATTGAAATACCATATTTATAAAAGGTTTCATTCAATCCACTGTCTCATCTCGGGGAGCTCCGATCTTATTTTTTAGGAAGAAAGATGATTTTCTTAGGATGTGTATTAATTACTGCCAATTGAACAAGGTTACTATAGAGAATTAGTATCCCCTTTCAAGAATTGACAATCTTTTCAATCAACTTCAGGGTACCATTTGCTTTTCTAAGATAGACATCAAATTTGTCTATCATCAATTGAGAGTAAGAGAAAGTGACACCCCGAAGACAATGTTCAGGATCCGCTATGGTCATTTTGAGTTTCTAGTTATGTCTTTTGGTTTGATTCATGCTCCCACAACATTCATGGACCTTATGAACATTGTGTTTAACCATATCTTGGTATGTTTGTTATCGTGTTTATTGATGGAATTCTTATTTATTCGAGGAATGAGGAGGATCATGCTAGTCATCTCAGAGTAGTTCTCCAAACTCTCAAAGATAGAGAGTTATATGTCAAAGTTTCCAACTGTGAGATTTTGCTTGAGTCAGTGGCATTATTAGGCCACATTATTTCTAGTGAAGGGATTTGAGTTGCCAATTAGAAGACTAAAGTAGTATAGAACTGGGCCGAACCCACATCTCTAACAGATATAAGAAGTTTCTTGGGAATGGATGGTTATTAAAGAATGTCTGTAGAGGGTTTCTCATCTACTTCGTACCCATTAACAAAGTTGACTTAGAATACAACAAATTTTCAACAGCCTGAAGCTTTTGATAAAAAAATTAGGAATTGAAACGTTGTTGACTACTGCTGAATGTTGACTTTACTGGAGAGTATACAATGCTTTTTTGTGTATTATGATGCGTCCAGAGTTGGACTGGATTGTGTATTCATGCAGAATGGTAAATTTATAGCTTATGCCTCCATGCCTGTTAAGATTCAAGGAAACAATTACCTAACTCATGATCTCAAGTTTGCGGCAGTAGTATTTACTTTTAAAATATGGTGTCACTATCTCTATGGTGTTCATTTTGATGTGTTAACCGATCCTAAGAGTCTTCAGTATGCGTTCAATCATAATGATCTTAATCTTAGACAAAGGGGATGGTTAGAGTTACTCAAGGATTATGACATGAGTATTCTCTATAACCCAGGTAAGGTTAATATTGTTCTTGATGTTTTGAGATGGTTGTCTATGGGTAGTACTACCCATGTTGAGAAAGACAAGAGAAACTAGACAAACATGTGCACAGACTTCCACGATTGAGAGTTTGATTTTTGGATTCCAATGAAGGTGGAGTGGCGGTGATGAATGGAGCTGAATCAACACTAGTAACTAAAGTGAAAGAGAAAAATGACCAAGACCCTATATTTTTTGAATTGAAGGAAAATGTGCATAAGCAAAAATTGGTGGCTTTTGAACAAGAGGGAGATGGGGTGTTGAGGTATAAAGGTAGATTGTGTGTACCAAAGGTGGATGAAATCCAAGAGAGGACCAGGGAGGAAGCTCATAGCGCCAGATATTTGATCCATCCTAGTTCGACAAAGATGTACCGTGACTTCAGATAAGACGATTGGTGAAGTAGTATGAACAGGTGTATTGTAGAGTTCTTTGTTAAGTGCCCGAATTGCCAAGAAGTAAAGGCAGAAAACCAATGGCCTGATAGTACGACTTAGAACTTAGACCTTCCAGAATGAAAGTGGGAAAGGATTAACATGGATTTCATTACTGGTTTGTTGCGATCTCGCATACAACATGATTCGATTTGGGTTATTATAGATTAGATGACTAAATAAGCCCAATTCTTACCAGTAAATATTACTTATTAAACTAAATATTATGGCAGATTGTATATTAAAAAGATAGTCAGACTTTATGGAGTTTCGGTTTCCATCGTTTCAGATAGAGGTGCACAATTCACCACACAATTTTTGAAGTCTTTTAAGAAAGGGTTGGGTTTGTGAACCTTAGTACTGCGTTCCATCCGCAAAATGATGATCAAGAAGAGCAAATGATTCAAAATTTTAGAGGATATATTGAGGGCCCGTGTGATAGATTTCAAGGGTAATTGGGATGATCACTTACCTCTGGTAGAGTTTACTTACAACAATAGATATCACTCTAAAGTCCAGATGGCTCCCTGTGAGGCTCTTTAATGAGAGAAGATGTAGATCTCCTATTAGATGGTTTGAGATTGGTGAAGCTTGGTTGATAAAACCATACTTGGTTCATCAAGCTTGATGAAAGTGAAGCTCATTCAAGAAAGTCTAAAAACAATGCGAAGTCATCAAAAATCCTATAAAGATGTTAGGAGGAGAGACTTGGAGTTTGAGGTGGATGATTGGGTTTACATGAATGTTTCACCCATGAAGGGTTTTATGAGATTTGTTAAGAAGGTAAAACTTAGTCCTTGATATATTTTTCCTTACATAATATCCAAGAGAATTGACAATGTAGCTTATGAGTTAGAGTTACCGTCAAAGTTAGTAGCGGTCTATCCGGTACTCCACATGTCAATGTTGAAAATTTGTATGGGCGACCCTTCATTTATTATACCTAAATATAGTATTGGTAATAAGGATAACCTATCAAGGAAGTACTTATGCTTCTATATGTGTATCTATTTATATTTCATGATCAATGACACTAACCTACAGTTTGAGTGTCTACGAATCGAAGCTGCTAGTAAAGTAACCCAACCAAGGGTTGGGATCATGTCTAAGGAAGTGGTAGTGAAAGTAGTAGCTACTTAGAATTACGTTCTTAATAGTGATAGTTTAAGACATTTTCGAATATTAAAACAAAAAAAGTTAAATTGGTGACACCAAAGTGTCAAATATCAAGAAGAGGTTTTCTTACAAGTAGTAAAATAGCAAAAATAGAAGAGAAAATAAGTATGAGGGAGAGTTCTTGGGGTGTGACCGCAACATATGTTGACACAAACTAATGGGTGCATTCTTTTGAAAGTAAAATTCACAAGACAATGGTGACTAGTCTAAGCTTTAGGTGAAAGCAAATTCCCTCTCGGGCAACTTAACCCGTATAAAATGGGTTTCTCTTGGACACCCACTCGTCTAAACTAACCAGCCTACGCCTTACCCACACCCTGACCTTTTGATAGAAGGTTCTTGGATATGGGACTAGGGCTCACCCTCTTGGGATGGACCTCATGTTGACCCACTCCTTAGGCCTTCAGTCTAGTGGTCTTGGTTTCGCGATCTCCCTCCCGGGCAAGCTGAAAACTCATGGGTTGTTTTGTATTTGACACTACAAACCCATTAAATTAAACCACAATCAAATACCCAACAATAATATCAAATCACCATTAAAATGCATCTAATCCTATCAGCAAGAAATATCCAACAATAATATCAACACATATTTACTAAATCAAATCCTAAGAATGGGGTTTTTTAGCCACACATCAAGCCATAATCAAATATACTTAAAATGATAAAGGAATCAAATGGGTATAAGAGATTAAACCTTAAAAATGGCAAAGGAAGGTAAATGGAGAAGACCCACTTCCAAGATTGGAAGAAGAACTTCTTTCTTCAAGCTTCCTCAAAACCCTCTCCAAAGTTGAGAGAAAAATTAAAAACAAATTTTCAAAAATAAAATGTTAACTGTCGAATGTTTCACTCTCTAATTCTCTCAAAAAACACTCGTCAAATAACAAATAAGTTTAGTATTTATAGGCATCAAATTTAGTGCTAGTGGATCCATTCAGCGTCTTTAGTTTTGATTCGCTGAGTGATTCGACGAATCGCCCTTTTTCTTGTTCTTTGCCGTTTGCGCCTTGCCTTTTTATCCATACATGCTGTAATATTGGGCAGAATAACTCTGCTTTATGGAACTATTCGGCAAAGCACCGACTACTCCTTTTTGACACCTTTTGATCCACTTGCTTCAGGGCTCACTTGCTGTAACAGAAGGTGGAACTCTGTTAAATGGCGTATCACCAAGTGTGCATGGCGATGAGTACTTTGTATCTTAAGCTCTTTTCTTCCATTTTCCTCCTAAGTGTCCATGCTCCTACTAATCCACAAGTACCTGAAACTTAGAGGTTTTTATCAGATATCAAAATAAAATACATAATTTAAGACACTATTTGCATTAAATACGACCCTAGATGAGTCCAATTTGAGGACTCATCAACACCCCCAACTTAAACTTTTGATTGACCTCGATTAAAACATAAGTTCAGCAGTTCAAATAAGATATCTCAAATAGTGCTACACAAGATTCAATCATGAATGTACACAACAAGACTCAAACTACTCAGGATTAGCTCAACTGTATACTCAAAGATTCAAGTTGTGACATACCATTACTGGAAATTCTTGAGCTTACAATACATGCTACTAGTGCACGTTCAAGCTCAACAAAAGTATATACATGCCCTCGCACCAAGAAAGATTCCATTTTGACACACGTAGATTTATCAACTTTGGATCGGGAATTTGATCCAATACTCACACTCGCAAAGAGGAACACAGTGCAGGCTTTTACATATAGGTTTGCCCTTATTTTGTAATTGACCTTCGGTTTGGTTCACTCAAGATTAAAAAGGTCTTTCTAAGGCTTGTAACGAGGCTTAGTGTAATGGTATGGTCATTTGGGCTCGGTGACTTTTTCCTAATGAGATGTGATTTCCTTAAGCTATCCCCTATCTTCCTTCCTCAATCCTTGGTCAAGTGCTTCTAGGTCATCTTTTTTTTCCCTTTATGGATTGCTTTAAAACCCAATTTAGTTTCATCCCGTGCTTTTATTTAATGACTTTTATCTTGTTATTCTTTTTTTCTCCTTTTATTGTTTTTTTGTATGGAGGTTTTCCATTTCTTTGCAATACCATGGGTTTGCGAAACTTCTCTTTCACTTCTTGACCTCTTATTGCCCTTCTCACCACACCCCCAACTTAGGCTTTTGGCCTATGTTGGCTATTTACTTCTGTCTCATCTTATAAATGATTATAGGTAGTGAATGACGTAATTTTTAGGATTCATTAAAGTTTTTCAAAAGAAAAGATAAGGCTCAAAGGGTTTTCAAAAGAGTTTCACACACTAATGGGTAGGCCACAAAAGAGGTATATGTCAAAGTTTGTTCCCAATATTAAGAATTGCCTAAGATCATGTCAAGAGGATAACTTTCTAAATCAATTAAACTAACTAGGAAAATTCTAGGTTTATTCATGGAAGGTTCAAGGTAAGCTCATCACACAAGGCAGTGACACTTAAGTCAAACAAGACAACACACTTTCGCTAGTGTGCAATGGTCATTGTAAAAGAATCAATTCGATAATTGACTAATCACAACAAGATTCAAAGAGTTCACATATTGCCTATGTAACTTCATTAGTTCTCTTTGTAGCCGCACATTCATGTTTGTTCGATTGAGATAACATTTCAAGTCATCGGTATTGATAAAAAATAAGACACAAATTTGTACAAGAACAATAACTTTCAACACAAGAGGTGGCAAAATTTTCAAAAGTAATTTTTTTTCGAAAGGGTCAAAATTATTATGAAATTAGAACCCAAAAGAGAGCCATAAGGTCAAACAATTGTGAAAGCAACTTTTAAAACTTAATTTGAACAGATAACCCAAACATGTATCAAACACATAAAATACGCATTCAGAATCAACAAAACAAAGTTGGATCTCACCCCATCATAAAAAGTGTTTGTCCAATATCAAGATTTTAATTAAGATAAACAAAGAGAAAAGAAAGTGAAATGGAGATCATGTTCATACCGCTTCTTCATCTGTCGGGGTATGAGCACCCGAAGTGTCATCCCAAAACATGACAACTGCTTCTGAATTGTTGCTACTATGAGCTTCACCACTGTTTTCAACTATCGTGGCCTCCACAACGATATTAGCTGCAATCATCCTGTTTATCTCATGGCTTGCCTTGAAGGCATGTATGGCATTAACAAACCCTCGTGCCCATGAGGGCACATTAAGGTCGACAGGAAGTCGTCTTTTGGCCCTGGCTTTCTTGGTGTAATTTCTCTGTATAGCTAGCTATTCATTCTTTTCCTCATCTCTAACTCGTGCTCTAATGTGCCTAGGTGGATCATTTCTCCCTGCGACCTTTGGTCTAGCCATTTCTATAAAAACTTTGATGACAAGTTAGGCAATATTTAAGAAATGAGGATAGGGAGATTATAACTATAGAGTCACTTCACCAAACAAAATTGTAATGAGTTGATTCTTCTAGGGTCTTCATTATAGAGATGTGTAGATGATGAAATGGGTGTAGACAAAGGGAGAAAAAGAAATCTTTTGGTGTAACCCCGAGTGCAATTTGTAATTCAATTCGACCATCGAAAGTGACAAATAAGTCAACACATAAGATATTCATCTAAATGTGAAATATTGACATTAGGCGAACTGCCGAGCAGTTCCGCGAGCTACTCTCAGCTCTCCAAGCATCCCAACGTGCCTATTTTTAGGTCATCTTTTCAAGTTTGCCCCAGCAATTCCTTGACAATGAGACTTAAATCTTTTTAATATCAATTTTTGACAAATATCCCTAGAATTTCATCCAACAACACATACAATTTAGCTCACAATACTTCCAAATGGGATTTTACCAATTACACACAAAATATTGAGTAATAATCGATAAAAAATTCTATCCCATCACTCATAGACTTAACAAAAATTTAGCACTTATTAATCACTATCTCAATGAGTACAACTTTCGATAAAATAATTGTAGAGTTCGATTACTAACCTTTAGTGTTGAATGAAAATGTTGGCGTGCTAGGCATCAATGCGATCCAAGTCCAAGAACAATCCGACACTTAGAATACTAAAGAGTGCAGGAAATAAAACAACCAGCGTGCAAGTGTGATTTGTGAAAGGGACAAAGTGAAGGGAAAAATTTGAAGTATGACTTTTGAACCTGTTTCTTGTGACCATTCGTCTTCTTCTCATTCGGAGATATTAACTTATCTCACTTAACGTCTCGGAAAAGCGCCGAGTGTCTATATTGTCGTTGAATTTACCAGGATTCTAGTCTTTTGCAAAAGTTGCAGCGACAATCTTTGTCGAGATCTCCTACTTGGTTGGTGAATCTCCGATAAAAATTATCATTCCCATCGAGTTTTACAAACATAACCATTTGGGTGCATAGAGTCAAACGACGTGGATTGATTAGTTGCGCTGAATCTGTCGGCGTTCCGCTAAAAGAACTTGTTCACCCTCACTTTGTATTTTTTCAAGCACTTTTCCTCCCTAAATTTGCAAAACCTACACAAACATATTTTCTCAAGATACCAAAAAGAAAGCAAGTAAATAGTTCTGGGTTTGCCTCCGAAACAACGCCATAGTTGACATCGTGGCACGACGCAAGTTGCTTTCTTAGGCTCCAATTTGGTAGGTTTCTACACCACCACCATGTTGTTCTCTACTTTCTTGCGAGTGGAGACGTAGCAACTCCCGACCCATGATATTTTCAAGCATATGGACAACTCTGGAGTGAGACCAAATAGCCCGTTTCATCTCTTCGATGTCTCCTTTCGATTCTTCCGGTGCGTTGTCCTGTTTCGTGACCTTTAGAAGAATGGTTTAAAGAATTTCCTCAATGTGTCTTGCCTCATGATTTTTGAGGTTCTTTCGCTCATGAGGGGGAATATACTTATCCTTCCTTTTGCACTAGGCTTCAACCTTTGTCGTCTTTTTTCTACCTCTTCCATCTAGCTTATTATTGTGGCTAGATTGACGTCTTTTTCCATTTATAAGTTCATATTAGCCATGTCATCGATCAGTCGTAATGCTGTTACATATGGCTACCAAGCTATACCTCCTAGAATAAGACTATCAGCAAACCTTTTGGTTTCGGGGTTGAGACCTTGGTGGAAGCAATCGATGAGTATCATTTTGGGAAAATCATGATTCGAGCATTGAACGATAAACCCTATAAGTCTGGACCAAGATTGGTGAATCCTTTCACCTTCCATTTTTTTGAAGGTTAGGATTTTATCTCTTCCAATCATCACCTCCAGTGTAGGCTATTCCGTCCTTTTACTAACATTGGTACTCATGCTTTCTGAGAGATTTTAAACAATAAATAAAACAAAACTAAAATGTTAAATTAGTGGTAACTACACTACAAAGAACAAAAACTATAAGTAACTATTTGCACGTGACAGTACTCCCCAGCAGCGGCACCATTTTGATGCTTCAATATGTGTATCTTTTTATATTTTGTGATCAATGACACTATCCTACAATTTGAGTGTCTACGAATCAAAGCTAGTAAAATAACCCAACCAAGGGTTGGGGTCATGTCCCAAGAGAGTGGTAGTGAAAGTAGTAACTACATAGAATTCCACTATAAATAGTGATAGTTCAAGACATTTTCGAATATTAAAACAAAACAAGTTAAATTGGTTACACCAAAGAGTCAAATATCAAGAAGAAGTTTTGTCACAAGTAGTAAAATAGCAAATATAGAAGATAAAACAAGTATGAGAGAGAGTTTTTTAGGTGTGACAGTAATATATGTTGACAAAAACGAATGGGTGCATGCTTTTGATAGTAAAATTCGCAAGACAATGGCGACTAGACTAAGCTTTAGGTGAAAGTGAATTCCCTCTCAGGAAACTTACCCCATATCAAATGGGTTCCTCTCGAACACCCACTCGTCTAAATAAACCAACCTACGCCTTACCCAAAGCCTGACATTTCGATAGAGGGTGCTTTGATATTGAACTAGGGCTCACACTCTCGGGCTAAAACTCATGTCACCCCACTCCTTAGGCTATCAATATAGTGGTCTTGGTTTCACGACCTCCCTCTCAGGCAAGCCGAAATACATGGGTGATTTTGTATTTGCAACTATAAAACCATTAAATTGAACCTGAAACACTAGGTGAAATCACCATTAAAATGCATCTAATCCTATCAGCAAGCAAGACACAACAATAATATCAACACATATTTGCTAAATCACACCTAAAAAATGGGGGTTTTAGCCACACATCAAGAAATAATCAAATATACTTAAAATTATAAAGGAATCAAATGGGTATAAGAGATTAAACCTTAAAAATGGTAAAGGAAGGTAAATGGAGAAGACCAACTTCCAAGATTGTGAAAGGACTTCTTTCCTCAAACTTCCTCAAAACCTTCTCCAAAGTTGATAGAAAACTTAAGAAAAAAGTTTCTAAAGTTAAATATTAACTGTCTAATGTTTCACACTCTAATTCTCTCCAAAAACTCTCCTCAAATAATATTTTTTTTTATAGTATTTATAGGTTTCAGATTTAGTGTTGGTGGATCCATTCGGTGTCTTTAGTCGTGATTCGGCGAGTGAATCAGCGAATCATCCTTTTTCTGGTTCTTTGCCATTTGCGCCTTGACTTTTTATCCATACATGTTGTAATGTTGGGCAGAATAACTCTGTTTCACAGAACTATTCGTTGAAGCACCGACTGCTCCTTTTTGTCGCCTTTTGATCCACTTTCTTCAGGGTTGTTGCTATAACAGAAGGTGTAACTCTGTTAAATGGCGTATCGCCAAGTGTGCATGGCGATGCACACTTTCCATCTTCAGCTCTTTTCTTCCGTTTTGCACCTAAGTGTCCATGCTCCTACCAAATCCTCAATACTTGAAATTTAGAGGTTTTTATCATATATCGAGATAAAATATACAATTTAGGACACTATTTGCATTAAAATAAGACCCTAGAATTGTCAAATTTTTGGACTCATAATGTACTTATTGAGATATTTTATCGTCAGTTTCGCAAGTTGAGAACCAAAGAGGTAGCATCAGTAAAGGTCTTATGGAGGAATACGTTTGTTAAAGAAGCTATGTGGGAGGCTAAAGAGGATATGAAGAAGAAATACCCACATATCTTTGCATCTGGGAGGTAAGGTACTAACTTTCTTGGTACTACTTAAATTAATATGCTATATTGTGTTAAATCACATGTTGGGTGTTTGAGTTGGGTGTTAGATGTGCCTACCTCCAGTTCTATTTAAAGTGATCTCATTCGAGGATGAATTTTCCCAAGGGAGGGATATTGTAACACCTCGATCTTACAAATAGCTAAATCTTGAAAGAACTAAATTTGAAGGAGCTAAATTGAGATTTTGTTCAAGCTACTCTTAAATTGTCAGTTTTGGACAACTTCAAATGACCATAACATTAAGCACATGATGATTTAGGTGACCCATAAGATATCAATCCAAGGATGCTGAGTACTCTTTCCAATGCAACAAAGTTTGCTAGGTTATGAGTTCAGATGAAGGAGATATGACCATTTTACTACAACCTGTCTAGTTAAAGAAAATCATCTATTTTAAAGAGGGGTATTTTGGTCTTTTACTTACCCCACTAGTCTAAAACATTTTCTCACCTAACTTGGGGGTCTAATCAGATCAATTCAATTGGGATTCATTCAAAATCATTCATGAAACTAGGGCAAAGTTCAAGACAAGAAAAGAGGAAGTTTTCAAGAAATTCTTCAAGATTTTGGGAAAATTGCAGAGAACTTGATTCTTTTGAGTTATGTAAGATTTCGTATAGTTGGATTTGTTCTCCCTCACGCCTGTCATGGGATAGTTTACCCATGAATTCAATATTGAAGGTTACTAATTACTTCTTGAGTTAAATTGATAAATTGAGGTCTTTGAGTTCTTGAGGTGAGGGTTTTGCAAACCAGTTGAGTCCCTTGATAGATTTTTATATAGGTTTCATCAAAATTGTTTTGGTTTTGTGAAATTTTGTTAATTTGGATGATGAAAATTCTTTGGGTATGAGTTGGGTCAAGTCGGGAGAGGTAGAATAGAACGGGAAAATAATTGCACCCGAGTCCACATCGCGGAGACACTTAAGTTTTTCAGTCTTCAAATAGTCACCCCTATCTCCGCATCACGGAAAGGATACAGAGTCCTCTACCTCAAAATTTAATTTTGCAACTAAAATTTTAATTCACCCTCCGCGTAGCGCCAGTGTTCTCTAATTTGAATCTTCACTCGTTTCATATCATCAACTATCTAAACTTCCTAAATCATTGGGAAATCACAACTTTTAAAGCTTGATTTAAAATTAAAGTAAATATTAAGATTAACGTTGGAGAATGTCTTTTGAGACATTTTTAGAATTCTTCCACAATTATTTATAACTTGTTTTAAGAATTTAGTAAATGTGTATGAGAATGAGGAAAGTTGAGTTCATTTTCTAAAGTGAGTATGAGGGGACTATGTATTTTCAAGTATGTAACACCCTTACACCTAAATTGAGAGAAAAAATGATTTCTAAGTTAGTTTGTGAGGAGTTTTGAGCATCATCTCTTTTAAGAGAAATCTTTTGAATAATTATCTCAAATTAAGGAGTTATGTTTTCTTTAAAAACATAATAGTATGAGCTATATATTATTAGTATTGAGCACTTTTATGGGGATGAGTTCAGAATATTAAAAATCCTCATAAACCATGTATGCCAACATGGGTAAATGATCATACTTTTTAGATGATCCATTATTGTTTTTAAGCAAAACTTAGTGGAACCACTTAGTTGAGCATGTTTTATACTTTGACAAGGTATAAGACAATTTTGGAAGGTGACGAGTCGTTGTATAATCACATAGCTCATAACAATGGTTGTCGGTTAGAGAATCTCACAATTAAGAGTAAAGAGTATATTATTGTATTTTTATATGCATCGAGTTATTATCTATTGTTTTAAAAGCTTTATTTATACTACATCTTTATTGTTGCTTTTATATTGAATTGAGTTAAGTATCCATAGTTGAGTTGAGTTAACTATCCTTGAGTTGAGTTGAGTTGAGATGAGTTGAGGATGTTCATCCTTTTTTTAATTTACAGCTTATGTCTATGCTTTAGATTCTCCTTGCATGCTCGTAAATTCAATCTACTCACGTCATTTCATCTGCATCTTTTTATGATGTAGATATAGGTATTAAGGTTCATCAACATGCACTTCACTGACACAATTGCAGTTCTAGTTAGATTTGTAAGCCTCCTTGCTTCTGAAGGATTCCACTTTTATTTTCAGTCTTATTAAGATATTGTGGGTCTTTTTCTAACGTCTATAATAGTTATTAGATGCTTCATAGATAGTAGTGTTTTGAGGAGTCATTCCCATTTACATTGTTAATATTTAAGTCATTCGTTGATTTTTTATGGTTAGTCTAATAACTCAAATGTTCAAAGTTATTTATCTTTGGACTTTAAGTTAATCTTTGCAAATTGAGGTCATTTATTGTTAAGTAAGTCTTCTGCTGACTATTGAGTCAGGTCAAGGATTCGCTTGGGGACCAACAATGGTATTCGAATGCCGTACATGTCCAGGGTGTAGGCATGGGGCATGGCATGCATCATTAAAGGATGCAGGTCGAATGACATCAATACATTTAAATGTATAAACATGAAATATAGGAAGGTGAAATATCTAAATGAAAGGACTACAATAGATAACAATGTACTCCAGGTAAATATAAAGAAATAAAGGAGTTAAATAATTTAAAGCTTTACAAAATACTTTCTCATATCTAAACTCAACATAATTAGTGATATACAAAAATACACTTAACACTATTGAGAGATTCTCTCACTGACAACTATCACTATGAGCTATGTGATGATACCACGTCTTGTCCATGTTGCCCGAACTATCATATAGTGTGTTGGGGTATAAAATCTCTCAACTAAGTGGATCCACTAATCTCTTCCCAAAGGCACTAAGGATTCATCTATAAACTATGGCTCTACAACCATATTTGAAAAACATGGTTTATTGGGGCTATGTTGTTTTTGAACTCTCCCCCATATTGGTGCTCAATACTACTTCCAATAATATCTACTCTTGCTCGAATGCATAAAACAAGGTTTCTCTTTGCTAAATGTAAAAATTCATTTTGGGTTGAGATAGGCCTCTTTAAGAGGTTACTGCTCTGCACTTAATCTTTCTGAAAACTTTTTTAACTTCTCTCAAAAAAATATACTATCTTTCTTCATGGACAAATGAAACATTTGGGAAATACTTAGTTCACTTTTACTCTTGTTTAAGTCTTGTTTAAGATCATTCTAAAAACTGAGTTTAAACAATCATGTTTTGTTTAAAAGATTCTCAATAAGACCTCAATGAATACTCAAAAAATAGGATTCATGCTGAAAAATAAAAATGAACAATCAATTCAATAATCTCAATGCAAGATATAGCAACTCATTAATCATGAACTCAAATTCAATAATCAGTGACTCAAAACTCAATATCAATTTCTCTCAAGAATACTCAAATCTAAGGATATAACCCTAGATTAATCTTTTATTGATGTGAAAGTAGATGTAGCGCGTGTGTATGAAGTAGTACAACGCTATGATAGTCTTCCATACCTGGAAGAACGAAGTTCTTTGAGAAATCAACGTAACTCGAAGAACGCTTAAAACCCTAGCTTTCTCCTCTTGAAACCTTTCTCTAATGAATTAAAGTGTTAATGAACAAAAAAGAACTTATTAACATTTTCTATGTCCTTAATTAGGTGCAATATGACGTTGTTTAGGCTTTGAATAGGGGTAAAAGGGACATACTTTAAGTACCAAAAACATTGAGGAATGACCAAAACGTCCCCAGATAAAGAAAATAACAGAGGTCCCTTCAAGGAAGGTTCCACGGTCCGTGAAACTCTTCATGGGATGTATAGCCGACCGTGAACATTTGTCTTACTGACAGGGCCTTACTAAAATGGGTATAACATCTTACTTCAAATTTTAAAAGAGGCAAACTTGGTACTGGAGTTGGAAATAGGACTTAAATACCTTTAATTTGATAGTTCACGGGACACCTAATTCATTGTGTACTGAGAGTTATGATTGTTTGAAGTTGATCCATGGAAAATCTCATATTAAAACTCAATTGGTAAGAAAACTATCAACTCAACTTTGTGCGAGGGGTTTCTTTTGACCTTAATTCTTATAAATAAATAAAAATCATTCCCACACTAAGAAATTGACCTTAACACCTAAGAATAATTAAGAATTACTACTTATACATAAAGAATTTTTCAAGTCTTAACTTAGAAATTTTTGAGGTATTATATATATATATATATATATATATATATATATATATATATATCTGAACAAATTGTATAGCCAAAAATAATCTTTACATTCAAAACTCAAAACTTCACTACATAACTCAAGTTAGATTTTAGATGTTAGTGAATAAATTTTTTGGTGTAAAATTATTTAAGACTGTTAATTTAAGGTAATGTTTTTCAAAATTTCATCTTTAACTACTCGGTCATGCGTGAAAGGTTCTTTTTGTGAAATTGTTTAACAATATAGCTTTTAGTTTATTATCATTGAGAGGATTTTCTTTTTAAATAATAAAGTTATAATTCTTTGTTATATGAATATATGTAAGTCGAAGTCAAACAAGTTATGGTTATCGAATAACCATACTGTAATATACTAAAATTAAAATACCAAATTATACCAAGTTAATTTAATATGATAATGATATATTCTTTTAGATGCCGAATACCAAAATTACTTAGAATATCGTGTCATGCTTACCGCAGTCATGGTTATCATCATATCATATATAGTGGGAAGAACTTAACTCCAAAGTTGATTAACCATTTTTCCCCTAAAATATTAATTAAATATTAATTTATTACACATTTAATTTTATGAAATTCTCACCCCTAATTTAATTCTCCAAAAACGTATAATTTCTGCTCAATAGTCCTTGATCACTGAATAGTCCTCGATCACTCTAACAATCCCTTTTTTCCAACTCCATTGCTTTAATTATCAGTTATTCCAAAACCTTTTCACTGTATTGATCTATATAAATGCTTCCAACAACATGTCATTGTCACATTATTCTATTTGTCTTTTCTTGCAACAATTAAATACATCGATCATTGTCAGGTCAAAAAGTCATCCTCCTTATCTATCAAAAGCTTCTCTGCTCCCTTGTAATGTTAATATATATGAATGTGAACTTATAATATTTAGTAGAGAAAATAATTATTTTGTTGTCCCTGTGTGATTGTCTTATTTTAATTTTGATCCTTCAGATACCTCGTTATTCATATTTATCATTTAAATAATCAAACTTAGTGATTTCACTTCTTCTACTAATAATGAATATCAATTGAAAGAAATTTTAATTATTAACCAACATTTTAAGAATCAAATATATATCCATTTAAACCATTCGATTCTTAAAATTTTATTTTATAATTAAAATTATATGTCACTAAATTTTTATGAAAAAAATAATTAAATAGGTTGAGTGAATTTCTGTGCAAAAAAATCATAGTTGAGTGACTTTTGAGTTGAAAATGAAAGTTGAGTGACTTTCTGTGCAAAGAAGTTATAATTGAGTGACTTTTGAGTTGAAAATGAAAGTTGAGTGACTTTCTGTGAAAAGAATTAATAGTTGAGTGATCATCAAAGTTATTAACTCTACGTTCTTATTAGAACTTGTTAGAACCAGGAACTCAGAACTAACTCCAGGTTCCCATACACCAATGTCTGATGAAATCCATGAACATGGACAATGAAGGTAATCATGCCAAGATTGATTTGAAATTGAGTTAAGATACGTTGATCAATGAAAGTATTAGAAATTTTACAAGTTGATGTCTTAAGGATTTCCTTGAACTCGTCCACAACTATGGTCGAATATCCCTTGCAAAGTCTATAAAATTTCATTGAAAATGCAATCTGTGTTACACTCACCACCAGATTACTCCACATCTGTCATCACTTCATCCGCAGGAATTTCACCTTACAAGGTCTTAAGTTTATGAATTTGTGGTTCATTAGAGTCACGATCAATATGAGTTGCATTAAGTTACCTCTCTGACAGTTCTCCTTGGGATGTACATTGAACAATTCCACTGCGATACTTGGAATACTTATAGGTTCTTCACCAGACCTTTCAATTGGACTGTCTGTGGGGCAATTGCTAGTTAACCTTACATAAAACACCTTGTGCACATCACTTTTTATTTTGTGTTCAAATTTCTTTTCATAGTTTTTAAACAAAGGTGAATTGGTTATATTTTTGTGTAAGATGAGTTTACGGTACTTTTATTGAATTTCACTTAGAAGTTGTGTGTGTCTAGGGTATGTTTGTGTTGGTTTCATGTGTTTTTTGTCATGATTTCAGGATAATGTGTGGGGATTTGAGAAGACAACTAAAGGAAGGGTATAAAAAGACATCTACGGAGGAAACCTACGGACCGTAGGTCGAATTACGCCCCGTAGATGATGGTCGTAGAAGGGCAGGGCAGGCATTGCTGAAGATCAGGGAATTCTTGACTAAGTGGTGAACCAAAGTGATGACTTACGGATTGTAGAGTGATTTACAGACCATACTACAGCTCAGCGAAATGATCTGAGAGGTGGTTATAGTACCTGATGCTGAAAAAATCTAAGTGTGGAGCAACAGGGTAGAGTTACGGACCTTCATCTGACTTACGGTCCATACTGCTAGGTCATAGATGTCAACAAAGATCCCAAATATTTTGAAGGTTGAAAATTTCCTAAGTCATGAGCCATGGAAGGGACCTACGAACTGTAGATTGACTTACGGACCGTAGTTTAGCCTCGTAGAATGAAGACGCATCTGCAATTTTATTTCCTTATTAGGTTTCCTTTTTATTTAAAACTTATTTTCTATAAATAGGGGATAAAAGCCTCATTTTTGGGGGTTAGACATTATTATTCTTGTTTAGTTTATGATTTGGGATATTAACTTGCAAACTTTTGGCAATTGTTGATTTCTAAAGTACGTTTTGACGATTTTGGCTTTGCAATTCAAGTTGAGATTCTCGGTTTATTCTTATTGTTACGTAAGTTCATGATTATTTCATATAAAATCTTGAATTGTGTTCTTGCTAATATGGGTAACTAAATCAACAACTACTGTTATGGGAACCATGAGCGATCAACAACGTATGAATAGTAATTAAGCAATTCTTGAATAGTGTTATTGCATGCATTGACAATAGAAGTCTTTTTAACGATGGACAATGTTATAACTCTCCTTGTTGCTACTTGTCGAACGAAGGAGGAAGTTAATAAGAAAAGAATTACCAACAAAGATTTAGTGTGATACTATCTAATAGTCTAGTGTCGATTGATGTGAGGGTGAAAATGATTTTTATTACTAGGATTACTGCATAATGAACTTGTGGGGAAAACTTATGCCCTAATTCTTCTCTCGTCTTGATAACAACTAAAGTTTGAATCTTTATTACTAATTAATTACATATTTGTCCAAATTTTTTACACAAGTCCTCCCCCTTTAATTACTAATTTCCGGAAATAAATTTGCTACACAAATATAATCATTAGTTAAGTTTATGTCTAAACCATTTTCCTCGTGGGATTGACCCCAATCTACAAGTTGGGTTCTTTACTTGATAATGATTGCTTATGCTTCTTTGAGGAGGTGTAATTTGATCGTATCAAATTTTGGCGCCACTGCCGGGGAAATTGGCTTTTAGATTTAGTCTAACGACATTAATGAACTTTAGTCAACTATTTACTAATTTTACTTTTTCTTTTTTTTTCCTCTCTCATGTTCAAACTCTAATGTATGCCAAGTACACGGAGTCAAGGATAACCACTCACTCCCTACGATCCAGATATCAACCTAACACTCCGTAGAATGAATAATTAGGGAGTACAAGTTAACCCTATCGGAGGAGAACTAGAAGATGGGTCCGGTATGCAACCTCCAAGGGTGGTTAATGAAAATAATCAGGGTCTAACTGAAAATTGACTAGAAGATGCACTGAGGATGCAGGAGCCACGGGAATCACAACCCCAACACAACTAGAGGGTCAACTATAACATTGCTGACTCTGATGGATCGGTTATTTTACCCCATCTACCATCGGGTCACACCTTTGTGGTAACTAGTAGCTTGATGCATATGCTTATGTAAAGAGGCTTATTTGTAGGGTTGGCATCAATTGACCCTCATGCTCACATAGCCAAGCTTAGGGTGGTTTGCAAAAGTTGTGTAGGACGACCGGATTAGGAAATGAATGTTATCGGGCTGCAAGTGTTCCCACTATCGTTGACCAGTGATGCAAGAGTTTGGTTTAATGAACTCCTTACAACTCTATCTATACATTGGACCAATTGTCTGAAGCATTCTTAGCAAACTTCTTTCCAGTGTCTAAGAAGCTGAACAAGAAGGATAAGTTTAACAACTTCGTGGCACTAACTGGAGAGTCTGTGAGTTGTTCTTGGGATCGGTTCACCGCTTTCATTAGAAGTGTTCCAAATCACCATATTGATGATGAGTCGCTGAAGGATTACTTCTACAGATATATAAGGATGACAACAATAGGGCGGTTCTTGACACTATTGTTGGGGATTCTTATGGAGATTGCACCTTTAGGCGAATTACAAAAAAACAGGAGAAGATCTCTCGGAACAACAAAGCTTAGAGCACTAGAAAGTTGGATACTGGCATAAACACATTTGTAGTACAAGACATATGCAACCAATCCGGAGATGATATGCGTGAGGAGATCGCATAGATGAGAACGAAATTGGGGTTGCTATTGAAGTATGTGAGTGGAGGTGCTGAGAAGGTAAATGTTCTGAATTATTTGACTAGATTTCCACCACCGACTGAGGAGTATTATGATGAGGAAGATGCGTATGCGATTAATGATAAGAAGGGTATTTTCCAACCAAAATCCCAAGGTTCCAACATAGATAATTGGCACCAAGGTAAAGAAATTCAAGGTTTGAACTATGACAATTACAATCGAGAGGTTCAATATGTCCGATATGGGAGCTACAATTGCAACAACAACTACAACTGAAACAACTGTTGCAATAAAAATGATAGGGTTGGGCCTTATGTTCCTCTCCAAAATTGGGAATCTGGTCATAAGGAAGATGGAGGTAATATGTAATGTATTGAAGATATGATGCAGAAGATAATGAGAAGGTTCGATGCGACTAATGAGAATGTTAAGGAGACGCGAAATCACTTTTCTGGTATTGGTCAAATAATTGATGCCCATGTAGTGTCCATAAAGCATCTTGAGCAGCAGATGACACAATTGTCCACCACGATGAACCCACACCAACCTGACACTCTTCCAAGCAACACTATCCAGAATATGAAGAACAATTGACATTGTATAGTAGTAACTATTAGCGGGGGGGGGGGGGGGGTAAGGAAACTATGGATCCACCAATCCCGTCAAAGGTAGAAATTGATACTAGTAGAGATGATGATGTGGTTGAGAAGGGGGGAGATTCTGAGAAAGCAATAGAGAAAGAGGTTGTGGTAACAAACAAAGTGGTTCCCATACCTAGACCTCTGCCTCCTTTTCCACATAGTTTAGCAAAGAAGACCGAAGAGGGAAAATGCCGCAGGTTCATAAGTATGTTAAAACAACTTTCCATGAATGTTCCATTGATAGAAGCTTTGGAGTAAATGCCTGGGTATGCTAAGTTTATGAACGACACGGTGACAAAGAAGAGATATGTGAGTTTCAAAGATGATGATAAGTTGCAACATTGCAGCTCTATGGATACAGGATCCCTTGTGAAGAAAAAGGAAGAACCTGGTGTTTTCACTATCCCTTGTACCATTGGGTTATTGCACTTCGCCAAGGCATTGTGTGATCTTGGTGCTAACATTAACCTCATGCCATTTTCCATTTACAAGAAGTTGGGATTGGATGATCCAAAACCAACTATGATGTGATTGCTCATGGCTGATCGAACTATGAAGAAACCTATTGGAGTACTCCACGATGTGCGAGTAAAGGTGGAGTCATTCATCTTTCCAGCCAATTTTGTTAATCTTGATTGTGACATGGACTTTGAGGTTCCCATTATTCTAGGGAGACCATTCCTTGCCACGGGGCGTGCTTTGGTTGATATGGACAAAGGAGAGATGAAGTTCAGACTTAACAATGAAGAAGCAACTTTCGACATCTGTAGGTCCATGAAGAAGTGTGGTGAGCACCATTTGGTATCTACCCTAATTTACAAAGTTGATAGTGGTTTTTAGGAGAAAATTGAGGAGAGACTAGGTGTTGAGGCATTAGCAGTAGTCATGATGAACTTTGAGAGTGATTGCATCAAAGAGTATGATGAGTTGGTGGCCGCACTTGATAGGTGCAAGTATCGTTCGAAACCTAAGAAACTGGAGTTGGATACAAAGAATCGTGAGTCCCTACCAAGAGACCGTTTGTGGAAGAGGCACCTAAATTGGAGCTCAAGGCTCTACCTCCACATTTAAAGTATGCGTTCTTGGGTAAAGATGGCACTCCCAGTTATTATTACGGCAGATCTTGATGAGAGACAAGTAGAGTGTGTGGCATCGGTGTTAAAAAGGTTCAAGCGAGCTATTGGGTGGACTATTGCATACATTATTGGAATCCCTCCCGGTATTTGTTCTCACAACAACAAACTCATGTCGGATCATTAGCGTAATATTGAGCATCAGAGGAGATTGAATCCACCTATGCAAGAGGTAGTTAAGAAGGAGATCATCAAGTGGTTGGATGTTGGAGTTATATATCCCATTGCAAATAGTAGTTGAGTATGCCCTGTTCAGTGTGTGCCTAAAAACGGTTGTATTATAGTGGTTCCCAAATAAAGAAACAAGTTTTTTTCGATGCGACCGATGACCGGATGGATAGTTTGCATAGACTACCGAAAGTTGAATGTTGGTGGGCATCATAGTGGTGTCTTAACTGCGCACAAAATTTTGCATTGTGGATACTATTGACCGACTATCCACAAGACGTTCATGACTTTGCCAAGTCTTGTGACAATTGCTAAAGAGAGGGAGGGATTTCAAAGAGGCAAGAGCTTCCTATGTAACCAATCATGGTAATTGAGTTATTTGATGTATGGGGCATTGATTTTGTGGGGCCATTTACGAGTTCATATGGGATGAAGTATATTCTAGTTGCGGTTGATTATGGAACGAAATGGGTGGAAGGAATTGCGCTCCCCAACAATGAAGGATAGAGTGTCACCGCATTCCTGAAGAAGAATATCTTCTCCTGATTTGGTACCCCAAGGGAGATATCAGTGATGGAGGTTCCCAATTTTTCCATAAGTTATTTAAAACACTGTTTGAGAAATATGGTGTCCACCTCAATGTAGCCACTCCTGACCATCCACAAACTAGTGGACAACTTGAAGTGTCCAACACAGAGATAAAGCATATCTTGGCGAAGACTGAATACTGATAGAATAGATTGGTCAAGGAATCTTGATGATGCTCTATGGGCCTATCGCACTGCATACAAGAATCCATAGGTATATCTCCATACCAAATCATATATGGGAAGTCTTGACATTTACTGGTAGAGATAGAGCATAAGGCTATGTGGGCAGTGAAGAAGCTAAACTTAGATTGGGGCACCACATCAACTCAAAGAGTGAATGACTTGAATTTGCTCGATGAATTTCGCCTAAAAGCCTATGAAAGTGCATCTCTGTATAAAGAGAAGATGAAGAAGTACCAAGATAAAAGGATTGAAAAGTGGGATTTTTTGTTGGGGATCTTGTTCTTCTATTCAACTCTAGGTTGCACTTATTTCTGGGAAGCTCAAGTCCAAATGGACCAAGCCATTTCTACTCAAGAAAGTGTTTCCATATGGAGCGTTATAGCTCAAAAATAGTGAGGGAACAAGGTTAAGGTGAATGGGCAGAGTATCAAGCTTTATATGGGGAAAGTCGAAAGTGTGCAAGAAGTGATTGAAGCCTACTATCTTGATGAAGTCTGAGTAATCAAGAGGAATGCGTCATGCTGCGACGTTAAATCAAGCGCTACTTGGGAGGAAACCCAAGATGTAAAATCTAGCCAACAATATGTTTAAGATTTCTGTGGAGTAGTTTTCTTTGTTTATTTGATTCTTTGTACCAAAGTAATTAGGCGTTGATTTTTGTTTTAGTGTTGGCTAGATATAGCATAGGATCTGTGCTAGAAAGTATCCAGAAAATACAAAAATAATGGACTAATGGTTGCTACATGTGTAGGTGTACAAGGAAAAATCTACAAAAAAATGTCTGGTTCAGTCTGCAGAGGTCTACGGACACCATCGACGATATGTAAGTCATTCCACGAACCGTAAATAGTGCACATAGATCCTAGGTAAGTTCTCCGTTTTCTATAAGTTTCAATGTGATCTACGTTCCTGACCTACAAGCCCTAGATTGACCTACAGACCGTAAGTGGGGTCTCATAGGTCCAAACCCTAGCTTGACCGACCTAACCCGGATTGCTTATTACATAAAACCCCAAATTTTCAAATAATTTCCTTCTTCTTCCAAAAACCCTCAAACCGCAAATCACTCCCTAATTTCAACATATCAATCCAAAATTTCCACATATCACTCCCTCCAATCACCAATACTTCATCCATTACAATCAAATCATCTGCATATTCCCCAAAACCTCAATTCCCAAATACTCCGGTTTTCGGGCACGGTGCAAGTAGGTGAAATTTTTGTTGGTGATCATTGGAGTCCTAGTGTCGTCTCTCAATCACACCACTCCTCGTTGCTTGTAAGGTAATTGGCTTTCCCCTAACTTTGAATTTTTCTTCATAGCTTGATTTTTGTAAGTCGGGAGTAGGTCTTGACCTCGGGTATTTAATCGTCCATGAATGCATGCTAAGTATAAAATATAAACACCCAAGGGACGATGGTAAGTGATTCTGTGTAAACCGTAATACCAATTAAATTAACTGGTCTATATATAAGTTTTGACTTAGGGTACCATATTGTCCTGTGAAATGATGATAAAATTGAGTAATTGGAATCCTTAGGATGACGAACTAACATGATTGAATGCTGAAATGCATGAGTAGACTAGGATGCTATTGTAATTTAACTAATAAGGGGTCTCAACAGTAAGACACATCTAAGACCTGGCACATACCCTATCTACGAGACCCCGTCTACGGACCGTGAGTCAACTTACAGACTGTAGATCGGGTCTGTAGGTGGATGCACTAGCAAAGTTCCCTAAGTGTGAGACTAGGATGTGGACTATGGTCCATACTTCAATCTATGGATCGTTCTTTATGTCCATAGTTTCCATATAAGACCAAGTATTTTGGTACCTCTGACCTATGGAGGGGTTCTACGAACCGTAAGTCTTATTACAGACCATAGGTCCCCACTGTAGAGGGATACTGTAGCATGCTGTCTTAATTATTTTCTTTTTTGTTTTAGTTCTAAAATTATTTTGGGTGTATTCTAATTTTTTTTTAGACTAACTACTACTCTCCAGGTACTATGGCACCAAAAAAGGCACAAGTGACAAAGGGGACGTCCAAATAAACTAAACCTTCCCGAAAATCTGATTTTTGATGACTCGGAGGGTGACAAAGATCCCGTGTACATTTGTACCACCTCACGGACACCAATCACAAAAGCCCAGGCAAATCATAATCATCCCAAAAAGGTGAACACCGATGTAGTCACTACCTCCCTGATTGATGAGGAGGATACACTGATTGGGTCACCGGAAAGGTATGCTTCCAGTTCTTCCACACATTCTGCTCTTGGGTCTTCTTCGGAATCCATTACTGGTTCCAGTGCCCGGAATTAAGATGCCTTATCTGAGGAGTCCACTAGCTTTGAAGAAGTTACAATCCCTCAGAATGATCAACTGGATTTGGTAGCTAAGAATCCCAATAGATGGTGCGTAGAGGGGCAATGGAAAATCTATCGAGATGCCAAAATGATGAATTCTAAGAAGCAAATGGGTCGCAACATTACATAAGAGCACAAAGTTCTTTTAGGGAGCCTACATACGGTGCCAGATATCCACTAGTTATTTCAACGACACAAATATGAGTGGTTGTCTTGTGATCCCAGTACATATAGAGAGGAGATTGTGCAGGAGTTCTATGCTTCCTATGAGTATACTCTCTAAGGGTGTATTCACAAGAAGGCTAAGCCCACAACACATGACCCCCTCATCTCCACCATGGTACGAGGTGTCGCGGTGAACATATCTTCTACCACCATCAGTCGATTCCTCTACGGACCTGACCCTCACCACACTTGGGCATGCAACACGACTGACTTCGATTATAGGTGGGACATTATGGAAACTGGGCCCTTTGCATGGAATGAAGAACAACAAGAGGATGTTATACTACGGCTGGCAAGGTATATGGTCCTTGATGGTGAGAGAGATATGTGGGTTGCCTCACCCAGGTGGGCAATCGGATGGCTGCCCTCAGTTTGGTGGCCAAGTTCGTCTGGGTATTGGTACGAAATAAAATGTCACCGACTCAGGATGATAACCTTGTAACTTGGGATAGAGCAGTCATGGTCGCTGTATTGGTAGAGATTGAGATAGATTTCCCCGCCTTGATATTGGCGGAGATACATGAGAGGGCGTTTAAGACCCCCACTACTTACCCATTCGCTTGTATGACATTTCAGATTTCCAAGGATGCTGGAGTGCCTATCTAGCGCTGTGACAAATTGGTGCATGCTATAGGGACGCTGGATATAAGGTTGATCCATGATAAGGCTACTTTTGTAGCAACACACAGAGGACCCCGAGTCGATGTGCCTCTGGGCACTAATCTTGTAGATGCGGTCGAGCATATGTAGGGAGATGGACATGTAGCCCAAACTGGGGATGCACCAGCGTCCTACTCACAAGCATCTAGCCAGGCTCTGAGATCATCTAGAGACACTCATTCTTTCGGAACCACTATGTTACCATTGGGCTGACTCTAGAAATTAGAGGTTCAGATGAACACCCTATTGCACCACATCAAGCTCTGGATGCAGAAGTTGATTGCCGAGTCCGAAAAAAGAGTTGAGAAGAGAGCAGAGGGTGGTAATAGACCAAAAGGTCGAAGCGGTTTATAAGTGACTCAAGGCTTTTGAGCTGAGAAGTTTAGAAGGCCGGCCCTACCTTTGATATATCCCCTTTCTATGTTGAGCTAGCTAGTCTCCGGTCAGATATTAATTCCATCCTTGCTACGCCAACTGTTGAGACACAGTATGCACCATCGGCACTTGGCAATGATTCAGCCTTGGTGCGCTATTTAGTGGAAATGATGTGGAGGAGAAGCCCGAGATCGCACGTGCCCTAGGAAAGAGGCACCAATCTAGTCAAAACTCTGAATGCACTAAGGAAAATAGGGTCGAAAAGAAATAACACATGATATAAAAGAACACAAAGAAGGATTCCATTATTGATAAAAAATTGAAGAAGCAGAGGGTTCGCGAGATGATAGCTGGGGCATCGAGTTTTGTGCCAGTTATTGAGGTTTTGCCTACGAGGGTGGAGGTTGTGCGCAGTACTAATGGTGAGTTGAGACTAGTAGACAACACTACTGAGGGTGTTTTGACGGTTTATGTTGGCACTACTGAGGGTGGCCTCACTGTTGAAGCGGAGTTCGAGAAACCGGATCCACCCGCTTGTTGATGATTCTTTGACACTAAGCGCACAAGTTTGCTTCACCCAAATCCATTACTTTTTATCGTTTTTGTATGCATTGGGGACAATTTCACCTATTTATGTTGAGGATGGGGTAAATTGATTGTCAGTGAAAGTCTGAATTGTGAGTAACCCAACTCATAGTCCTCTCTTGGGGTTTTCTTGCTTGTGTTCTTTATCCCAAAGAAACTGCTTAATTTTAGTTGAACCGACATGTTTTAGGAATTGTATGTTTAGAAGAATGACAAATAATGAAGCATGATAGCACAGTCTTGTTGAAAAGTAATACTCGTCCATAATTTGAAAAACATATGCTAAATGTTGTAGACTAGAATAAGTTGAATGTGTTGGCTCTGAGCATGACATGTTAATGAATCGACTTGATTTCATGACTTAGCTAGAACTTTAACTGGGTAAAACGATAATCTGGTAATAAAACTATGTGCCAAGAGTGTGTGAGAATTGTTGATGATTCAAGCACTATTGTGCCAATCTAGAACTTGTGTGAGAGAAATAGAAAAAAATTGATAATAGTGAAGGAAAAGAAGAAAAGAAGAAAATAAAGAGCTACAAAGTTTAAAAGTCACATCTATGGTTGGAAAGAATCAAGGGAGAGAAAAGAAAAGGGTAGGATGTTAAAAAAGGGGGCAAAGAGAGGTATAAAAGCCTAATGTAATGTTAAGGAGGGTAGAAAGTCATTAAAGTACCCAAAAGTTCCACACCTGACCCTGAGCCTACTTACAAGTCAAGAAAGTCCTATAGGAATCCTAGAATCTAGTTTTGAGAGTCTAAGCAGTGAAAATAAGGGCAAGCCTATGGTATTGAGCACTAACTGTGACATGAACTTACTTCTGTGCATGAATGTTGAATGAATCCTTGTACTCAAAATCATCTTTATTGTGTGAAAAAGGGGATTTCTTTGAAGTAAGGGCACTAGTGACATTATTCGAAAGTTGGTACCTTGGGGATAATGAAACAGTGCATGTTATGTATGATTGGTCTATCGTTGTCATGTTTGGATCCGAACAAATTAGCTTGTTGAGTCTAGGAGAAAACAATTTGCACCCTAAAAGGAGAGTTGAGATAAAAATTCATGTGATTGTATGTGCTTGAATTGCTTGCTTCTATAAAAGTGTCGTTTAGAGTCTTAGTGTGTCGCTTGAGGACAAACAACGATTTTAAGTTGAGGGTGTTGATGAACCGTGATTTTACGGTACTTTAATGCATTTCACTTAGAAGGTGTGTATGTCTAGGGCATGTTTGTGTTGGTTTAATGTTTTTTTTTTTCATGATTTCAGGAAATAAACTCAGGCATGGGGATTCGAAGAGAGAGTTGAAGAAAGTGCAGAAAAGGGCATCTACGAAGGCAACCTATGAACCATAGATCGAAATACGACCTGTAGATGATGATAATAGAAGGGCTAGCCAGGAATTGCTGAAGATTAGGGAAGTCTTGACTAAGTGTGGAACCACAATGATGACTGACGAACCGTAGAGTAATCTACAGACTATACTGCAGCTCTGTCAAAGTGACGTGAGAGGTGGTTTCATTACCTGTTGCTGAAAAAATCTAAGTGTGGAGCAACAGAGTAGAGTTACGGACCGTCGTCTGACTTACGGTTCGTACTGCTAGATCGTAGACGTTGACAAAGATCCTGAAGATTTTATAGGTTGAAAATTTCCTAAGTTTTGAGCGTTAAAGGTGTTTAGTTGTTTGAATAATTTCAAATAAATAATGTGGTTTAGTTGTTTGAATTATGCCAAAACTATTTAGAGTGAAAGTTGTTTAAAAAATTTCAAATAAATAGTGTGGTTTAGTTGGTGGATTTAAGTCAAAACTAGTTGTAAAAGTTGTTTAAATAAGTTCAAATAAATAATGTGGTTTAGTTGGTGGATTTAGTTGTTGAAATTAAATAAAAACTATTTAGAGTTAAAAAGTTGTTCAGTTGAAATAAGTTCAAATAAATTATGTGGTTTAGTTGGTTGACTTAGTTGTTGGAATTAGAAACTATGCTTATAATCTTATTGCAAAACCTAATTTATGAACACATCGACCGGCGGCCTACCACCTCTTGAGGGGGGGGGGGGGGGTTCTGCATATTACCACTCCTGATTTTCCTTCTCTACCTCTTATTAAGAACGTTCAACCGAATGTAAAGCCTAATATGTTTTATACTTTTACAGATTTACTAAATCAAACCAATGTACAAGTCCAGGAAAATGCCTCTTTAAGAAAGGAGATCACCATTGTGGAAGGAATTCCATTAATTAAATACTCAGAGAAGGAAGTGAATCTAATGAACCAAATTGAAAGACTCTAATATGCAGTTATTGGAAAATTCACATTTGATTGGGCAAATTTAGAAGAATTGAGGAAGATTATGCCTCAACAATACGAGGTTAAATGGAGTTGTCAGATTGGATTATTCCATAGTAAAACATATTTGATTCGGTTATCCAAAGAAGAAGACTTTGTTAATCTAATTTTGAAAGGTTCTTTTTATCTCACATGTAAAGATAGGTATTCCTATCTTATGCGTACACTTATCTATAATTCGAAATTTAAAGTCAAAGAGGAAACATCTATAGCCATGCTATGGTTTTCTTTTCCTTATATTCTTCTTACTTTCTTTGTTAAAGACTGTCTGTTCTCTTTAGAATCAGTTGTTGGAAAACCTATTCAATTGGACCAAGCTACCATTAATAAGACAAGGCCGAGTTGTGCGCGGGTGAAGGTGCTAGTTGATCTAAAAGGAAATTTTTCTAAATCAATGCATATCAACATTGAAGATGAAGATACTGGAGAAATAAAGACTAATGTAGTGGACATTCGTTATGATTATGTACCCAAGTATTGTGGTGAATGTAAAATGCAAGGTCATGACAAGCACAATTGTAGGATGATTAATCAAGTAAATAGCACAGAAAAGTAACCAGAACCGGACCGCACACAAGAAACACAAAAGCAACTAGTGATACTATTCAGAAAGGAAAAGCTAGGGTCCTTTCAAGTGGCAAAGTGGTGGGGGATCCAGCTAATTGGAATGTTGTGCGAGACAATCGCAAATTTTTCAACAGGAACAACACACTTCCCATCAATGTGGAGAACACATTTCAAGCACTTAATCAAAAAGAGGAGATACAAATAGTGCAAAGCAATGATAAAGTACAAGAGACGACTTCAAAAGAGTGGCTTACAAAATCCTTTGGTGCAATGTTACCAACTCATGGGACCGACCAATTAGCAAGACCTGCAAAACAACAAGTTTTAGAGAAAAATCAAGATGCACAAAACAAAGCGAAAGAAGGGGAGGATAAAGAAGTTTCTAGTGGGGGGAAATCTGGCCGAGATGATAGTCAGAAAGAGGTCATAAATGGTGCCTATGAAGAGAAGGACAAAAATTCACATGGGAACTGTTCGTAGACATCTCTCTCTCTCTGCAAAACAAAAAGGTTTAGATGATATACAAGAATTAGTAGAGAGTGGTGAGGCACAAGACAAAGAAAAACCCAAGAATCATTCTTTTACTAATTTAATACTGGAGATCAACCCTGACAAAGACAATTCCAATGGATAAAGCCAGCGTGTAGATGATAATAATTATGAGAAAGAATTCAACTTGAACACCAAATGCAATACACCAATGCAACTCCTTATTCAGAGGTACGAAGGCAGAAAAGTTAGCATGAACAACACAACAACAGTAAAGCAATAATTCAAACACATAATGTTAAAAAACGTGACTTTTCTAGCTTCTATCCTTGTTTGTAGTAGCTTGTTGGCGGTAGGTTTCTATTCATAGGTGTAGTTATGATTCTAGAATTTGATTCGCAGTCGGTAACTTAGTAGGATATTTTATCTTTAACTATTTAACAATTGTTAAGCTATCAGTTACGTTGGTTCCTATCTTTCTGCACTTAGTCGTTGTAAATCACTTGCATATAGAGAGCTTGCAACAATACAATAAAGACGCACTTGCTTGATACATTTTTTGATTATTATCTGTCTTTCTACTGAATACTTTATAACATTTGGTATCAGAGCTGGAAAGAGAGTTTCTGATATCGATTGTAAGTTGAGAGTTTTTTTTGTAGTACTATTGTAGTAGCAAAAAAACTATGGCCTCTCAAAATTTTGTTCAGCCTGCTATTCCACGCTTTGATGGTCATTACGACCATTGGAGAATGCTTAAGGAGAATTTTCTTAGGTCCAATTAGTTCTGGCGTTTAAGAGCCAGCAGCTGGCACCACCTCTTCAGACGTACAATAGGCGGAGTTGGATAATTTAGGTTGAAATATCTTAAGGCAAAGAATTATATTTTCCAAGCTATTGATCGCTCAATATCCGAGACTATTCTTTGCAAAGATACTTCTAAACAAATATGGAATTCCATGAAGAAGAATTATCAAGGAACGATGAAGGCAAAAAAACATTATTGCAAACACTTCGTGCTGATTTTGAGACATTACAAATGAATATGGGAGAATCAATTTCAGATTATTTCTCAAGGACTATGGCAATAGCAAATAAGATGCGGATTCATGGTGTAAAGATGAAAGATGTCACAATTATTGAAAAGATTCTTCGCTCCATGACATCAAAATTCAACTATGTTGTTTGTTCAATTGAGGAATCAAAAGATACTACTGAACTTTCAATAGATGAATTGCAGAGCTCACTTTGATTCATGAGCAGAAAATGAATCGACAAAGTAGCGAGAAACAAGCTCTTCAAGTCTCATCTAACTATCAATCTTCAAAAGGTGGTAGTCGTGGAAGAGGAAGAGGGAGATGAAACAATTCTAGTGGTGGGAGGCACTCCCACCAGAAATTTAAAAATCTTCAAATACTGAAGGAAGTGGAAGAAGCTTTGACAACAACAATAATTCAGGTGAACATAAGCCGAAGTCAATTGACAAGTCAATGATTGAATGCTACAGATGTCACATGTATGGCCATTATAAATCAGAATGTTGAACTAACTTGAATAGAGATGGTGGACGGCAGTTAATTTTGTAGAAAATAAAGAAGAAATCACCCTATTAATGTCCTATCAAGAGAAAGAACAAGCGAAGAAGGAAATTCAGCAGAATATATGGTACTTAGACACGGGTTGCAGCAATCATATGTGCGGAAACAAGTCATCTTTCTCCATATTAGATGAGTCATATCTAAATTCTGTGAAGTTCGGAAACGATGCAAAAGTTACACTCATAGGAAAAGGATAGCTAACCATTCAAACTTAAAGAGATATTCCTCAAATAATCTCTGATGCTTTATGTTCCAGAGTTAACGTCAAATCTTTTGAGTCTTGGTCAGTTGCAAGAGAAATGATATGAGATTGTAATTAAAAATGGATTTTGTCGGATTCTAGATGACAATATGGGCTTAATTTCTCAAGTTAAAATGACTGCAAACAGAATGTTTCCTCTCTATCTCAATAATATACAACAATCATGCTTCTTAACAAAACAAGGAGACGATGCTTGGTTGTGGCATTTTCGTTTTGACCATCTTAATTTCGCTGGATTAAAGACTTGCAACAGAAGAATATGGTGATTGGTCTTCCTCAAATTTTAGCTCCATCTGAAATTTGTGAAGAGTGTGTTGTTAGCAAGCAGTCTCGCAACACTTCTCCGAAAAGTGGTTCATGAAGAGCAAAGAATGCACTAGAACTTGTCCATTCCGATACTTGCGGACCAATAACACCATCTTCTAATGGAGGTAAAAGCTATATAATCACCTTCATTGATGATTTTACTTGGAAAAGTTGGGTATACTTTTTGCAGGTGAAATTTGAAGCTCTCGAAGCTTTTAAAAGCTTCAAAGTGCTTCTTGAAAAAGAGATCTATAGCCCAATTAAAGTCCTGCATTCAGATCGCGGGGGATAATATAACTCACATGAATTTGCAAGTTTTTTGTTAGCGTCATGGAATCAAAAGGCAACTTAGAACAGCCTACTCGCCCCAGCAAAATGGAGTATGTGATAGGAAAAACCGTACTATCATGAACATGGTGCAGAGTATTTTGACAAGCAGCGGTGTTTCAAAAAGTTTTTGGCCTGAAGCAGTTGATTGGACTATTCATATCCTGAATCGATGCCCCATTAAATACACGACTCCGGAGGAAGCATGGAGCAGACAACGACCACCCGTAGATCACTTCAGAATCATTGGATTCATTGCATATGCATATATTCCTGATCAAAATAGAAAGAAATTGGATGACAAGGGAGAAATATGTATTTTGCTCGGTGTAAGTGATCAATCAAAAGCTTACAAGCTTTATAATCCTAACACTAAGAAAATATTAGTTAGCCGAGATGTCGTCTTTGATGAAAACCAGTTTTAGTTGTGGAACAAAAATGCCATGGGAGAAACAAATTCTAATATGCCTTGATGAAGAAAATGGTGAAGAAGCAATTCAGCCTCAACAACAAGTTCTAGCAGTAGTAGTCCCTGAAAATGCACAAGATAGAAATCTTGGAAGCTCTAAAACTTCACATGTTATGAATGAGCAGAGAGAAACTATAGTTGATTCACGTGCCCCTCGTACTCGAACAAGGCCAACATGGATGAAAGAGGATCAATGGATCACACACGTGGCTTGAAGCTTACAAAGGATCTTAGAGGAAAGAGGATCAATGACACTTTTTTCAAACAAATTCTGGGAAGTCTGATGTATTTGACAGAAATAAGGCCGGACATCAAACATGATGTAAGTCTCATAAGTAGATTCATGGAGAATCCAAAATAATTGCATCTTTTGGCTGCAAAAAGGATCCTTCGATACTTAAAAGGTACTGTCAAATTTGGGTTGTTCTACAAGAAGGATGAAAATACAGAACTGATTGGCTTTTCTGATAGTGATTATGCTGGAGATTTAGATGATTGGAAGAGAGTACTACAGGTTATGTGTTTATGCTGAGTTCAGGTGCAGTCTCATGGTCATCAAAGAAAATACGAATCGTCACTTTGTCAACAACTGGAGCTGAGTTTGTCACTGCTGCTGCATGTGCCTCGCAGACTTTGGCTAAAAAATATTCTTACTGATCTGAATTTCAATCAACAAGAAGCAACAACAATTTATTGCGACAACAATTCTGCTATAAAGTTGTCAAAAATCCAGTATTTGACGAGAGAAGCAAACAAATTGATGTAAGGTTTCATTTTTAAGAGATCTCACTGAAGATAGAGTAATTGATCTTGTCTATTGCAGAAGTGAAGATCAGGTCACTGACATTTTCACAAAATTCGTCAAACATGCATCATTTGTGAAGCTTAGGAAATTAGTTGGAGTCTGTACTTATGTGTAACAGACTTCTGAGAATTAAACTGAATGTTCGAGAACATCAGTTTAAGGGAGGAAATATTAAAATACGTGACTTTGTTAGCTTCTATCCTAGTTTATAGGAGCTTATTGGTAGTAAGTTTCTAGTCATAGATGTAGTTCTGATTCTAGAGTTTGACTCGCAGTAGGTAACTTAGTAGAATATTTTATCTTTAACTGTTTAGCAATTGTTAAGCTACTAGTAACGTTGGTTCCTATTTTTCTGCACTTAGTCGTGTAACTCACTTGTATAAAGAGAGCTTGCAGTAGTACAATAAAGACACACATTCTCGATACGTTTTTTTTATTATTCTCAGTCTTTGAACTGAATACTTTATAACACATACAACAGGAGAAAATGAAGAATCCCTTGTGGTTATGGTGAATACATATTCCCCAAACAGAATTTTACATGATATAATTGCACACAAGCTAGGAGATACAAACTTGGAAGACTCGGAGGAGGTTAAGGTGACTGAAAATTTCTATTCAGATTTTAATGAAGGAGATCTGTCACCAAGATCTATTACAGATACTAAGTTTGCAAGGAAAGGAAATAAACAGGGACATTGAGATACAACACAACCAGTAATGGTGCAACCAAAGAGACAGGTCATATCCATTTTTGCAATATGATAATGAATGCAATCATTCGGAATATAAGGTCAGTGTGGACAGAAAATTCCTTTCAAAGGGTGAAAATGTTACATAATCATCACAAGTTTGCTTTTGTTGCATTATTGGAGCCTCTTCAAGCAGTTAGACACATTAACAAGTATAGAAGAAGATTAAGAATGCCCTTGGAGATTCATAATTACAATGGAAAGATATGGTTGTATATCAATCATGGATTTGATGTTTCAGTGATGAGTAATTCGGATCAGCAGCTCACTATTTTGATAAAAAAAAACAATATAATGGTTTAAGCTTTTATGCAACTATAGTATATGCTTAGTGTGATAGAAATCTGAGATTGAATCTATGGGAGGAGCTATATTCTATTTCTACTAGGATGGATAGACCTTGGTTGATCGGTGGTGACTTCAATGTAGTTCTTAATGGAGAGGAGAAGATTTTTTGAGTACTAGTAGATGCTGAAGATGTTGATGACTTCAAGATATGTATTGAATCTTGCGATCTTTCACAAGTACAATTTAAAGGTAGTCCTTTTACTCGATGGAATGGTCTAGCAGGAGATGATTGTATCTTTGAAAGTCTGGATAGAATACTTGTAAATGCGTAGATGCAGAGCATTTTCGCTTAGACCATGCTCCAATGATACTGTCTTGTTTAGATAGAGGTACCAATAAAAAGAAACATTTTAGGTTTTGAACTTTTAGACTGAGCATAAATCCTTTAAAGAAGTTGTTAGATTGAACTGGGATTCTCATAGCTCTTTTAACCCTTTTTTAGACTTCGAAAGAAAGATCAAGAAAATTAAGAAGGCATTAACTATGTGGAGTAGAGAGACTTATGGGGATATTTTTCAACAACTTATCATTAGAGAGAAGATTGCGAGAATTAAAGAAAAATTGTTTGAAGAAGACTCTTCTAGTTAAAATAGAGATGTCATGCAAAGAGCAAAAGATGAATATAATTGATATCTGCATTTTGAAAAGCTTTTTTGGAAACAAAAGCTGGATATTATTGGTTTATTAATGGAGACAAAAATACCAGATTTTTCCACAGTCTGGTGAAACGAAGAAGACAGAAGGGGAGAGTAAGTAGAATTCAAAACTCACAGGGTGAAAGGTTAGAAGAAGAGGCTATTGCGAATGAAGCAGTAGAGCATTACCATAGACATTTTCAGCAGGAAGATGATGTTACTAATTTTAGAAGGAAGAGAATACAACTTTATGTGCTATCCCAATTTTAGAAGATGTTAAAAATACAACTTTGAAGCTAAGTGCAGACAGTGCCAGCGGCCATGATGGGTTAACTGGTAGATTTTTTCAGGAGTGCTGGGATATAGTTAGTGGTGATATTCTAAGAATGGTGCAAGATTTTTTGCTAGCAATACCCTTCCGTAATATATTACACATACTAATTTGATTTTCATACAAAAGAAGGAATATGTACAAACCTTCTACGATATGAGACCTATTAGTTTGAGTAATTTTGTTAACAAGATCCTATCAAGGATTATTCATGATAGGCTTGAATATATGTTACCTAAACTAATTTCTTCATATCAGTCTGGATTTATTAAAGGTAGAAGTATTATTGAAAATGTTTTACTATCTCAAGAGTTGGTAACTGACATTACCAAAAGAGGGAAGCTTGCTAATGTTGTTATTAAATTGGACATGGCTAAAGCATATGATATATTGTCTTGGTTTTTTCTAATGAATGTCTTGAGGAAGATAGGCTTTGGCTCGAGATTTGTAGATATTATATGAAGACTTATTGCTAACAATTATTACTCATTCCTTATTAATGGTCAATCATACGGGTTTTTTCATCCTACAAGAGATGTGAAGAAAGCAGATCCTCTCTCCGGCCTTATTTATTCTATAAACTGAGGTTCTATCGAGAGCTCTTAATTCTTTATTTGATGATGCTCATTATGTGGGATATGGTTTCCTAAATGGAGTACAAAGTTAAATCATTTAGCTTATGCAGATGATACTATTATATTTGTATCAGCTAATGAGTACTCTTTACGAAGAATAATTGATGTCTTGAATGAATATGAGCATCAATCTGGTTAGAACGCGAGCAAAGACAAGAGCTTTTACCCATATTTTACTCATATTACCCATATTTTTATGAGTTGAAAATGAATATCAACACATATTTTACCCATGTAAAAAAGTCACTCACCCAACCCATTATATATGAACGAGTTGGGGGGGAGGGGGGAGGGTTACCAAAATATGAACTCATTTTGTCGGTACTAGTAAATACTAAGACATAACTGAAAAGTTAAACTGAATGTAGTGACCAAGTACAAATAATGAAAACTACATGCTGAACTGAATGGTGAAGTATATACTGAAAACCTTGTCAAATGCACTAAGAGTTTAACTGTGGGAGCTACTATTAACCAATATAAACCATGTGAGCTAAACGTGGGGTCCGATGTATTTACTCCATTGAGAGGACCCAATATATCATGCTAGGGATATAAAGACATGGCTGGAGTTATCACTAAATCTGATGCCCAATAGAGGGGACTTAAAATTCTACGAGGACACATATTTCTGGGACTATGAGGGTACGCTGAAGCTTGGTCCAACTTGGTGCTAAGTTTACTCCCTACCGAATATTTAGAAAACACAAATGTAATTGGAACACTAAATAACTCGAATACTGACATGAAATCTTAGAATGCAACATTTATATACTGATAATGTAACATTTGAAATCTAGAATATGATTGTATGTTTAACTAAAGTAGAATATGCAATTAATGATCGAAGAAAATTTTTACAAACAAGACAACTGAATTTTATACAAGGAATCAAGAAAACATTCCATTAAACATGTTGTTTCAATTAAGAATACTACTACTACTAAATCTCAACAAATATACAAGGTTTTAGAAACCCTAGCTCTAAAAAAGATATACAAAATTAAGTAACTAGCTGAATTCTAGGACATAATGTATGAAAGGAATTCGCTAGTGAAATCCCACATACTTGGTGATGGAATCTATGAAAAATTCATTCGTATTCGGGACTGAACTTTGAAGAATGCTTTTGCTTGTTATTGGACGAGCTGGTCTGGAAGAGCTGGTCTCCACTTTATCTTTTTTTGCTTTGAGCGATGTGATTTTACGAGATTGAGTGTTCTAGGTAATTTCAGACAAGTTTACTATGCTTAAACAGAGTTAAATGACGTATTTTAAGCATTAACGACGTGGCAGGAGAAAATAATTATGTGACTTTGACTTAAATTCTTCCGAAGTGGCTTCAAAACAGGCTTGACGGGCCATCATGATTAGCAAGGACCGTCAGTCCGCTCGTGAAGATGCCCTGCCCCATAGGGCTTCACTAAATGAGCACAAGATTTTATTCCGAGATTAGTTGATAGTAAACTCATTGGCATTAGAAAGAGGACTCAATTATCTTCAACTCTATAAGTCATGGGCCACCTAATTCATTTTGTGCTAAAAGTTATAGATGTTTGAAGTTTACCCTAAACTCTAAGTCTGACGAGTATCCTTCATGAACGACATCACAGCCCGTGTGGATATTGATTAACCATTTTAGACGTATGCAGAGCTGAACCGATGAATTTAGGGGTGAAACCTCACTTAAATCCGATGAATTGACTTCACACCAAAACCCGTCAAGTGGGTCGTGAAGATGCTCTGCCTGACAAGGCTTCACTAAAACATGCATAAACATTTCCTTCGGGCTCAAAATTAGGCAAACTTGGTGGCATTGCAAACCGGACTCAATACCTTTAATTTGATAGATTGTGGGAACCTAATTCATTTTTTACTCAAATATATGATCGCCTGAAGTTGACCCAAAACTCAAAGTCTATCAAGTTTCTTTTACAAACCACTTCAAGGCTCGTGTGAAGCTTCACAGACTCTCTAGTGGCAAGTTGTACTTCATAGTATCCATGTTGTTTTTGTGTCCTCCTCACATGCCACTTCATGGCTCGTTTAAAGCTCCACGAACAATTTAGTGGTCCATGTTGTTTCACCTTTTGCTGGGTGCATAACCACGAGCAGGGTGATGGGTCATGGTAATTTTCAAGGCATGTGTACCACTCCGTGGTTTTCCCTTCTCTCTTAGTTCTGATTTTTAAGTTGTTACATGAGACTAGCAATGGTTCTAGAGTGCCAGCCACATCCAGGGTGTAGGTTCGTGGTGTGACAAAATTTATATCAGAGCATAAAGTTCAAGAGTCGTAGGGTGTATATAAAGTTGTGTTTGTAGAGTACTGGTTATTGATGTGAAGTGTTCCAAATCTATAAATAGGAGGCTATAATGTTTAGGAAATTTGTCACTTCTTTCACACTCTTTTCATGCGATAGAGTTCACTTTTATAAACGTTTCCTTCTAGTTCATGCTTAATGTTTCCTTCTAGTTCATGCTTGCACGTATCTTTCATACCATCCCTCCAAGAAGACCTATTCGAGTTCGACTTGCTAGGAGAATGTTGATCCTAGAATCAAGGGGTCCCCAATACACCATAAGTGCAACCCTAGGGGGAGGTGACTAATGTTATGTTCTGGAATACTATCCGAATGTTGATTCAGGTTGTGACCAACCAAGATGGGCAACAAAGAGGGATTTGTCAGGATGTGGCTTATACATCCAGGATCCATGAGTTGTGGAGGATGAATCATATATACTTTAATGGGTCAAGTGTCACTAAGTAATCTAAAAACTTCATGGAGGAACTACAAAAAGTATTTGAGGTTATGCATGTTTTAGATGTTGAGCATGTGGAGTTAACTTCATACCAACTCATGTGAATGCTGAAGGAGAATTATTCAAACTACATGAGATGACTAAAAACTCATAATGACCATATCGGGTGATGAATCCAATCTATGGAATATCACTCTCTCGTACTCTTAACTAATGATAGCCTGATTAGAAGTTTGTCTTGGAAAAGCAAGTGGCATCTTGAAGTTGATAAAAGGATCATTAATCTTCAGAAGTGGATACTTATTCTTGAAAGTAACCTTATTCAACTAATGGTAAACAATATACATTCAAGAGAACCATTTTTCTTCATAAAAAATAAGCCCGAAGAGCCCCAAGGTGAGACACTTTGTCGAATGAAACCTTTCCCAAGAAGATATTTCACCTATCCTTTTGACTCTTTTAAATCAACCCAAGCCATTCTATATGGAGGAATAGAGATAGGACGAGTATCAAGATCATTTGGAGAGACCTCTAGAAACTCACTCACAACTGGAGAAACTGAATATGTGGTGTCTCAACACTAGATTCATTAACTCGAACTAAGTGATAGATGCACCCCTTGGAAACTAACTTATTTGTCGTAAGGTACGAAATAAAACGACAATTAGGCACTTCTGAACTACTCCTCCACTCTAAAATTGGCTTATGGGAAATTTGAAGTTAACAACTCGAGTCCTACAATCAACTGAGGCATAACAAATATGAAGCTAGTCCATACCTAAAATAACATCAAATCTACCATGTATATCTTGACTAAGTCAGCCATGATGTCCTTGTGATTGACAGAAATTACATAATCACGATAAACTCTCTCTGCTAGAACAGACTCCTCAACAAGTGTGGAGAAACTGAAGGTCTCAAGAATTTGTTCGGGAATAATATCAAACCTCATAGCTACATAGGGAGTCACAAAAGAAAGACTCACATCTGATCTTGAAAAGCATATACACCAAAAGTAAAAACTTGATCATACAATTGAAAACATAAGGTGAATTCTCTTGCACTTGGTGACTTGTGATGGCATATAAGAGGTTTGCTCCTCCACTTGTCCCTAAACCGGCTCCTCTAGGTGCATATCTGTCTAGTGGAGCCACTAAAGAATATTTGGCTCTATTCCCCCTATTAGCATTTCCTTGCATGTTCTTAGGGCACTCTCTCATGAGGTGGCCATTTTGATCACACTTGAAACAACCAGTGGATCCCTCACCACACACTCTCGAGTGGTTCCTACCAAACTTGGCACATGTAAAAGTCCCATTACCTCCTTGTGCCACACTACCTTGAGGCTTTGCATGTCTAACTTTTAAGTTCTGAGAACTCTGATTCACAAAGTCACTTATATTCCTTGGTATCGGTGCACTATCAATTGATGGAACATGTCCATTCAGATTTTGTTGAAAGGATGACCAGTTCACATTACTCTTTTGATGTCTGAACTCATTTCACATGGTCTTATCCTTCTTGTTTTGAAAATCTTCGCTATCTCTCAGCTTATCTTCCTCATCCTATTGCACATGAATAATAAACTTGTGTATTTCCATGTCTCCTATCATTGTAGCTGCCTTTCCCTCATTTCTTGAAAATCAAGACAATCTAGATACAGATAAACTCAGCTTGCTCCTCATATTAACAACCATCTTCGGAGCATAACCGGACAGTTGAGTGAACTTGAAGTTGTACTCTAGCACACTCATTATAGCACCCCATATGCTAGAAAGACCACAATGCAGAAAATCAGAAGTTGCAGGTGCCACTAATGAGGAACACCCAGAGATTGTATTCTAACCCACGGATCGTATGTGGGGTCTGTGGTTGATCACCTGCAGCCCCTCTGATAAACCCAAAAAATCTCAGCTAAGGGTTGACCAACGCAGGGCCTACAGACCGTAGGTTAAACCACAGTCTGTGGTTCATACCCCTCATAATCCATCCTCTTAAGCCAAACGTCTGTTGAACTAGACAGACAATGAGTCCATCTATGGTCCGTCGGTTTGCCCCAATAACTTTGAAGTTAGGGTCATTTTGGTCTTTTACCTATGCATTCGACACCTACACTATGTTGCCTAACCCCTAAATTATGTTTTTTCGTTAGTTTTAGCCTAATAACTTAATAAGACTTTAACATAAGCGATTCATTCACCAAAAAACTAAAAAAAACATATACCAAAGAGGAGAAAAAAGTCGACCAACCCTCTCCAAGAACGCAACAACTTCCTATCATTTCCAGCCCTGAATTCAAATATTTCTCTATGAACTTCGTCATTATGCATGTGGGATTTCACTAGTGGGTTCCTTTCACCCATTGGGCCCCTAGAATTTAGTCAAATTCTTGATTTCCTTCATTATGGTTAGATTTAGGGTTCCTAGAACTTTAAATTATTGCTTTGATTTAGATGTTAGACTAACTAAATCATAATGCTGCATTTTCGTAACTATGTTGCTTTGAAATTCAGAACCCTAGTTGTGAAGATTCATTTGGTTCATGAATTACACTTGCTAGGTAGTTTTATACATATATACATGCATCGGTTTACAAATCTTTCATTATTAGTACTTACTATTGCATTTTCAGTTAGCATGTCAGAATTGTTCATTATCAGTACTTAATATTTAGTAATGTTGTATCGTTTACATTTTAATGAGGACTAGTCTTAATACCGAGTGGATAGGTGATACGCTCAAATTATACTCCCCTAAAGAAGTATAAGCGGTCGTATCAAGTAAAGAATCCAAATGTTAGGTTGGGGTCGATCCCACGAGGAAAATGGTTTAGACTTAACTTTAATCTACGATTACTTCTATTTAGTCAAGTTCTTTCCGAAAACAAACAATTAAAAAGGGGGTTTTGTGTAACAAAAGTAATTAATTAAGTCTAAGTAATCAAGTAGCAAGTTCAAATATTTGATGTTTATCAAGTGATGAGAGAAACTAGGGTGTAAGTGTTCTCCATAGATTCACAACGCAGTAACCCTAACTAGTAACCCTAACTATAACAACTCTTTCCTAGTATCTTGCATGCAGAGTGGTAAGTTATGTATCCCTAATTCCTTGGTCCGGCAACTAGTGAATTTCACTCCACGCCTTGGTCCGGCTACGTGTGTATACTTTACAAAACCTTACCTTTTACCTTATATTAAGCATCATAATCGATGTATGGCTTAGTTATTACTTCGCACCAATCAACACTAGCCTATTAGATAGTATATACTAAATCTACGTTGATATTCTTTTCTTATTTCTACCTCCTTGGTCCGGCAAGTAGAAACAAGGCAAGTTCTAACGCGTGTACTCGTTAAAAAGACTTCTAAACGAAAGAATTATCAATACATGCACGAAACTATTCGAGAATTGTTATTTTAGCTAGTTTTACTTTGTTAATTACCCATGGTTCCCACAACCCTAGTTGTGGATTTAGTTACCCATGTTCATAATTACACAATTCATATTAATTAAACAAGAATTCATGTACTTACTTTGATGAGATTGAAGAAAATACAAAAAATCACTTGAATTCGAGAAAATAATGCAATAAACGATTTGGGAAAAATGAAGTATTTTCCAAAACCCAATATTCAACAACCAATATTAAAAATCAGAAAAATAACCAAGAGTCTAACCCCCAAAATGAGGTTTTTGGTCCTATTTATAATAAAAGAATCCTGGACATAAAAGGAAACCTAAATAAGGAAAATCTGTCCAAAAGCGCGTCTCGCGTCGACGACCTGACCGACGAACCGTCGAGGCAACGACGGATCGTCGACACCTATGTCGGTCCATACTTCAACTCTATTTTCAGCTGCTTTCTTCTGTAACTCTCTGTTACCATAGACATACCAAGACGATGGTCTGTCGATGGGCTTCGTTGCTCCACACTTAGAATCTTTTCAAATCGGGTACTGGGGCTACATTCTGTTAACACAAAAAATCACCAGGACGGTCCATCGATGAGACGACGGACCATCATGTCTTCCGTATCCCCACACTTAGTCAGAATTCCCCAATCTTTCCTTGGAAGCATAACATCTTCATGGCGACGGTTTCCACCTACGGACCGTCGATGGCTCCGTAGGTCATGTTTTCTGCAATTTTCAGCACATCTTCAGTGTTTTTATTCTGGACAGTTTTTCCTGCAAACGCAAAGAAAAATACATTAAAACTACTACAAAAAAGGCCTTAGACACACACTAAACTTAAGGAAAAAGCTTTGAAAGTACCGTAAAACCACGGTACATCAACACACTCAACTTAAATTCGTTGTTTGTCCTCAAGTGACGCACTATGACTCACCACAACACCTTTGTACACAAGTATCTTCATTTAAGCTTTCGCAATCATCTGGCTATCAATCCCGAATATTTTTATTATGTTTATGCATGATATCACTATTAGGCTCGCTCATGTGGATCAGACCATGACACAGACTCACCACAACACCTACACCTCTCCTCTTTTATCTCTCACCAAGGTGCCAACTTTCCAGTATTGCAACTAGTGTACTTACTTCAAAAACAATATTCTTTTTTCACACAGTGATTTCAGTTTTAGTATAAGGATTATTTTTCAACACTCACTCTCAGAACAACTTCTCACCTCATTGATACTTGTCGCCATAGGCTTGCCCTTATTTTCATTGCTTTAAGTTCACCATATTAGACTCTTAGGATCACGATAGGACTTTCTTAGCTTGTAACGTAGGCTCAGGGTTAGGTAGGGTACATTTGGATGCATTTTAGTGACTTGTTGCTCTCCTTGACATAACGGCTAAGCGTCCTACCTTCTAGTCGTTTATTCCGCCCTATTCTTGATTTTCTTATATTCTTTTGCCTTGCTTTTCTCCTTTCTTTCTCCTTTTGTGTAAGTGACTCTTCTTTTATTTTTTTAATGTTTTTACTTTCAAATTTTGCAATTTTTCACTTAATTTCAACTTTGCTAGAGTCACTCTTCTTTTCTTCTTTCTCTCTCTTTATTCTTTCAACCCCACTTTCCGGAGTATTCCTCATAATAGCTACCATCAACTCATGGCTTTGCCAACCCAAGGTTGGGTCAGGGCCGCGACAAGGTTGTTTTCTGCATTAGCCACCCTCAACTTATGCTTTTGGCATAAGCTGAGGTGCACATGTCCAAGGAGGGGACCAGGGCCAACACATTTTTCCCAGAAGATAAGTTGGGGTAGAAGAAGAAAGGTTTATTTTAAGCTCAAATCATTTGGATCAAGAAGGGATTAATTTCATTCGGTTTTCTTTTATCTAGGCTAAAGATTGACTATCTTGAACAAGGGCCTATGATCCTTTCCTAATTGTCTATTACAGATTACGTTTAGCAGGACTAACCTAGCTCAGTACCAACAGTGGTCTATTCAACTTTCTCACAATCCCTTAACACCTCATTACCCTACCAGATTATCAGACACTTAGTTTGAGCTTAATATTGAGGGTCATGCAGGGGTGTATCTCTATGCCATGCTTAGAGCCACACATTCATCATTCACTATGCCTAATCATGCAAGCATTTTCTTTAAATCAGGATATCATTTTATTTAGCCATCATTTTTCATATTTCATATCAATACTATGTACAAGATACTAACGTGCCGGTTCAACAGTAAAGTAAACACTCTCTTGGGGAAAAAGAACACAGGCAAGAAAACCCCAAGAGAGGATAGTGAGTTGGGCTATTCATACTTCACCCTAGCACTCACTTTCCATTTACCCCACCCCCAACAAAAGAGCATGCAATTGTCCCCAATGCATAAAAAATATAAAACCAAGTGGTAGGTGAAGCAACCTGAGGCGCATAGCGCCGATGATCAACAAGCTGGCGGGTCCGGTTTCCCGGAGCCCACTGCCTCTGTAGTAGGGACACCGTAAGTAGTGTCCGCAATAATAACAACACCCTCAGTAGTGCTACCCTCAACATCAGCAATCCTGGAGCTAGACGCCCCAGCATCCAACGCCTGAGCCCTCATCTGCCGGGCTTCCTCATCAATCAGCGAGGCTCTCATCGCAGCCTCCAACTTAATATGCTCTCGCTTTCTAGCTCGAGTCTCATCATCCTCGCGAGATTGGTGCCTATTGGTATGGTCCCGTGGCTGAGACGATGGCGCAGCAGTGGAGGAGAACAGTGCAGCCAGCACCGCATACTCAGTAGGCTCCGCAGGTGGGGCCTCAGACTCAGGCACCCGGGCCTCTAGAATGGCATCCATATCTGCCCTCAAACTCGCCATAGCAGCCTGGAGAGTCGTCAAATCTACAGTAGGGGCTGGACGAGCGAGAACCCTCAACTCAAATGCGTCAAGGTGCTTGTGGACCTCCATAATCTGCCTCTCAGTCCACTGGGCCATATTCTTCTTGATCCGCTCTTCCGCCTCAGCAATGGACTTCTGCATCCAAGGATGGATATAATGCAGAAGTGTGGCCATTTGGGCCTCTAACTTCTGGACCCTAGCGATCGAGACCAGTGATGCAGATGGGGTGGAGCGGGAGGAGCTCGGAGCTGTGCTAGTACCCAAGATAGACTTAACCGAGGTGGTGTTGGTAGGCTCTGATGTAGCCTGATCAGCCCCTCGGGCTTGCTATACCGTGTCCGTCAAGTTCACACCAAGCGGATGCACCTTAGCTCTGGTCCCTCTGTTGGGAGCCAAATCATTGGCCTCATCCCTGATGAGACCGATATCAACTATGCCCATCGGGGTCTTGAGAACATCAATGTGCCACACGGGCACTCCAGCAGACCTGCACAACTCAAAAATCATGTAAAGGAAAGGGTAAGTAGTGGTGGCCTTAAAGGCCCTCTCATGAATGACCGCCAGTAACAGCCATGCGAAATCCACCTCAAACCCAGCAACCATGGCAGCTATCAGCACTGCTCTATCCCATGTAACAATATTATCAGCAGCAGTGGGGGAGAGGTAATGACGGACCAAGAGCCATAAGAATTTGGCCGTGAATGTGAGTTTGGCCTTCTTTATACCTCCTTTGGGCTCCAGCACCCAATCAATACCCTCGCCATCCACGGAGATGTTCTGGGCTATCCACCTCTTGGTAGTCTCTCTCAGCACTCTCTCACGCTGGAAACGGCCGTCCTTTACCATCTTCCACCGATAGTCAAACTCGGGAGTGAGGGGGGCCCTGGTGGTATCAGTGTCAGCAACATATAAAAATCAACGAATGGCGGGCAAAAAGATATCCACCTGCTTGCCACGGACACGAACATGCTCAAGTGGTGCGTGTTTGGCGGGGTTAGCCCACTTTTCCAAAATAGCCCTGAGATTCGCCACATAAGCGGCGTAGAACTCTCACACCATCTCCTCGCTTTAACGGCCCTAACTCCTAGCCGTCCACTCTTGCCGATGGCGGGTGAAAAGGTCATGTATAGCTGGCATTGTGGGAAGACTCCTGGCAAGAACTCGCCGCCCTACTATCAGAGTCGGAGTAATGACCCCCTTGTTGTTGAGCAGCTTCACATCCCTGTATATATGATATTGGCCCTCGACACACCACCGGTTGGGCTAATCAGCAATCGGTGCGAGGACGTCGATCAGGGATGATGGAATAGAATCTGCACTGTCAGCTTCCTCAGACGAGGCAGAGTGGACCGATGTAGCTAGAGCTGTGGCCCCATGTGAAGATGAAGCTTCCTCAGACCTGGAAGACTCCGCAGAGTCAGATGCTCCCTCTAAAGCTGCAGCAGACCTAGACGATGTGCCGGTCAGTGTGCGCTCTTCATCACACTGGGAGGCAGTGACTATGCCAGACGCCACCCTCTTGGGCATGCTCCGAGAGGCAAGAGCAGCACGTAACGATGTCTGGGTGCCTAGGGGAATGTATTCAGGGTTGCGTTCATCGTCAGACGACCCAATCACCAACCGGCGGGAAGGGGCGACAGACTTGGAATGTACTCGAGAGTGGACTTAGTCTTGCTTGGGTGACATGTGTACCTGCAAGGAGGGGTTATTAGTACCAGTAGAAGTATGCAACACACTCAAAAGAATCAAACACAGAAGGGGAAACACAAACAGAGTGGTGGTGTAGAACTATAGACTGTCTGACGGACACCATCGATGGTCCGTCGATGGAACGACAGTCCGTCAGTGGGGGTCCATCAGTGGACATTTAGAAAAATTATTGTGAAATTTTTTAGAACAAAGGTTCTGATAGAGACGACGGACCTGCAGGACGGACCGTCGACTTAGCGACGGTCCGTCAGTGGGGGTCCGTCGATGGACCTTTAGAAACTTTTTTGGATTCATAACAAACATAATTTCTGTTAAGGACGACGGACCAGCAGGACGGACTGTCGACTGAACGACGGTCCTTCAGTGGGGGGACGTCGTTAGATCCTTAGAAAAGTTTTGAGGAACTTCAGAAATAAGGGTTCTGATTGAGTCTACGGTCATGCAGGATGGTCCGTCGATCGGTTGACGGACCGTCGTCTACCCCCGTGGGTAGACACTTAGACAAATTTAAAGAAACCCTCAGAGAACAGGGTTCTGTTACCGACGACGGTCATGTAGGACGGTCCGTCGATGGGTCGACGGATCGTCGTCTACCTCAGTGGGTAGACACTTAGACAAATCAGGGGAGATGTTGTTGACGGACCCCAACGACGGACCGTCGATCGTGGTCTCATTCTGTCTTTCAGGGACAGAATTTTGGCAGCCATTGTTACCCCCAAAGAAAAGTTTCAGAGCAATCTTAGAAACATTAAGTTCCTGTAGCATTTAACAAAGCATTTCATCATTCCTAGGGTATTAATTATCGTAGTTTTAAACATAGATTCTCATAGACTATCAATCCCTAAGTCAGAAACAACAACACTCAAAACACAACAATTATTAGACAATACACCCCATACCATTCACTTTCATTGTTCTAAGGGACTAAGAATTCAGTTTGAAGATTTTAAGCATGCAACGGTTTCCCAAATTCAAGAACCACTATCGTATTCCAGCAATTTAGCATGTAAATTAACCAGAGCAAATAGAGCAGATCAGAAAGACATACCTGTATACTGTAGTGTAGGGAATGAGGGGATGAATTCTTGAAAGTACGAAACACCAAAGAGCGACCTCGAACACCGATCGGGCAGAATACAGACGAAGATGGAAGATTGGGGAGGAGAAAGGATTTGGGAAATTGATGGAGATTTGGGGAAGATGAGAATCTGACTGATAGAAATGGGAGTTAATGGGTGAGAAAGTGGGGAAGTTGAAGGGAAAAGGGGAGGGAAACGGTTTTGGGAGGGTATTTGAAAGGGTGGGTAACTGAAAAATTTAAAATTTTAATATATAGCCAGTCGGGTCGGGTCAGGTCGGGTTAGTGGGTCGGAGGAACCGATAATTCCCCGTCAACGGACCGTAAGTCAGTCGATGGACCGTCGACTGCTCCATCGAATGTGCCCTAACTTAGAAAAAATAAAGAAACAAACCTGGGATCTACGGACCCTACCGACGGTCCATCGATTGGTCCGTCGATCAGTGCACTAGACAAATTATCTGCAGATTTCTGGGGATTTAGTCCCTGCACATTGAACACACAATAAGCTAATCTTTTTGTATTTTCTTGACACTTTTTAGACACGGACCCTAGTTTACTCTCTAGCCAACACTTCTAAAAAAATAAAAGAAAATTAATACGTGACATTAAGTTAGAAAAATAGAAATAATGCAACTATGCCTATAAAATTACGAAAAACCTATTGTTGGCTAGAGGATACATATTGGGTTGCCTCCCAATCAGCGCTTGATTTAATATCGCGGCACGACGCAAGACTCTTGATTACTCAGACTTCATCAAGATGGTATGCCTCGATCACTTCATTCGCCTTTTCAGCATGCCCAAGGTAGATTTTGATTAGTTTCCCGTTCACCTTGAACCTTACACCCTCCTTATTCTCCAACTCAACCTCTCCATGAGGAAAAACATGGGTGATCAAGAATGGACCAGTCTATTTGGACTTGAGTATGCCCGGAAACAAGTGCAACCTAGAGTTGAATAAAAGCACCAAATCCCCAATCACAAAATTACGCTTCTCAATCTTTTGGTCATGGTACTTCTTCATCTTTTTCTTTGTAGAGGGCTGAACTTTCATATGCCTTTAAGCGAAGTTCATCAAGCTCATTCAACCCATTTAACCTCTGTTGTACAGCCTCATTCCAATCCATTTTCAGTTTCTTCATTGCCCACAAGGCCTTATGTTCTAACTCAACCAGCAAGTTACAAGCTTTCCCATATACAAGTTGGTACGGGGACATACCTATGGGAGTATTGTATGCTGTCCGGTAGGCCCAAAGAGCATCATCAAGACTCCTTGACCAGTCCGTTCTATTCGCATTCACCATTTTCTGCAGAATCTGCTTGATTTCTCTGTTTGACACATCAACTTGCCCACTAGTCTGAGCATGGTATGGCGTGGTCACATTGTGGTGAACCCCATATTCTCCAATAATCCTTTGAACAACTTGTTGCAAAAGTGGGATCACCCATCACTAATAATAGCCCTTGGGGTGCCAAATCTGGAAAATATGTTCTTTTTCAAGAACGCGGTGACACTCTTCCCTTCATTATTTGAAAGTGCTATGGCTTTCACCCATTTCGACACATAATCAACTGCCACAAGAATGTACTTCATCCCATGAGAACTCACAAAAGGGCCAATAAAGTCGATGCCCCACACATCAAATAATTTGATCACAAGAATGGGATTTAAAGGGAGCTCTTGCCTTCTAGAAATACCGCCATATCTTTGGCACCTATCACATGCCATGACAAACTCATGTGCATCTTGGTGGATGGTTGGCCAATAGTAGCCACATTGCAAGATTTTATGGGCTGTCCGGATACCACTATGATGCCCACCCACAGGCGAGGAGTGGCATGCCTTCAAGACTCTCAACATCTCAACTTCCGGTACACAACGCCGAATAAGACCATCGGCACAACTCCTATAAAGATATGGCTCATCCCAAAAGAATTTTTTCACATCATGCATGAACTTTTTCCTTTGATGAAAGGATAAGTTCGATGGGACGATATCACTAGCCAAGTAATTCACAAAATCTGCGAACCATGGAATCATGTCTTGAGAAGCAGCCAATACATGCTTATCAGGGAAAGTATCATCAATTTCAGCTTTTTCACCTAACTCTCGCATTGCTTCATCTTCTAATCGGGACAAGTGATCGGCCACTTGATTTTCGGTCCCTTTTCTATCTTTCACTTCAAAGTTGAATTCTTGCAATTGTAAAACCCAACGAATCAACCTCGGTTTCGCATCCTTCTTTGCCATCAAATATCTCAAGGCAGAATGATCAGTATGCACTATAACTCTAGTGCCAAGCAAATAGGAGCGAAATTTCTCGAAAGCAAAGACCACCATAAGGAGCTCTTGTTTAGTCACGGTGTAATTCTTTTGGGCTTCATTAAGGGCTTTACTAGCATAATAAATGGGGTGAAGGATTTTATCCCTTCTTTGTCCCAACACCAAACCAAGCGCAACCCTACTAGCATCACACATCACCTCAAATGGCTTGCTCTAATCCGGAGAAATAATGATGGGCGCAGATACCAACTTCTCTTTCAACTCTCCAAATGCCTTCAGACAGGATTTATCAAAATAAAATTTACACTATTTCTCAAGCAGCTTGCACAGAGGATGTGCAATTTTTGAGAAATCTTTGATAAACCTCCGGTAGAAACCTGCATGCCCAAGGAAACTCCTCACACCTTTTATAGAGATGGGTGGAGGAAGTCTCTCTATAACCTTGACTTTAGCTCGATCAACCTCTATACCCTTCTCTGAGATGCGGTGGCCCAATATAATACCCTCTTTCACCATAAAGTGACATTTTTCCTAGTTTAGCACAAGGTTGCACTCTTCAAATATTTTGAGAACTTCAGACAAGTGACTCAAACAATGATCAAACGAATCACCAACAACAGAAAAATCACCCATGAATACCTCAATGGTGTCCTCCACCATATCGAAATATATGGACAACATACATCTCTGAAAAGTAGCTGGTGCATTACACAACCCAAAGGGCATCCTCTTGAACGCAAAAGATCCATAAGGGCAAGTAAAAGTGGTTTTCTCTTGATCTTCTGGTGCAATAGAGATTTGATTGTAACCCGAATAGCCATCAAGAAAACAGTATCACCCTTTGCCTGCAAGTCTATCCAACATCTGATCCATGAAGGGCATAGGAAAATGGTCTTTCTCAGTCCATGCATTTAGTTTCCGATAACCCATACACACTCTCCATCGGGTCACCGGCCTCATCGGAAAAAGCTCATTTTTTTCATTGGGGACCACAGTCATTCCCCCTTTCTTGGGCACACACTGAACAGGGCATACCCAACTACTATCAGCGATCGGATATATGACTCCGACATCCAACCACTTAATAATTTCCTTCTTCACTACCTCTTGTATAGGTGGATTTAGGCGTCTCTGGTGCTCAATACTTAGATTATGATCGGGCATGAGTTGGATTTTATGTGAACAAATACCAGGAGGGACCCCAATAATATCCGCAATAGTCCAACCAATAGCTCTCTTGAACCTCTTTAACACATCCACCAAACACTCAACTTGGTGCACATTTAAATCCGAAGCAATAATAACAGGCAAAGTGTCACCTTTTCCCAAGAATACATACCTCAGATGAGGTGGTAGAGCCTTAAGCTCTAATTTTGGAGCCTCCTCAATAGATGGTTTTGCGGGTGGAGACTCGCGATGCATCATATCTAACTCCAATTTCATGGGTTTGAAAAGAACATCATCTCGATGAAGTGCCGCAACCAATGACCCATACTCTTCAATACCATCACTCTCGAAGTTCATATTCATTGCTGCAAGTGCCTCAACACCCAGACACTCTTTTATTTGTACCTCAGATGAAATCTCAACCCTGTAAGATATGGCAGATACCGATTGGAGCTCACCACTCTACCTCATGGACCTACAAATGTTGAAAGTCACTTCTTCATTGTTCAACCGAAACTTCATTTGCCCTTTCTCCATATCAACCAAGGCTCGACCGGTAGCAAGAAATGGCCTTCCAAGAATAATAGGCACCTCAAAGTCAACCTCACAATCAAGAATAGCAAAATCAGCCGGAAATATGAGTGACTCCATCTTCACTAACACATCGTGGAGTATCCCAATAGGCATCTTCACTGTTCGATCGGCCATCAGTAGCCGCATCGCAGTGGGCTTTGGATCACCCAAACCCAACTTTTTGTAGATGGATAGAGGCATAAAATTTATGCTTGATCCAAGATCACATAATACTTTAGCAAAGTGTAACGACCCGATTGTACATGAAATAGTGAAAGCACCTGGATCTTCTTTCTTTTGCACTAGAGACCTTGTAGCAATAGCACTACAGTGTTGCATCATATCATCATCCTCAAAACTAACCGATCTCTTCTTAGTGACCATATCTTTCATGAACTTGGCATAACCGGGCATTTGTTCAAGAGCTTCTATCAAAGGAACATTGATGGAAAGCTGTTTCAACATATTAATAAAACGCTGGTATTTACCATCCTCAGTCTTTTTCATCAACCTTTGCGGGAAAGGTGGTGGTGGTCTTGGAATTGGAGTCACCTTTTGGGGCTTCTCCACTTCTTTTACCGCTTTATCTACCAACTCACCACTAGCTTCTACTACCTCATCTTCTCTTCTCATCTTATTTCCTACGCCAGATGGCATATGTGGATCTATGGTTTGCTTACCACCTCGTGTAGTGACTGCCATACAATGTCCACCATTCTTTGGATTTTGAACCGTGTTGCTAGGAAGAGTACCCGATTGACGAGGGTTCACAATAGATGATAATTGGGCCATTTGCATTTCAAGATGCTTAATTGAGACAGCATGTGCATCCACTTTTTGCCCAATGTTGGCCAAATCACCTCTCAATTCCTTGGTGTGCTCATCACTTGCGTCAAACCTCCTCATCATCTTTTGCAACATGTCTTCAACTCGCGCCATACTACCTCCACCATCCCTAGGAGAAACTTCCTGATTTTGAGGTGGAACATAGGGCCTACTTCGATCATTTCTGTTTCCATTACTCCGATTAAAGTTGTTGTCGCGGTTGTAGTTTCCTTCACGAACATAGTGACCCTCTCGGTCGTAATTCCTATAGTTCTGACCTTGATTTCCTTGACCTTGGCACCAATTCTCCTGATTGGAGACTTGGGCGTTTGGTCAGAAACCCACCATTTGCTCATTCACTGTATAAGAATCTTCTTCATAGTAGTAGTCATCAATCGGCGGTGGTGGTTTAGCCAAATAGTTCACCGCATTTACCTTCTCTGCACCTCCAGTGACATGTTTCAACACTAACCCAAGCTTTGTTCTCATTTGAGACATTCTTCACGAATATCATCTGCGACTGGGTTGTGTGTAGAGTGCACCGCAAAGGTGTTTCTCCCAGTATCCGACTTCCTAATGCTCAAAGCTTTATTATTTCAGGAGATTTTCTCTAACTTCTCAGCGATCTCTGCGTAAGTACACTCCCCATAAGAACCACCCGCAATTTTATCCAACACCGTTCTATTATTATCATCTTGCCCCCGATAGAAATACTCTTTCAGCGACTCATCATCAATACGGTGATTTGGGACACTTCTCAAGAACGAGGTGAACCTATCACAAGAACTGCTTACTGACTCCCCTTGTAGTCCTACAAAGTTGTTCACCCTATCTTTGTGGTTGAGCTTCTTTGAAACCAGATAGTAACGAGCTAAGAACACATCCCTCAATTGTTTCCATGTATAGATTGAGTTATAGGGAAGCTCAGTAAACCATATAGCAATCTCTCCCGTCAGTGAGAGAGGGAACACTCTTAACCCAATGACGTCCATGTCCAAGTCAGGCCTCCCTACACAACTCTTACACACCAACCTCAATTTGGCGATATGAGCATGTGGATCCTCAGATGGTAGCCCTGAGAACAGACCTCTAGCGGTGAGTATCTGCATCAAGCTACTAGTTACCATGAAAGTATGACCATGTGGTAGAGGAGGTAGTACAAGTGACCCATCAGAGTCAGTGATGTTAACATTTCCCCTAAACTACTCTTGAGGGCGTGGGGCAGGAGGTTGCCTCCTCGGATTACCTTCACCAGGGTTATCAACCATCACTTTATTATGCGTTTCAACCGGCGGGGGAGGTTGAGGATTGATCTCATCCTCGATATAAGCAGGATTGTTCTGAATGTTCATTCTGCGAAGTGTACAGTTTAGTTCTGGATCAAGTGAAAGTATTGGGTCTCCTCGACTCTGTGTACTTGGCATACACTAAAGCTAGACCTGCGAGACACAAAAATAAAAACAAAAAGTAAAATCAGGAAATTATTGACTAAGATTCGGTAATGTGCTTAAAGTTAATCTGAAAGCCACTATCCCCAGCAGCGGCGCCAAAATTTGTTACGCTCAAATTATACTTCCCTAAAGAAGTATAAGAGGTCGTATAAAGTAAAGACCCAAATGTTAGGTTGGGGTCTATTCCACGAGGAAAATGGTTTAGACTTAAGTTTAATCTACGATTACTTCTATTTAGTCAAGTTCTTTCCGAAAACAAACAATTAAAAGAGGGGTTTTGTCTAACAAAAGTAATTAATTAAGTCTAAGTATTCAAGTAGCAAGTTCAAATATTTGATGTTTATCAAGTGATGAGAGAAACTAGGGTGTAAGTGTTCCCCATAGGTTGACAACGCAGTAACCCTAACTATAACAACTCTTTCATAGTATCTTGCATGCAAAGTGGTAAGTTATGTATCCCTAATTCCTTGGTCCGACAACTAGTGAATTTCACTCCGCACCTTGGTCCGTCTATGTGTGTATACTTTACTAAACCTTACCTTTTACCTTATATTAAGCATCATAATCGATGTATGTCATAGTTATTACTTCTCACCAATCGATACTAGCCTATGACATAGTATATACTAAATCTATGTTGATAATTCTTTTCTTATTATCTACCTCCTTGGTCCGGCAAGTAGCAACAAGGTGAGTTCTAACGCGTTCACTCGTTAAAAAGACTTCTAAATGAAAGAATTATCAATACATGCAAGAAACTATTCGAGAATTGTTATTTTAACTAGTTTTACTTTGTTAATTACCCATTGTTCCCACAACCCTAGTTGTGGATTTAGTTACCCATGTTCATAATTACACAATACATATTAATTATACAAGAATTCATGTACTTACTTTGATGAGAGTGAAGAAAATCCAGAAAATCACTTGAATTCGAGAAAATAATGCAATAAACAATTTCGGAAAAATGAAGTATTTTTCAAAATCCAATATTCAACAACCATATTACAAATCAGAAAAATAACCAAGACTCTAACCCGAAAAATGAGGTTTTTGGTCCTATTTATAATAAAAGAATCCTAGACATAAAGGGAAACCTAAATAAGCAAAATCTGTCCAAAAATGCGTCTCGCGTCGACGACCTTACCGATGGACCGTCGAGGCAACGACGGATGGTCGACACCTCTGTCGGTCCATACTTGAACTCTATTTTCAGCTGCTTTCTTCTGAAAATCTCTGTTACCATCGACGGACCAAGACGACGGTCCGTCGATGACCTTTGTTGCTCTACACTTAGAATCTTTTCAAATCGGGTACTGGGCTACATTCTGTTAACACCAACGGATCACCAGGACGGTCCGTCGATGAGACGACGGGCCGTCATCTCTTCCGTAGCCTCACACTTAGTCAGAATTCCCTGATATTTCCTTGGCAGCATAACATCTTCATGGCGACGGTTGCCACCTACGGACCGTCGATGGCTCCGTAGGTCATCTTTTCTGTAATTTTCAGCACATCTTCAGTGTTTTCATTCTGGACAGTTTTTCCTGCAAACACAAAGAAAAACACATTAAAACTACTACAAAAAAGTCCTTAGACACACACTAAACTTAAGGAAAAAGCTTTGAAAGTACTGTAAAACCACGGTACATCAATACGGTCAGTCACCCTCATAGACCATAGTCCCAAAATTGTGTGCCCCGTGATCATATTTAGTGATCACGTCACTTATGCCTTTAGATCCATCACATGGTATATTGGGTCCTCTCGATAGGGTGTGTACATTCGACTCCATGTTTAGCTCATGTGATTTTATTTCAGTTATTAGTAGCTCCCATAGTCATATTCTAGTGCATTGACCAGGTTACCAGTTATATCTCGTTATTCAATTTCAACATTTTATGCACTTGGTCATTACTTTTAGTTTAGTTCAGTTTTAGTATGTTCAGTATATTCGTCATGTTCATCTTATATACTTTATCAGCATGTTTTATTTCTGTTATGTATATCTTGTTCATATTTATCCTATCTTGCATGCTCAATACCTTTCAAGTACTGACGCATACTCTGCGCTATATCTTCTCGTGATATAGGTTCAAGTACTCATCAGTAAGATCACACATACATTGGTTCTCGAGCTCCATTTTAGCAATATCAGTGGTGAATCCTCGTTCTTCGAGGATGATAAACATGTTTTCTTTCAGTTTTAATCTTTTTTGTTTCAGTTTTCTAGAGTTATTTGAGGACATGTCCCAACATCTCTAGTCAGGCAGCTTTTATTTGGACATAGATAAAATCTTTTCTAGTATTTTGAGTTATAATCTAGTGTTGTAAACTCCTATTCAGTGTGTTATTCAAACAATATTGGGTATCCCTCATTTAACTTTATTATGGTTTTAAGCTTCCGCATAGTATTTCTTATTTCAGTAAATCTTTAAGTATGCTTATAATATGTGAGTACAGGGTTAGCTTGGGGTTACTCATGATCCTAGCTCTACAACACCAAATTCCATGTTTAGCACCCATGGTCTTACTGTCGGTTAAGGATATAATTTCCCTAAATTAAAATGGACAATGGAAGTAAAGTAAGGACCCTAACTAGGATAACCTAAGGGAAGTTGCTTAGTGTAGTTGAGGGTATGAGACTTTACCTATGCATTGCACATGTAGCTCTTGAAGGGAATTCTAGGAAGGTGTTCTAATGAATATGATTATGTTTATGTCCTTATGCATGCCATTGTAGTTTTGTCTATATGTTGTGATGATATGCATGGTATGAGTCTATATGATATGTTCTTACCTTATATGCATAGTATGGGTCTTATTGACTATATGATGAAGTCTCACTTGGCATGTAGTCTATACTTGTCTTATTGATGTGTGAAGTAAATGGTATGCTTGTGGTCTCTTTATGAGTTTACTAACTATGTGTGAGGTTATGGGACTTCACATGTACATTGCACTACTATACTTAGATTGGAATTATGAGTAAGGTCTTAAGATGTCTTATGAAGTGAAGTCCAAGTATGTATTGTTGATTGATGTCTCTTATGATGTTATTGGTAGTGTTGACATGTATGTTCTCTTGGAATAAGTATTATATGAAGTTCATGCATTAGGTTGAGCTATATGTGAAACTTTGATTGTCATCATATGCTAAGAATCTATGTATATGTATATATGTTTGGTGAATAATGAAGGTTGTATGCATGTTTACTAAGTGTCCTTAAGGTGATTTTGAGTGTTGATAGTGTAATGAGAAATTATCTATACATTGCACCAAGTATCACTAGAGGGTTACTTGGAGTGTTAAAGAATTAAGAATAAAGAGAGTTTACTATAAAAGAGAAATAAGCTTATGGTAAATAAAATGAGGTTATTGTAATGTGTTTCCAATTGTGCCCTAAATGCAATGTATGGTGTTATGAAATATTGTGACTATTGTATATGACTAAATGAAGTATATGAATTGTATAATGCTTATTGCATCAAAGGATTATGAAGTTTTCACAAAAAGGCATGGTGCATGGTTTCAAAGTAAATGTCCCTTTTAAATGCATGTTTTTGCATGGTTGTCATACTTAGTGCATTCTTGTACTAACACCATTCTTCTTTACCTTTTTACACAAAGTGTAGGTTATGGATGCTTAAAGGATGTCTCTATGGTGGAGGGCTTCATATGTGTTTCCCAAGCTCAAAGAAAGGAATCCTTAAGATTCAAGGATGTCCTATGTCAAATTTATGTTAAAGTCATGTAATAGTTTAGTTATGTATTATGTTATAAGGGTCGTGTCCCTAATGTACTCTAATGATGTTGAGTCTAAGATGGCAAAGAGACTTAGAGTCTAACTATGTACTTAGGATATTTGACATATAATGGAAGTGATGTTTCTAGCATATGATGTGCTATGAAAATTTTAAATTTTCCGCTAAATTTACCAATGACAATGTGATGAATGATAACTATGGGCTTGTATAAGACTTCCGAGAGGTCAAGTATGCCATATTACTTCTAGGGGTGCTCCCCGGTCGTGACACAAGGTTCATTCATGCAAGGTTCAAGGTAAGCTCACCAGACAAGGCATTGACACTTAAATCAAACAAGACAACATACTTTCGCTAGTGTGCAATGGTCATTGCAAAAGAATCAATTTGATAATTGACTAATCACAATGAGATTCAAAGAGTTCACATACTGCCTACATAACTTTATTCGTTCTTGTTGTAGCCGCACATTCATGTTTGTTCGATTGAGAGTACTTTTCAAGTCATCTGTATCGATAAAAAATGAGACTCAAATTTGTACAATAACAATCACTTTCAACACAAGAGGTGGAAAAATTTACAAAAAGTAATTTTTTTTGGAAGGGTCAAAATTATTATGAAATTAGGACCCAAAAGAGAGCCATAAGGTCAAACATTTGCGAAAGCAACTTTTAAAACATAATTTGAATAGACAACCCAAACATGTATCAAAACACATAAAATAGGCATTCAGAATCAACAAAACAAAATTGGGTCTCACCCCATCATTACAAGTGTTTGTCCTAAGATGCAAGTAATGACAATATCCAAGATTTTAATTAAGATAAACAAAGAGAAGAGAAAGTGAAAGGGAGTTCCTGTTCATGCCGCTTCTTAATCAGTCGGGGTATGAGCACCCGAAGTGTCTTCCAAAATTGGAAAACTGCTCCTGAAGTGTTACTACTCTGAGCTTCACCACTATTTTTAGCTAACCTGGCCTCAAAAGTGATATTAGCTACAACTATCCTGTTTATTTAATGGCCTGACTTGAAGGCCTGTATGGCATTAATAAACCCTCGTGCCCATGAGGGCATATTAGGGTCGACAGTAATTCGTCTTTTGTCCCTGACTTCCATGGTGTAATTTATCTGTCTGTCTAGCTCTTCTCTCTTTTCCTCATCTCTAACTCGTGGTATAATGTGCCTAGGTGGATCATTTATGTCTGCGACCTTTGGTCTAGCCATTTCTATAAAATCTTGACAAGTTAGGCAATAATTCAGAAAGGAGGATAGGAAGATTCTAACAATAGAGCCACTTCACCAAACAAAATTGAAATGAGTGCATTCTGCTAGGGTCTTCATTAGAGAGATACGCAGATGATGAAAGGGGTGTAGACAAAGCGAGAACAAGAAATCTTTTGGCAAACCGCCGAGAGCAATTTGTAATTCAATTCGACCTATGGAAGTTACAAATAAGTCAACACATAAGATATTCATCTAAAGGTGAAATATTAACATTAGGCGAACCACCGAGCAGTTCTCTGCGCTGCTCTCAACTCGCCAAGCATCCCAACATGCCTATTTTTAGGCCATCTTTTCAAGTTTGCCCCTGTAATCCCTTGACAATGCGACTTAAACCTTTTTATTATCAATTTTTGATTAATATTCCTAGCATTTCCGCCATCGAAGACATACGGTTTAGCTCAAAATACCGTCGAATGGGATTTTACCAATTGCACACAAAATATTGAGTAATAATCAACAAGAAATGATATCCCATCACTCAGAGACTTAACAAAAATTTTAGGACTATTAATCATTACCTTAATGAGTACAACTTTTGATAAAATAATTGCAGTGTTTGATTACTGACTTTTGGTGCTTAATTAAACTGTACTGGCGTGCTAGGCAACAATGAAATCTAAGTCCAAGCACAATCCAACACTTAGAATACTAAAGAAGCCAGAAAATTAAACAAACAACGTGCAAGAGTGATTTTGTGAATGGGACAAAGTGAAGGGAAAAGTTTAAAGTAGGAATTTTGAACCTGGTGTTTGTGACCATCCGTCTTCATCTCATTCGGCGATATTAACTTATCTCTCTTAACGGCTCGACGAAGCACCGGGTGTCTATTTTATCGGAATTTAACAGGATTCCAGTCTTTTGTGAAAGTTGCATCGGCTGTCTTTATTGAGATCGCCTACTGGGTTAGCAAATCTTCGATTAAAATTATTATTCCTAACAAGTTTTACAAACATAGCCATTCAGGTGCATAGAGTCAAACGAAGTGGATTGATTAGTTGCATTGAATTTGTCGGCGTTCGGCTAAAAGAACTTGTTCACCGTCACTTTGCATTTTTTCAATAACTTTTCCTCCATAAATTTTCACAACCTACATAAACTTATTTTCTATATATATGAAAAAGAAAACAACTAAATGGTTTTGGGTTTGCCTCGGAAACAACGCCTTAGTTAATGCCGTGGTACGACGCAAGTTACTTTGTTATGCTCCCATTTGGTGGGTTGCTACACCACTACCATGTGGTTCTCTACTCTCTTGCGAGTAGAGCAATAGAAAACCTTGACCCATGATATTTTCAAGCACCTGTACAACTCTGGAGTGAGACCAAATTGCCTATTTCATCCCTTCGATGTCTCCTTTCAATTATTCAAGTGCTTTATCTTATTTAGTGAACTTTAGGAGAATGGTTGAAAGCATTTCCTCTATGCGTCTTGCATCACGATTTTTGAGGTTCTTTAGCTCATCTAGGGAAATATACTTATCCTTTCTCTTGCACTAGGCTTCAACCTTTGTCATCCTTTTTTCTACCTCTTCCATATGGGTTATCATTATGGCCAGCATAAAGTCTTTTTCCATTTATCAGTTCATCTTAGCCATGTCATCGAGCATCCGTACTGCTATTACATAGCTGTCTACCAAGCTAGACCTCCTCGAATAAGACTATCATCAAACCTTTTAGTTCCGGGGCTGAGATCTTGGTAGAAGCAATCGATAAGGATCATGTCGGGGAAATCATGATTCGAGCATTGAGCGATCAACCCTATATATGTGGCCCAAGATTTGTGAATCCTTTCACCTTCCATTGGTTTGAAGGATAAGATTTTATCTTTCCCGATCATCACCTCCAGTGTAGGCCATTCCATCCTGTTACTAGCATTGGTACTCATGCTTTCTGAGAGATTATAAAAAACAAATAAAACTAAACTAAATGTTAAAGTAGTGGTAACTACACTACAAGGAACTACAAACTATAAGTAACTAAATTTTCATGTGACACCACACCCCAACAACGGCGCCATTTTGATGCTTTAATATGTGTATCTTTTTATATTTTGTGATCAGCGACACTAACCTACAGTTTGAGTGTCTACGGATCGAAGCTAGTAAATTAACTCAACCAATGGTTGGGATCGTCTCCCAAGGGGGTGGTAGTGAAAGTAGTAACTACTTAGAATTTTTTTCTAAATAGTGATAGTTCAAGACATTTTCGAATTTTAAAATAAAATAAGCTAAATTGGTGACACCAAAGTGTCAAATTTAAAGAAGAAGTTTTGTCACAAGTAATAAAATAGCAAAAGTAGAAGAAAAAACACGTATGAAAGAGAGTTCTTGTGGTGTGACCACAATATATGCTGACATAAACTAATGGGTGCATGCTTCTGATAGTAAAATTCGCAAGACAATGGAGACTAGGCTAAGATTTAGGTGAAAGTAAATTCCTCTCAGGCAACTTACCCCATATCAAATGGGTTCCTCTCGAACACCTACTCATCCAAATCAACCAGCCTATGCCTTACCTATAGCCAGACCTTTCGATAGAGGGTTCTTGGATATGGGAGTAGGACTCACCCTCTCGAGATTAACCTCATGTCGACCATTCCTTAGGCCATCAATCTAATGGCCTAGGTTTCATGACCTCCCTCTCGGGCAAGCTGAAAACACAACCACTAGGTGAAAGCACATTTATAATGCATCTAATCCTATCATCAATAAACACCCAACAATAATATCAACACATATTTGCTAAATCAAGAATGGGGTTTTTAGCCACACATCAAGCAATAATCAAATATACTTAAAATGATAAATGAATCAAATGGGTATAAGAGATTAAACCTTAAAAATGGTAAATAAAGTTAAATGGAGAAGACCAACTTCCAATATTGAAGAAGAACATCTTCCCTAAAGCTTCCTCAAAACCCTCTCCAAAGTTGAGAGAAAACATAAGAAAAAAAGTTTGTAAAAACAATATTATGTGTCTAATGTTTCACTCTCTAATTCTCTCCAAAACCTCTCCTCAAATAACAAAAGAGTTTAGTATTTATAGGCTACATATATAGTGTTGGTGGATCCATTCAGCGTCTTTAGTCATGATTCGCCGACTGATTCGGCGAATCATTCTTTTTTTGGTTCTTCGCCATTTGCCCCTTGACTTTTTATCTAAACATGTTGTAAAGTTGGGTGGAATAGCTCTGTTTCATAGAACTATTCGGCGAAGCGTTGACGACTCCTTTTCATCGACTTTTGATTGACTTCCTTCACGGTTCACTTGCTGTAACAGATACGTTTAAATTATGCCTCCATAAAAAGTATAATTGTTTGTAATCAAGTATAGAACCCAAATAGAAGGTTGGGATAGATCCCACGAGGAAAATGGTTTAGACTTAGCTTTAATTCAACATTATGTTCGTTTAGTCAATGTCTTTTCGAAAACAAGTAAATAAAGGGGGGGGGGTTGTGAAACAAATTCCTTAAACAATCTAAGTTAACAAGTAAATGAAAGAAGATGTTGATTTTTTATCAAGTTGCGAGAATAACTAGGGTATATATGTTCCCCACAGGTTCATAACGCCGTACTCCTAGCAATAGCAATTCTTTCCAAGTGGTTTACATGCAAAGTGACAAGTTAGGTATCTCTAAAACCTTGGTCCGACATCTAGAGAATTTCACCCCGTACCTTGGTCCGGCTATATGTGTATAATTTACTAACCCTTACCTTTACCTCATATTAGACATCATAATCGATATATGACCTAGTTATTACTTCGCACTAATCGACACTAGTCAATTAGATAGTATCACACTAAATCAATGTTTTATAATTCTTTTCCTATTCCTACCTCATTGGTCCAACAAGTAGCAACAAGGCAAATTCTAACGCGTGCACTCGTTTATAAGACTTCTAAGCGAAAGAATTATCAATAAATGCAAGAACACTATTTGAGAATTGCTTATATTAATTGCTAGTTATACTTTGTTAATTACCCAAGGTTCCCACAACCCTAGTTGTGGATTTAGTTTCCCTTGCAAGCAAGATCACAATTCATAGTTTTGAATTAAGAAATCATTAACTTACTCGACAATAAGAAGACACCCAGAAATTCAACTTGAAATTGCAAGAAAATTCCTCAAAACAAATCCGGATATTGATTAATTGCCCAAGTTTTCAAAACCCAATCTCCAAAACACAAAATAGAATAATAACTTTATTAGCTAACCTAAAAACGAGGTTTTAATACCATATATATAGAAAACATAGTCTTAAAAAAAAGAATTGAAATAAGGAAAGTTTTGTCTAGGTACGCAACTTTAATCGACGACCTCACTGATGGACCATCGATTAATCGACGGTCCATCAACTGCCTCCGTCAGTCAAGACTTGGAATTATATAGCTCAATGGGATATCACACTTTCTAAATAAAATGACGGACAAGCAGTACGGTCCGTCGATCCATCTACGGTCCGTCGATGCTCCTCCGTAACTCCATACTTAGAATCTTGAAAAAGTCTAGTAGTGGAACTTCTCTGAACCAATTGACAGAACATCATTTTCTCTCGTGGTTCCACACTTGGTCAGATTTCTTTGATATTCTCCCATAGTCTGAACTGTAGATCGACGGTCACCAACTACAGTCCGTCGATGGCCTTTGTAGGTCATCTTCTGCAATTTCAGTTGCTTTCTACACTTTCAACCTGGACATCTTTCCTACAAAACAAAACACAAAACTTGTTAAAACTACTACAAAAATGCTCTAGACATACACAACTCTTACGTAAAATGCGTTGAAAATACAGTGAAACCACGGTACATTAACACCCTCAACTTAAATTCACTGTTTGTCCTCAAGCGACACACTATGACTCAAAACAACATTTGTACAAAACTATACACCTTTAAGCTCTATCAATCACATGGCTATCAATCTCGACTCTTTTTTTGATTTAGTGCAGGCTTACGCTCTCAGGTTCAACAAGCTAACTCATGTGGATCACATCATGACACAAACTCAACATGCGATAGACACCTCTACTGTTTTGCCTCTCACCAAGGTACCAACATTTTGATACCTCAACTAGTGCTCTTACTTCAAAACAAATACTAATTTTTCACACACTGATTATGAATTTGGGTACAAGGATATTTGTTCAACACTCGCGCTCAAGAACAAGTTCAAATACAGTTAGTATCTTCGCAATAGGCTTGCCGTTAGTTTCACTCCTTAGGTTCACCAAACTAGACTCTAGGATCACGGTAGGATATTCTTGGCTTGTAACGTAGGCTCAGGGTCAGGTGTGGTACATTTGGGTACATTTTTCGTGACTTTATGCCCTCCTTGAAATTACCGCTAAGCTTCCTACCTCTTTTCATTGCCTTTGACACACTATTTCTCTTTTCTTCTCTTTTCTTTCCTTTATTCCCTTTTTGGATATGACTTCCACTTCATTTGCATCTTTTTCTCTTAAAACTCTTTTTTTCTATTTTTCTTTTCTTTTTCAATCAATTGGTAATTTTAACAAGTCACATCTTTCGCTCACTTAAGCTTTTATTTTCAACATTCAACTCTTTTAATATCCATTGTTGGATCCTCAGTCATAATAGCTACCCTCAACTCATAAATTTTCCATGAGTTGAGGTACACAATACCCGAAATTGGGTCAGGGCCAAGACGAGATCACTTACTGCATTAGCCACCCTCAACTTAGTTATTTCGCCTAAGTCGAGGTGCACATGTCCAAGTAGGGACTGGGGCCAAAACATTAGACCTTGGGAAGGTGAGTTGTTAAATCAAAAAAATTGGTCTATTACAGGCTTAACATATATGGATCAAAAGGGACAATTATTTCATTTTGTTAACTTATTTTAAGCTAGATATTGTCTATTTCGAACAAGAGCCTGTGATCACTTCCTAGCTTCTAACACAGATTCACTTCACAGAACTAACCGGTCAATTTCTACTTAGGTAGCAACTGTTGAACACTCAAATCTCCTCACACTCTCTTGGCACATCATTATACTATCAGATTATCAGATTTCTCAGTTCAGGTTTTAGTTGAAGGTCATGCAATGGGTGTCTACTTATGTCATGCGTAGAGCCAACACATTCAACTTATCTTTACTTATACATGCAAGCAAAATCCAGGACAGGGTATCATTTTTATTAGCCATCATGCATTATTTTTAAAGCTTCTATACTTGTATACACTACGGCATGCCGGTTCAACAAATAATTAAGCAGTCTCTTGGGGAAAAAGAACACAGGCAAGAAAACCCCAAGAGACGATTGCGAGTTGGGCTACTTAGTATTTTCCCTAACACTCACTTACCATTTACCCCACCCCAACAAAAAAACATGCAATTGTCCCCAATGCATAAGAAATCACAAATACAAGGTGGTAGGTAAAGCAAATCTGTGGTGCATAGCGCTGAAGAACTCTCAACATGCGGGTGGATCCGGTTTTCCAGAACGCGCAATATCATCACTTGGGTAACCTCAAAAGTTCCCAGATCAACCTCTGCACCATCAGTAGTGCTCCTCTCACCGCTCGTCGGTAAAGAACCATATGCTCTAGCATCCATCTCCAATGCTCTCCTCTGACATATCTCCTTATCTACCAAGCAGGCCCTCCTAGCCCGCTCAAACTGTATCCTCTTTCTCTTTTTTGCATGGGCCTCAACACTGGCCTCAGTGGTAAGGCTGGGGCGGTGCCTCTTGGTAAGCACACACTAATCAGTCTAAGGCTCAGCAGGGACTTTGAACAAGGCACCTAGAACCGTGTCCTATGCTAGATCAGTGGGATCACTTTCTAGCTCAGTCGCCTTCATCTCCAAGATGGCGTTGATGTCAGCTTGCAGGCTGTACAACTCAGTCTGGATGGCAGTGAGGTAAGCAGTGGGGGGTAGGTGTGCTAGAACCCGTAGCTCAAAGGAATCGAGGCATTTGTTGACCACCAGAATCTGCTGCTCGACTTGCTTGGGCACCCGCTTCTCTATGCAGTCTCTGCCCCAGCAATGGATTTCTACATCCAAGGCTAAATGTGGTAGAGCAAAGTAGCCATTTGTGCCTCTAACCTCTGAACTCGAGCTACAGTGACCAACATTGTAGATTGTGGTATGGATCAGGACAAACTAGGGTCCGTGCTAGCTGCATGAGAAGAACAAACCGGAGTTGAGTTAGTATGATCTGGTGCAGTAGGGTCTCCTCCTTGGGCTAGCTCTACAGTTTTCGCCAAGGTCTTGCTTAGTGGAGGCACTTCAATCCTGGGCCCTCTTCACGGTGCTTCTACCTTAGACTCATCCTTGATGAGGCCTATATCAAAAGTCCCCACCAGGATACAGAGTGTATCATAGTGCCAAATTGGCACTTTGGCGTCCCGGCACAGCTAGAAGATAAGACATGTAAATGGGTAAGTGGTGGAGGTCTTGAAGGTGCTCTCATTAATTAACGCTAAAATAAACCCTGCAAAATTTATCTCCAGCCCAGCTACCAGTGTTGATGCCATCACCGCCCTATCCCATGTAGGTACATTATCAGCATTTCTGGGTGATAACTGGTTACGAGCCAACAATAAGAAAAACATGGCCAAAAAAGTGAGGGTAGCCTTCTTGATCATCCCTCAGGGATCTATCACCTAGTCTACCCTCTCACCATCGGTCGCCAGATATTGAGAGAACTATTTCTTCACCGCCTCATGCTTCTCCATATTTATCTGAAACTCACCACTTTATACCATCTCCACATGTAGTCAAACTCTGAAGCATTTTGCGTCCATTGTGATTTGGTGGTGAGACCGTATAAGAAACGGTGGATGATAGACTCAGATATGTCAACCCGGCAGCCTAGGACTAGTGTAGTGGTGAGAGGGTCATGTTTGGCAGGTCCTGACCGCCTGTCTATGGAACATCGGAGAGTATCCATATAGGAGGAACATAACTCCGATGAGATCTTATTATAAGTGTCCAAATCCAGAGCCGTCCAGTCAAATTTGTGTAGATTGAACAGTCTGTGCACTTCAGAGAGTGTGGGAAAACTCCTCGTGAGGACTCGATGCTCTATTGTTACAAGCCGGGTCATCACCCTATTTTTATTCAACAACTTCGCATCCCTATACATGTGGTATTGTCCCTCTACGTGCGGGGTAATCATCTCGTGGTACGGGTGCAGACTCTAAACTAATAGCCTCATCAGACGAGGCTTGGTAGTCTTGGACCTCCGATCTAGTGGCTCCCTGAGAGGTGGAACCAGAAGCAGTGGCTGCTTTTCACCGAGAACATTGGGCTGACACTGAAACAAAGGCAGACTCGGAGCCAGATGTTGAGCCCCCTTAGAACTGGAATCAGCCCTGGGAGGCCCCTTATGGGTTCCCCTAGTAACTTGTGATGTTGTTGTCTGTGTTGTGGAACCTAGAGGGACATAAGTTGGATCATTCTCGTTATCGGTGTGTTTATTGATCAATCGACGAGATGGGGCAACCGACTTTGATTTGGCCCACTTGGCGTAGAGAACGTCCTTCTTGGGAGCTATTTGTACATGTCAAGCAATTTTTAGTATCATAGCAGCCTTACGAAACAGTCGAAAGGTAATGGAAAGAACAAAAACTTGAAAATTAGAAGTGCAGGTCATTTCTGTAGAGTCAGATCAATAGACACTATCAATGACCCGTTGATCAATCGACGATCCTTCGATCACGTCCGTAGTCTGACACTTAGAATGATTTTTATGATTGGTTTATGAAGGGAGCAACGAACATGAAAAATGGCCCGTCGACGAATCAACGAACCGGAGTCCACTTCCGTCGTCTGACAGTTAGATTTATTTTAGGAAAGGGATGAAATCAGGTTCTCTAAACGGAATGATGGACGTGCAAAACGTCCTGTCAATGAATCAACGGATCGTAGTCCACTTCTGTCATTTTGTACTTAATATTTTTGTGGAGGTATCAATCAAAGGACCCCATCGACGGCCCGTCGATCAATCGACGATTTGTAGATGGGGTCTCGTACTGTTGGCCTAAGACAGAATTCAGGCATTTTACAAGATCCAATTTTTTTATATCTTTGGTTACCCCGTTTTGTCACAACCATGTTCTAAACATACTTATTAACACACTAACACTAGTTAGTCATTCCTACGGTTCCTATTTCATACCATCATCATTCCAATTAAGTCACAATAAGTAACCCTAAGTCAAAACTTTCAGACATATAGAGACACACATATTTTAGACGGACTAATACGCTACACAACCACATTTTATCATTCCGAGGGACGTAACTACAGAATGCTTAGCATCAAAATTCACCTAATGTAGTCCCAAGGTCAAGACCCACATAGGAATTTCTATTTACAACTATGAACGAGAATTCAAAGTTTTTGAAAATTGAAGTACCTATCGTAGTAGTGGTGTGGTTGTGTACAATTGTGAACTTTCAAGTAGTATCCTACGCGCCCAAACTCGATCACCGGCCGAAGATGAATTGAAACAGAGAATTCAGAATATATGGAGAGTTTGGGAAGTAAGAATTTTGTGGTTGAGTTATTTGTGATTTGGAGAGGTTGAATTTTAGTGAAATAAGAAGGAAATGATGTAATGAAACAGTTATGGAAGGGCATTTTAAAAGGAATGGAAAAACAGAATGAATTTGAAAGGTTATGTCTTTTAATATTATCGGTCGGGTCGGGTTGGATCACTAGAAGATTTGGACTTACGAAACCCCGTCGACGGTCCCGTCGATTTGGACTGTTGATCACTTCAGACTTAAAAGAATTTGAAAACATACCTGGGATCTACGGACACCATCGACGGTCCATGGATTAACAGTCCGTCGATGGGGTTCGTAGACCTCTGCACCAGACCATTTTCTTGAGATTTTTGCTTTTTCTTCCTGCACATGTAACACCCATTAGGTCATTCTTTTTGTGTTTTTATGGACACTTTTGACACACGGAACCTATTCTAATTTCTAGCCAACACTAGCACACAAGAAAAAATTAAATAATAAAAAAAACGAAAAAAAACTATGACTCTTGCTACTAGGAGAACAAAACCTAACGTTGGCTAGAGAATACACCTTGGGTTGCCTCCTAAGAAGCGCTTGATTTAACGTCGCGACACGACGCATACCCCATGATTACTCAGACTTCATCAAGATGATAGGACTCTATGATTTCATGAACACTCTCCGCATGCCCAGATAGATTTTTATCCTTTGTCCGTTGACTATGAACTTTGCGCCTTCCTTGTTCTCCAACTCAACCGCTTCATATGGGAACAATTTAGTTATGAGGAATGGCCATGTCCACTTGGACTTGAGTCTTCCCAGAAACTAGCGCAACCTCGAGTTGTATAGAAGTACCAAATCGCCAACTGCAAATTCTCGCTTGTCAAATTCTTTGATCGTGATACTTCTTCATCTTATCTTTGTAGATAGTTGAACATTCATAGGCCTTTAGGCGAAACTCATCAAACTCATTCAACCCATTTACTCTTTGTTCTGTTGCTTCAGTCCAATACAAATTCAGTTTCTTCATTGCCCATATTGCCTTGTGCTCTATCTCGATCGATAAGTGACAAGACTTCCCATATAAAAGTTTGTATGGAGACATATCTATGTGAGTCTTGTATGAAGTGCGATAGGACCAAAGAGCATCATCAAGCCTCCTTGAAAAATCCATTTTATTAGCATTCACAGTTTTTGCCAGAATTGGCTTACACCTGAAATTGCCCACTAGTCTGTGTATGGAAAGGAGTAACAACATTATGGCGAACACCATATTTCTCCAATATACCTTTGAACAATTTATTACAAAAGTGAGAGCCATCATCACTAATAATGGCCCTAGGTGCACAAAATCTGGAGAAGATATCTTTTTCAAAAATGTGGTGACACTCTTTCCTTCATTGTTAGGAAGAGCAATTGCTTCCACCCATTTCGACACAGAGTCAACTGCCACAAGAATATACTTCATCCCGTGAGAACTCACAAATGGGCCCATAAATTCAATGCCCCATACATCAAATAAATCGATCACCAGAATAGGATTCAAGGGCAGTTCTTGCCTTTTCGAAATTCCTCCATCTCGTTTGCACCGATCACATGATTTGGAGAAATCATGAGCATCTTGGTGAATGGTTGGCCAATAATACCCACACTATAGGATCTTATGCGCAGTCTGAATACCACTATGGTTCCCACTTACAGGCGAGGAGTGATATGCCTCTAAAATACTCAACATCTCAACCTCAGGTACACAACTACGTATTATCCCATCGGCACAACTCCAATATCAATAAGGCTCATTCCAAAATATATTTTTCACGTCATGCATGAACGTTTTTCTTTGGTGGAAGGTCAACTCTTATGGGACCACATCGCTTGCCAGCAAGTTTGCGAAGTCTGCGAACCATGGATTAAATCTTGATAAGTAGCCAATACATGTTCATTTTGGAATGCATCATCAATTTCATACTTTTTTCCTAATACAAGAATAGCTTCATTCTCCAATCTAAAAAAGTGGTCGGCAACTTGATTCTCAGTCCCCTTTCTATCTTTCACCTCAAAATCAAACTCTTGCATCAACGGTACCCATCTTATCAACCTTGGCTTAGCATCCTTTTTCGCCATCAAGTACCACAAAGCAGAATGGTCGGTATGCTCTTTGAACCTCGTGCTAAGAAATAGGAGCAAAGTTTCTCGAATGCAAACACCACCGCAAGAAGTTCCTATTCAATTACCGTGTAGTTCTTTGGACCTTTGCTCAGGGCTTTACTTGCACAGTAGATGGGGTGAAGAATTTTATCCCTTCTCTGTCCGAATACCACACCAAGTGTAACCCCACTAGAATCACATATCACCTCAAATGGATCACTCCAATCTGGTGAAATAATAATGGGCACAGATACTAACTTCTCTTTCCACTATCCAAATGCCTTCAAGCATATTTCATCAAAATAGAACTGACATTCCTTCTCGAGCTGTTTGCACAAAGGATGTGCAATTTTTGAAAAATCCTTAATAAATTTTCTATAAAAACCCGCATACCCAAGAAAACTTCTCACACCCTTGACAGAGATAGTGGAGAATGCTTCTCTATCATTTACACTTTATCTCGATCAATATTTATCCCCTTCTCAGATATGCGATGGACCAACACGATGCCTTCTTTCACCATAAAGTGACATTTTCCCCAATTTAGCACAAAATTACAATCCTCACACCTCTTGAGCATGTCATCCAAATTACTCAAACACCGATCAAGAAGTCTCCTACTACAGAAAATCATACATGAACACCTCAATCGTGTCCTCCACGATATCAGAGAATATCGACATCATGCAATGATGGAAGGTCACCGGTGCATTACATAACCCAAACGACATCTTTTTGACTGAAAAAGTCCCATAGGGACAAGTAAAGGTGGTCTTTTCTTGATCTTCTGGAGCAGTAGAGATCTGATTATAGCCAGAATAGCCATCAAGAAAGAAATACCAACCTTTCACTGCAAGTCTGTATAACATATGATCCATAAAGAGCATGGGAAATAGTCCTTTTCTATCCACGCATTCAACTTCAGGTTGTCCATGCAAACTTTCCATCCGATCACTGGCTGCATTGAAACAAGCTCGTTCCTCTCATTAGGTACGCACTGAACATGACACACCCAACTGTTGTCTATAATAGGATAAATGACTTCAGCATACAACCACTCGATGATCTTCTTTTTTACTACTTTTGCATAGGTGGATTCAACCATCTTTGGTGCTCAATACTAGGTTTGTGATCTGGCATGAGTTGGATTTTGTGGGAACAAATACCAGGAGGGATCCTAATAATATCCGCAATAGTCCAACCAATATCTCGCTTAACCCTATTCAATACCGCCACTAATCACTATACTTGTTGTCCATTCAAATCTGCTCAATTATCACCAGCAAAGTGTCATCTCTACCCAAGAACACATACCTCATAGGAGGTGGTAGAGCCTTAAGCTCTAAATTTGGGTCCTCCTCAATAGATGGTTTAGGGGGTGGAGACTCTCGATGCTTCATATACAACTCCAATTTCATCGAGTTTGACCGGTATTCATTTCGTTCGAGTGCAGCCACCAAAGAATCGTACTCTTCAATACCATTACTTTTAAAATTCATGATAACTGCCTCTAGTGCCTTGATACCTAGTCTCTCTTCAACTTGCACTTCATATACACTCTCAACCCTATAGGATATAGCAGATACCATTTGGACCTCACTACTCTGTTTCATGGACCTACATATAGTGAAAGTTACTTATTCATTGGTCAACCTAAATTTCATCTGTCCTTTTTCCATGTCGACTAATGCACGCCCAGTGGCAAGCATTAGTCTTCCTAGAATAATGGTTACCTCAAAGTCAACCTCATAGTCAAGAATCACAAAATTGGTCAGAAATATGATTGACTCTACTTTTACAAACACATCATGGAGTATACCAATGTGCCTCATCTCAGTTCGATCGTCCATCAGTAACCACATCGTAGTAGGCTTTGGGTCACCCAATCCTAACTTATTATAAATGGATAGAGGCATGAGATTTATGCTCACACCAAGATCATATAGTGCCTTAGAAAAGTGTATCAAACCTATCGTACATAGAATAGTGAAGGCACCCAGATCTTCTTTCTTCTCTACAAGAGACCTTGTAGCAATAGCACTACGATGCTGCATTCTATCATCATCTTCAAAACTCACCGATCTCTTCTTTGTCACTATGTCTTGCATAAACTTAGCATAATCGGAAATTGTTTCCTAGGCTTCTATCAACGGACATTGATGGAAAATTGTTTCAAATATAGTGATAAATCGCCGGTATTTACCATATTCAATTTTCTTCACTAATCTCTGTAGAAATAGTGGTGGAGGTCTAGGAATAGGGACCACTTTCTGAGATATATCTTCTTCTTTAGCCATTTTTTCCACCAACTCTCCATTAGCTTCTACTACATCTTCGTCCTTTCTCATATCACATTTTACTACATACAGTATAGGTGGACCAATGGTCTACTTACTCCCTCGAGTAGTGACTACCATGCAATGCCATAATTTTTAGGATTCTGGATAGTGTTGCTTTAAAGAGTGCCAGGTTGGCGTGGGTTCACAGTAGTAGACAACTAAGCCATCTGTAACTCAAGATGCTTTATTGAAATGTCATGTGCATCCACCTTTTGTCCGGTGTTAGCTAGGTAACCTATCATCTCCTTGACATTTTCATCACTCGCATCTAACCTCCTCATCATCTTCTGTAGCATATCCTTAACTCATGCCATCCTACTTTCACCATCCCTAGGAGAAACTTCTCGATTTTGAGGGGGAACATATGGCCTACTCTGATCATTCATGTTACCATAGCTATTCCAGTTGAAATCGTTGTTGCAGTTGTAGTTCCCATCTCGGACATATAGACCCTCTCGATTGTTGTCACGACCCATATTCTGGAATCCAAATCGCAACCGGCGTCGTTGACATCTCAGAGGTCGCAGACAAGCCTCTTCTTGCATTCATCACATTCATACAGTTAATTTTAGCGGAAAATTTAAAACTTTTTTTTTATATTTGAAGTATACATAGACTTCGTATAAATGCGTATTTGTAAGGAAGTTCATTGCTCATATATCAACCATCTAGTTATAGCAACATGCAACTTACAAGAAATAGAATCTCATGTCATAAGTAATACTTGCCAAAATGGCACTACTACAAGCGTCTGAATAAAATAGGAAAGAAACACTAGTGGAACATACTCCACTAGTTTAAACCTACTACTAAGCAAGAAATGTAAAGGCAGGCATCCTCGAATGCATGAGGACGTACCAAGTCCGAATGAAATCTCTGAGTCCGAACAGCTGCAATGATACCTTCAACGTCCACCTGAGCCTGCACCTAAAATAATAATATTGTATGGAATTAGTACACATTTGTACTAAGTATGGGTATATGCAGCAACACATAACGATAATACATGAAAAAGAATGGCTCTTCCTAATCAACATGCTTTCTTAGGAGGTCAAGTCTCTTGACTTGACTAATTCGTAATACGAAGGTTATACCATTAATATGTCACACATCATACACACATAGGTTGACATAACATACGTTTCATGTTTCATATATTACATATTTCATATCCATGATACCTTGGAATCATGGATGTAGCATTAAGACATCTCAAGTAAGGGCCCAACATATGGGACCTCAACTCGAGGTCCATCTTTAGCAAACACAGAGTCTGCTTCATTTTTTCATTCGTAATTCACATTATTCATTTCATTCATTCATAGGCTGATGTAAAAAACAGCTTTACCTAGGTTGAAGTTTAAGACTCTCATCGGGATAATGAAGTTCAATGACCAAGAATGACCTAATGTCATTACTTGAGTCTGTTTCACCTCCTGATTGTCTTGAACAAACAACTTTGGTATCGTTCATTTCATTATCTTTCATACTTTGAGGAACTTCAACCTTAACCGACATATATCATGTGAGCATCATTAAATCCGGTGTCTCCCCCACACCGAAAAAAGGTGGAGTCACTGGCCAAAGTGAAACCAAAACATGCTAGCTTTATGGGTTCGAACCAAGCTAGTTCCCTATGTTGGCAACATAGTTCAAAGACTAGGAGATTTAGGGAGAACCATACACACCTTGGTGGACAGTCTCATCCCATGAGAATTATGTGAACCTCCGCCCTCCCGAAAGAAGGCATCACCACTCATAACTAGCCTATCGGTGCTTAGTTTAAAGTTCCTATTTACATTCAACTCATACATCATCGAAGCTTGCTTCTAGCATGAGGTAGTCATAGCTCATTAGATGACTTATCATCTCTTTTTTACTTATTAAGTGTGAATTGTCCTTACACTTACATATAGAATGTGATTGAGACTTGTCTCTTAATATTCAACACTCTCTTAGGTGAGTACTTTTGGTGACCTTTACTTAGGCTTGGTTGAGACTTGTATCACCATTCATCTTAGCCTCTTATCATGTTGTCGCTATTTTTATTAACAGCATAGTTTAACATAATTACTCACCTCATTACGTGAATGTTCATTCTTCATCTTGCCGTTAACTTACATCATATGCCATGCACATGGCCTTTAGTGTACCCTACACTCATGGTAGTACCCCTTTCGGGTTACTCATATTTGGTTAAGTGTTTCATGATCATCTAAGTGTATATTGTGCAAGACTTATGCATATTGTACATTCGGCCAAGGGGACCCGAGTTCGATCTCTAGTGGCTGCGTTTTATTTTATTATAAGTAAGACGTATGTGCCTCACAATTTCGGTCAAGGGGACCCGTGTTTGAATCCCTTGGGCAACATATAATTTTTTTATTATATGTGAGACTTATGTATCTCCCACATTTTTCCTTGAAGCCGGGTTTGATTCCCCTCTCTCACACTATTTCTTTTTCTTTTATTTCAAGACCTCTTCTCTTAGTGTTAGGACCTAGAGGTCTCGGGTTCCACCCTCAATGGAAGCATCTCTTTTTCTTCATTTTTTTTTACAAGTGGTTAGTAAAAAATAGTCAATTAGTATAGGCCTTAATTTCATTTTCTTGAATTTAGCCTAGACGTTTAGCTTAGAGTTTTACATGAAATTTTAACCAATACTTTGTTCTAAAATAATGTCCATCTACCCGTAGCACCTCTTAAGTTTTAAGGCGTCACATTTTAACCCAACTTCGTAATCACAGTACACTCACGTATTCATATGTATTAACCTTTGTTGTGCAACGATTTCTTTAGTTTCTATAATGAAGCATTCGGGTTCATTAGGACCTTAAATTAGTATTTAGTCCTTGTTGAATTAACATAAACATTCCTTTGTGTAGTTGAGACCATGGCCGAGAATCTTAGACTCCAAAGAATCGGCAGATTAACATTTTGTTAAGGGACTATAATTTCATTTTCTTGTTCATGAACATCACGATTTATTCTTGCATGTTAAACACACAATATTACATAACACATAATTTACAACTTCTTCAAGTAGACCATAACAACAACATCACGGAAAATAGAATACATATGCACATGTAACATTCAACATTCGGACGTACATAACAAGATCATAAATAGTCCGAGAACACATATTTCACACAATCACAAACATTCCTAAAATCATCTACCAGAAGTCATACCAACGCATGCATCAATCGTTCATAGGATCTAATGATAGAGGCATGCAACGGGGACAACCTTAGTTTCTAGATTGGAATTGAACTGAGCCTTAGGGGACTCTTGGGAAAGGGACCAAGACAGAAGAAAACCCATACCTTTTACAACTTTGACAACCAGCCAGAAACATGTCCTAACCCACGCACAAACCTCTCTTTCGAGCCTTGATTCTTGTTCACAAGTGAAGTTCCTTTACGTGATTTCCTAAAGCACTTAGGCGAATAATTTTTCTTTTCAATTTTGACTGGTGAAGCCGATAACTCTTTGAACTAGTAGACTTATTTTACTTTTCTATTTTTGAAGTGTAAGGTAAAGCTGAAAACGTTTGTGGATATATAATGAGTTAAGAGTGCACATTTAGTACACTCCTAGTGGGAGTCGTGTGCCTCTTTCCTTGGGGAGTTTGTTGTTGACTTATTCAACATAATTTAAATGATAAAATAAGATTATAATCTACATATTAGGTTACCATAATGCCCCTCCTGATTTTTGTTAAAATTTAATTCACTTAAGTCGTCCCTTTTTGTGCCTCCAACTCTGCTTGAACCCGAGTGTGGAGATCTGGTCAAACTTGGGTTTGACCAACGAGATTTGACCCATTTTGACTAATTAAAAACATTATTTAATTAATTAAATATCAGCCTAGGGTAATTACTATACTACCCCTAGCCCCAAAATTACCTTTTTACCCCTAGAGCCCTTAACCTAGGACTAACCCTCTAAGTCCGGTTAAGACTCACCCGGGTGAATCCTAGTGTTCGGGGCCCTATCATGGCTGGAACCAACCCTGTCTAGCTCAACCAACTCACCAAGTTGGTTGGCTTGGCTGGTGCATAGGTCCAGGGGTCCGGTTCCACGTACATCAAGCCGTGTGAACCCGGTCTTCCCTATGCATTCTAGGTGCGTATAGGTCTTACTTAGCATAGTCGTTTTCGGATTGTTACATTATCCCCCCTTAGGAACATTCGTCACCGAATGACACTACTCATCATTTAACAAAGAGGGTGATTTTCGAAAGCTACTTCATCATACTTAAATGTTTCTCCTTTGTGAACATTTGATTCACACTTATTCGGATGATGCATACCATTTAAGCTTATCTAAAGCTTCATATTTGAGATAGAGGAATTTCCTTCTCAATCACACTTAACTTAATGCACACCACAAATCATGTAACACAGAAAACATGCCCATGCTACACAAAAACAGCAACATAAATTGTAAACATAACTTCGTTTTAACTCATATAGTCCCATTATAATATATACGATTAGTGACCTATCACACCAAGTTGACTACAACACTTAGAACTTAGAGTTTCTTAAACGTAAATCAGACTTTAGGAAAAGAATATCTAACCTTAGGAACTGAAAAAATGAGGAGAGTGGGATCTCATATCAGCCTTGGCCTCCCACATTGCTCCCTCAACAAGGTGGTTCCGCCATAGGAATTTCACGGTGGCAACCTCCTTGTTCCTCAGTCGTTTCACTTGACGATCTAAAATTTCGGTTGGAACCTCTTCATAAGAAAGGTTCTCATCAACTCCTAACCCGTCAACAGGAAGGATGGATGCTGGATCGCCTAGACACTTCTTAAGCATTGACACGTGAAACACTGGATGAACGGAAGCCAAATCTTGAGGTAACTTCAATTCGTAAGCCACATTTCCTACTCGCTGCAAGACCTCATAAGGGCCTATATACCTCGGACTCAACTTACCTTTCTTACCAAACCTCATCACCCCTTTCATAGGTGATATTTTCAAGTAGACTTGATCACCCACCTCAAATTTTAGAGATCTTTTTTGGTTGTCTGCATAGGATTTTTGAATACTGTAAGCAGTAGCCAATCTATCTCTGATCATTCTCACCTTCTCCATAGCCTCATGTACGATCTCAGGGCCAAAGATGGCAAATTCTCCTACCTCAAACCACCTAACCGGAGACCTACATCTTCGGCCATATAGTGCCTCAAAAGGTGTCATCCCAATACTGGAATGGTAGATATTATTGTAAGAGAACTCTCTCAGCGGCAAGTGATCATCCAAACTCAACTTGAAGTCAATAACACATGCTCTAAACATGTCCTCAAGGGTATGGATGGTACACTCTGCTTGTCCATCCGTCTGCGGATGAAAAGCGGTACTAAGCTTCACCTGTGTACCCAAGCCCTTTTAGAAAGATCTCCAAAAATAAGAAGTAAATTGGGCTCCCCTATCCGAGATGATAGACAGAGGAATCCCGAGCCATCTCACTATCTCATCAATATAAAGCTTGGCATAATCTTCAGCCTTGTAAATAGACTTCACATGTATGAAGTGAGCGGACTTGGTCATTCTGTCAACAATAACCCAAATGGAAGCATGTAGTTTCCTAGTCTTTGGCAGACCTACCACAAAATCCATATTGATAGCCTCCCATTTCCATGTTGGAATCTTAATCGTTTGAGTGAGACCCCAGGTTTAAGGTGTTCTGCCTTAACCTGTTGGCAATTCGGACACTCCTCCACGAATTTAGAGATATATCTCTTCATGCCTTCCCACCAATAGACCTCTTTAAGGTCATGGTACATCTTGGTGGCACCTGGATGAATGGAATACCTGGAACCATGGGCTTTTGCCAAAATATTAGACCTTAAATTATCAACATTGGGCACACATAACCTGTTTTGGTACCTGAGTACACCATCCCCTCCTAGGGAAAACTATTTTATTTAACTTACTAAATACTGAGTCCTTCAACTCCATGATTACTGGTTCGAGATGCTGATTGGCTTTAACATCTACATCAAATGAGGATTCAGAGCTTGAGTGAACCGAAACACCCCCACTTGCTATATCTGCCAGCCATACACCCAATCTAGACAATTGGTGTACCTCTTTAACCAGCTCCTTCCTCTCTTCATCAATATGAGACACGCTGCCCATGCTCAATCGACTCAACGCATCAGCCACCACATTGGCCTTACCCGGGTTATAATAAACACTCATATCATAATATTTGAGCAGTTCTAGCCATCTCCTCTAACGAAAGTTCAACTCCCTCGGTGTAAAATCATACAGAAGACTTTTATGGTCGGTATCTACATCAACATGTACACCATATAAATATTGTCTCCAAAGTTTTAATGCAAACACCACAACAGCTAACTCAAGATCGTGAGTAGGATAGTTCTTCTTGTGGATATTCAACTGTCTCGATGCATATGCCATCACCTTGCCATCCTTCATAAGAACACATCCCAAACCTACCCGGGAAGCATCACAGTACACCACCTATCCTGCACCACTCCTCGGCAACGTGAGAACTGAGGCTGAAGTGAGTCGGTCTTTGAGCTCTTGGAACCTCTTCTCCTATTTTCCAGACCATTTAAACTTTACCTTCTTCTTTGTCAAGGCTGTCAATGGAGCTGCAATATTTGAAAATCCTTCCACAAACCTGCGATAATAATTGGCTAAGCCCAGAAAACTCCAAATATATGTAGGAGTAAGGGGTCTCGGCCAATTCTTCACCGCCTAAACCTTTTTAGGATCACCTTGAACACCTTGGTCGGTCACAACATGACCAAGAAAGGTCATTGATCTCAAACAGAATTCACATTTGCTGAACTTCGCATACAGCTGATGTTCTCTGAGTGTTTGCAATGTTTTTGTTAAGTGTACCTCATTATCTTCTTTAGACTTAGAGTATATGAGAATGTCATCTATGAATACTATGACGAAGGAATCAAGGTACTCACGGAAGACCCTATTCATAAGGTCCATAAATGCGGCTGTGCGTTAGTGAGACCAAATGACATGACCAGAAATTCATAGTGCCCATATCTAGTACAAAAATCCGTCTTAGGGACGTATTCTCGCCTCACTCTAAGCTGATGGTTGCCTGACCGAAGGTCTATCTTGGAAAAGAACTTGAACCTTGGAGTTGGTCAAACAGATCGTCGATCCTGGGAAGAGGGTACTTATTCTTTATAGTGACTTTGTTGAGTTGTCAATAATCGATGCACATTCTAAGGGTTCCATCCTTTTTCTTTAAGAACAACACTGGAGCACCCCATGGGGATATGCTCGGCTGGATGAAGCCCTTATCAAGTAGATCTTTTAACTGCAACTTCAACTCTTTAAGTTCAGCTGGTGCCATCCTATACGGGGGAATAGAAATTAGCTTGGTGTTGGGATCTAAATCAACACCAAAGTTAATCTCACGTTCAGGAGGAATACCTAGTAAATCCTCCGGAAAGACATCTGGAAACTCATTCACTATTAACACTGACTCTATGGAAGGAACTTCTTGATCTAAGTCATTGAATCTAACTAAGTGGTACAAGTACCCCTCAGCTATCATCTTGTTAGCCTTCAAGTGTGATTTGGCCGACTGTACTTGAACCATGCCCTTCCCATTCCCGCTCTAATTCAATTGGAAACTGAAACCTCACTACCCTGTTTCGACAATCTATTGTGGCATAATACTTATGGAGCCAATCTATACCCAATATTACATCAAAATCGAGCATGGATAATTCCACAAGATCAGTGTGAGTGACTCTATCAAGGATGTCAATTGGGCAATTTTATACACTCTTTCTACTCTAATGCCTTCTCCTATGGGAATACTTACTAGAATCGGCTCATGCAAGATTTCAGGAAACACATCAAACCTGCTAGCTATCAAAGGAGTAACAAAGGATAGAGTGGATCCTAGATCTAACAATGCATACACTGGGAAGTAAAGACATACAACGTACCCGTGACAACATCAGCTGACTTCTCTTGCTCTTCTCTACCTTTCAGCACATAAAATCGGTTCCTCTTAGGAGGTTCAGCTGCAGTATTTATATTCGGACGAGGCTGAGCATATACCTTGGCCTTATCCATCGTTTGAGGACAATCTCGTACCATGTGTCCATTCTTGCCACACCTGAAGCAGGTGTTACTACCTACTAAACATTCACCACAATGAGGACATCCACATTTACCATAAAGCTTGCTTTTTCGCTGGACGTTTCGATCGTTGCTCTTTCTGGGGCCAGACTCGTTCACTTTGGCATTCGAATTTCCTGAAGAAGTAGAATTACCTGAATGTCTCTTGAACTTAGTCCTATTCTGGACCTCAAATGATCCCCTACCCGAGCTAGAGCCAGTCTGATCCGCAGTCTTAGGCTTCTTGCTTTCATGAACTCTCCTCTTACGGCGGCTCTCCTCCACTTGATGAGCATGCACCATCAACCTGCTCAGATCCATGCTATCATGCAACATGGCTGCCCGACAATCTTCCACTAGATCCTCCGACACGCCAGTCACAAACCTTCTCATTTCATCCATGCTATTTTCCATTTGAGAGTTTAACGAATTTCAAGGAATACTCGTTGACCGACATACCTCCCTGTCTCAGGTTGATGAACTCTTCAACCTTGGCTTCTCGTTGCTCTCTGGGGAAGAATCTCTCCATAAAGGCAGTCTTGAGAACCTCCTAAGTAATGGGAACATCTCCACGTGTTCGGCTATCAGTCCACATTCATTACCAAATCTGTGCCACATCCTTGAGTTGATATGCAGTCAACTCAGCCTTCGCCTCCTAATCTACTCCCATGGCACAAAGGATCTTGTGAACCTCATCCATAAACTCCTGGGGATCCTCATTTATCTTGGATCCGTAGTAAACTGGGGGGGTTCATTCTGGTGAAGTCCCTCAGCCTACTAGCCATGGTGCTAGGATGAGGGTTCTCTCTGGGAGCACCCTCTCTCGGGACTTGAGCCGTGATGGCTTGAGCCTGAGTAGTGATGGCATGTGCCATCTGCAGCAAAGCATTCCTTACTTCACTATCTGTCAACCCAGCACTTGATCAGCAGCAACTAGGGCTTGAGGAGGAACTTGATTTCCTCCAACAGCTGCCTCACCTACCCTCCTGCCTGCATTTCTCTTCGTATTCATTATTTACACGTGGATACAAGGAAAGATTTAGATTCTTAATGACGACATTATGTCACAATTCCACATAGCACGATAAAGAGTAGAAGAAGGGAAGATTTCCTAAGCATTATGCAGTCTCTAATTCATGATAGTGGTGCACTTTACTACCATAACATAGAAACTACTTAACGTAGTTGATATGAGCCTGATGTCTTGGATATTTAACCTAATGCTCTGATACCAAGTTTGTCATGACCTGGATTCTGGAATACGAATCGCAACCGACGCCGTTGACCTCTCAGAGGTCACAGACAAGCCTCTTCTTGCATTAATCACATTTATACGTTTAATTTTAGCGGAAAATTTAAAACATTTTACTTATATTTGAAGTATACATAGATTTCGTATCAACGCATATTTGTAAGGAAGTTCATTGCTCATATATCAACCATCTAGTTATAGAAACATGCAACTTAAAAGAAATAGAATCTCATGTCATAAGTAATACTTGCCAAAATGGCACTATTACAAGCGTCTGAATAAAATAGGAAAGAAACACTAGTGGAACATACTTCACTAGTTTAAACCTACTACTAAGCAAGAAATGTAAAGGCAGGCATCCTCGAATGCATGAGGACCTACCAAGTCCGTATGAAATCTCTGAGTTCGAACAGCTGCATTGATACCTTCAACGTCGACCTGAGCCAGCACCTAAAATAGTATTATTGTATGGAATTAGTACACACTTGTACTAAGTATGGGTATATGCAGCAACACATAACGATAATGCATGAAAAAGAATGGCTCTTCCTAATCAACATGCTTTCTTAGGACGTCAAGTCTCTTGACTTGAGTAATTCGCAATAGGAAGGTCATACCATGAATATGTCACACATCATACACACATAGGTTCACATTATCTTTCATACTTTGAGGAACTTCAACCGTAACTGACATAGATCATCTGAGCATCATGAAATCCGTGTCTCTCCTACACCAAAAAGAGGTGGAGTCACAAGCCAAAGTGAAACCAAAACATGCTAGCTTTATGGGTTCGAACCAAGCTAGTTCCCTATGTTGGCAACATAGTTAAAAGACTAGGAGATTTAGGGAGACCCATACCCACCTTGGTGGACAGTCTCATCTCATGAGAATTATGTGAACCTCCGCACTTCCCGAAATAAGGTATCACCACTCATAACTAGCCTATCGGTGCTTAGTTTAAAGTTCCTATTTACATTCAACTCATACATCATCGAAGCTTGCTTCTAGCCTGAGGTAGTCATAGCTCATTAGATGATTTATCAACTTTTCTTTATGTATTAAGTGTGAATTGTCCTTACACTTACATATAGAATGTGAGTGAGACTTGTCTCTTAATATTCAACACTCTCTTAGGTGAGTACTTTTGGTGACCTTTACTTAGGCTTGGTTGAGACTTGTATCACCATTCATCTTAGCCTCTTATCATGTTGTCGCTATTTTCATTAACATCATAGTTTAACATAATTACGCACCTCATAATGTGAATGTTCATTTCTTCATCTTGCCGTTAACTTACATCATATGCCATACACATGGCCTCTAGTGTACCCTACACTCATGGTAGTACCCTTTTCGGGTTACTCATATTTGGTTAAGTGTTTCATGATCATCTAAGTGTATATTGTGCAAGACTTATGCATCTTTCACATTCGGCCAAGGGGACCCGAGTTCAATCCCTAGTGACTGCGTTTTATTTTATTATAAGTCAGACTTATGTGCCTCACAATTTCGGTCAAGGGGACCCGTGTTCGAATCCCTTGGGCAGCATATAATTTTTTTATTATATGTGAGACTTATGTATCTCACACATTTGGCCTTGAGGCCGGGTTCGATTCCCCTCTCTCAAACTATTTCTTTTTCTTTAAATTCAAGGCCTCTTCTCTTAGTGTTAGGACCTAGAGGTCTCGGGTTCCACCCTCAATGGCAGCATCTCTTTTTCTTCATTTTTTTTACAAGTGGTTAACAGAGACTTAGTCAATTAGTATAGGCCTTAAGTTCATTTTCTTGAATTTAGCCTAGACGTTTAGCTTAGAGTTTTACATGAACTTTTAACCAATACTTTGTTCTAAAATAATGTCCATCTACCCGTAGCACCTCTTAAGTTCTAAGGCATCACATTTTAACCCAACTTCATAATCACAGTACACTCACGTATTCGTATGTATTAACCTTTGTTGTGCAACGATTTCCTTAGTTTCTATAGTGATGCATTCGGGTTCATTAGGACCTTAGATTAGTATTTAGTCCTTGTTGAATTAACATAAACGTTCCTTTGTGTAGTTGAGACCATGGCCGAGAGTCTTAGACTCCAAAGAATCGACAGATTAACACTTTTTTATGGGACCATACTTTCATTTTCTTGTTCATGAACATCACGATTTCTTCTTGCATGTTAAACACACAACATTACGTAACACATAGTTTACAACTTCTTCAAGTAGACCGTAACAACAATATCACGGAAAACAGAATACTTGTGCACATGTAACATTCAACATTCGGACGTACATAACAAGATCATAAATAGTCCGAGAACACATATTTCACACAATCACAATCATTCCTAAAATCATCTACCAGAAGTCATACCAACGTATGCATCAATCGTTCGTAGGATCTAATGACAGGGGCATGCAACGGGGACAACCTTAGTTTCTAGATTGGAATTGAACTGAGCCTTAGGGGACTCTTGGGAAAGGGACCAAGACAGAAGAAAACCCATACCTTTTACAACTTTGACAACCAGCCAGAAACACGTCCTAACCCACGCACAAACCTCTCTTTCGAGCCTTGATTCTTGTTCACAAGTGAAGTTCCTTTACGTGATTTCCTAAAGCACTTAGGCGAACAAGTTTTCTTTTCATTTTTCATTGGTGAAGCCGATAACTCTTTGAACTAGTAGACTTATTTTACTTCTCTTTTGTTGAAGTGTAAGGTAAAGCTAAAAACGTTTGTGGATATATAATGAGTTAAGAGTGCACATTGAGTACACTGCTAGTGGGAGTCGTGCGCCTCTTTCCTTGGGAAGTTTGTTGTTGACTTATTCAACAGAATTTAAATGATAAAATCAGATTATAATCTACATATTAGGTTACCATAATGCCAATCCTGATTTTTGTTAAAATTTAATTCACTTAAGTCGTCCCTTTTTGTTCCTCCAACTCGGCTTGAACCCGACTGTGGAGATCCGGTCAAACTCGGGTTTGACCACTGAGATTTGACCCATTTTGACTAATTAAAAACATTATTTAATTAATTAAATATAAGCCTAGGATAATTACTATACTACCCCTAGACTCAAAATTACCTTTTTACCCCTATAACCCTTAAAACCTAGGACTAACCCTCTAAGTCCGGTTAAGACTCACCCGGGTGAATCCTAGTGTTCGGGGCCCTATCATGGCTAGAACCAACCCTTCCTAGCTCAACCAACTCACCAAGTTGGTTGGCTTGGCTGGTGCATAGGTCTAGGGGTACGGTTCCACGCGCATCAAGCCGTGTGAACCCGGTCTAACCTATGCATTCTAGGTGCGTATAGGTCTTACTTAGCATAGTCTTTTTCGGTTTGTTACAATTGTAGTTTCCATAGTTTCGACCTTGGTTTCCTTGACCTTGGCGCCAATTCTCCTGATTGGAGCCTTGGGCGTTTGGTCGAAACCCCATGTCTGATCATTCACTGCATAGGTATCCTTGTCATAATACTACTCATCTACCGGCGGTGGTGGTTTATTCAAATAATTTACCGCATTTACATTCTCAGCACTTTCTCTCATATATTTCAAGACCAACCCTAGCTTAGTTCTCATCTGCGCCATCTCTTCACGAATCTCCTCTGCAGCTGGGTTGTTCGTAGCTTTTACAACGAAGGTGTTTCGCCACTGTTTTGCTATCTAGTGCTCCAAGCTTTATTATTGCGACATATCTTCTCTGGTTTCTCTACAATCTCCGCATATTTGCATTCACCATTGGAGCCACCTACATTAGTATCGAGAACTTCTTTGTTGTTATCATCTTGACCTCTGTAGAAGTACTCTTTCAGTAACTCATCATCAATCCAGTGGTTTGGGATGCCTCTCACAAACGCAGTAAATCTGTCCCAAGAACTACTCACGGACTCTCCAGGTAGTGCCACAAAGTTTTTCACCTTATCGATGTGGTTGAGCTTCTTTGACACTGGATAGTATCTCGCTAAGAACACATATCTTAGTTGATCCCAAGTATATATGGATATTTAGGGTAGTTTAGTGAACCATACAACGGAATCTCTTGTCAATGATAAAGAAAACACTCACAAGTCGATACGTTCATGACCAAGTCTGGTCTACCCACATAAATTTTGCACACAGACCTCAGTTTAGCGATATGGGCTGAATCAAGCTTCTCCTTACCACGAATGTTTGCTTAGGTGGCAGAGGTGGTAGGACAAGAGGTCCATCTGAGTCTGCAATGTTCGCGTTGCCCCTATAGTAATCTTGAAGTTGTGGGGCTGCAGAAGGTTCCGCCCTCCATACATCAGCAAGTTGATTCTCACCGAGTGCCTAGTTGTATGTCTCAACTGGTAGTGGAGGCTGTTGTCCTGCTCCATCACCTAGATTCACCCTATTAGGGTTAGCTAGGAACCTTTATTTTCCAGCCTTCTTAGAGTTTGATTTAGTTTTGGGTCGTATGGAATGAGTGTTCATCTCGGCTTCGTGTAGTTCGCATATACTAGAGTTATACCTTGGAGAACCAAAAACAAAAATAAAAAGTAAAATAAGGAAATAGTTAACTAAATTTCAATAATGTAATAAAAGTTAATCTAAAAGCCACATTCCCCGGCAGCAGCGCCAAAATTTTATACGTTCAAATTATACCTCCCTAAAGAAGTATTAGCGGTCGTATTCAAGTAGAGAACCCAACTAGTAGGTTGGGGTCGATCCCGCGAGGAAGATGGTTTAGACTTTGCTTTAATTCACAATTATGTCCATTTAGTCAAGGGGGTGGGGGTTTTTGTGAAACAAGTTCCTTAAACAATCTAAGTTAACAAGTAAACGAAAGTAGATGTTGAGTTTTTTTTCAAGTTGTGAGAATAACTAGAGTATATGTGTTCCTCATAGGTTCATAACGCTGTATATCTGACAATAGCAATTCTTTCCTAATGTTTTGCATGAAAAGTGGTAAGTTAGGTATATCTAAATCCATGGTCCGGCATCTAAAGAATTTCACCCCGCACCTTAGTCCGACTACGTGTGTATAATTTACTCCCTTACCTTCACCTCATATTAGACATCATAATCGATGTATGTCTTAGTTATTACTTTGCACCAATTGATACTATCCTATTAGATAGTATCACACTAAATCTATGTTGATAATTCTTTTCCTATTCCAACCTTCTTAGTCCAGCAAGTAGCCACAAGGCGAGTTCTAACACGTGAACTCGTTAAAAAGAATTCTAAGGGAAAGAATTATCAAGACATGCAAGAATACAATTGGAGAATTTCTTAATTGCTAGTTATACTTTGTTAATTACCCATGGTTACCACAACCCTAGTTGTGGATTTAGTTACCCATGCAAGCAAGATCACAATTCATATTTTTGAATGAAGAAATCATGAACTTACTCAACAATAAGACACCCAGAAATTCAACTTGAAATTGCAACCAAATTCCTCAAAAAAAATCCGGAAATTGATTAATTGCCCATGTTTGCAAAACCTAATCTCCAAAACACAAAATAGAACAATAACATTAGTAGTTAACCTCAAAAATGAGGTTTTAATACCCTATATATAGAAAACATAGTCATAAAAAAAAGAATTGAAATAAGGAAAGTTTTGTCCAGGTACCCGACCTCAATCGACAATCTCACTAACGGACCGTAGATCAATCGAAGGTCCCTAGACTGCCTCTGTCAGTCAAGAGTTGGAAATATTTTTCTCCACCGCATATCACCCTTTCTGAATCAAACGACCGACCAGCAGTACGGTATGTCGATCCATATATGGTCCGCGATGCTCCTCCATAGCTCCATACTTAGAATCTTGAAATATTTAGGTAATGGAACCTTCTCGGAACAAATCGAAGGTTTACTAGTACGATCGTCGATCAATTGACGGACTATCATTTGTTCTCGTAGTTCCACACTTGGTCAGATTTCCCTGATCTTCTCCCATAGTCTGAACTGCACATCGATGGTCACAAACTACGGTCCATTGATCAGATGACGGACCATCAATGGACTTCGTAGGTCATCTTCTACAATTTTCGGCTGCTTTCTACGCTTTTAACCTGGACATCATTCCTGCAAAAAACATACAAAACTTGTTAAAACTACTACAAAAAGGCTCTAAACACACACAACTCTTACGTAAAATGCATTGAAAATATCATGAAACCACAATACATCAGTTCTGCTAAACGATATATCGCAAAGTGTGCATGGAGATGCGCACTGTGCATCTTCAACTCATTTTTTCCATTTTGCGCCTAATTGGCCATGCTCCTACCAAATCCTCAAATATCTAAAACTTAGAGGTTTTTATTAGATATCGAGATAAAATATACGTTTTAGTATACTATTGGCATTAAAATAAGACCCTAGATGAGTCCAATTTGAGTACTCATCAGGTACTCATTGAGATATTTGATCGTCAGTTTCGCATCTTGAGAACCAACGAGGTAGCATCATTAAAGTTCTTATGGAGGAATAAGTTTGTTGAAGAATCTACTTGGGAGGCTAAAGAGGATATGAAGAAGATATACCCACATATCTTTGCATCTAGGAGGCTCCAATCTAAGATATTAACTTTCTTGGTACTCCTTAAATTGATATGTGCTATTGTGTTAAATCACATGTTAGGTGTTTGAGTTGGGTTTTAGCTGTTCCTACCTCCAGTTCTATTTAGAGTGATCTCATTCGAGGACAAATGTTCCCAATGGAGGGATATTTTAAAACCTCAGTCTTAGAAACAACTATATCTTGAAAGAACTAAATTTGAAAGAGCTAAATTGAGATTTTGTTCAAGATACCCTTAAATTGTTGAGTGCTCTTTCCAATGAAACAAAGTTTGCTAAGTTTTGAGTTTAGATGAAGGGGATATGGCCATTTTAGTACAACCTATCTAGTTAAGGAAAATCAGCTATTTTAAAGAGGGGTATTTTTGTCTTTTACTTACCTTACTAGTCTAAACGTTTTACCACCTAAGTTAAGGGGTCTGATCAGATTAATTCAATTGTGATTCATTCAAAATCATTCATGAAAGCAGGGCAAAGTTCAAGAGGCGAAAAGAGGAAGTTTTCAAGAAATTCTTCAAGATTTCGTGAAAATCGCCAAGAACTTAATTCTTCGAGGTATGTAAGCTTTAATAGTGTTGGATTTGTTCTCCCTGACACCCTTCATGTAGCATTTTACCCATGAATTCATTATTGAAGGTTACTAATTACTTCTTGAGTTAAATTGATAAATTGAGGTCTTTGAGTTCTTGAGGTGAGGGTTTTGCAAACCAATTAAGTCCCTTGATAGATTCTTATATGGGTTTCATCAAAATTGTTTCACATTTGTTAAATTTTTTTTTAATTTAGATGATGAAACTTCTTTGGGTATGAGTCGGGTCAAGTTGGGAGAGGTAGAATAGATCGGGCAAATAATTGTGCCCTGGTTCATGTCGCAAAGACACTTAAGATTTTAAGTCTTCAAATAATCACCCCTATCTTCGCATCACGGAAAGGATACAAAGTCGTCTGCCTCAAAAGTTAATTTCATGACTAAAAATTTAATTCACCCTCCGCGTACCAACAATGTTCTCTAATTTGAGTCTTCACTCATTTCTTATCATCAACTATCTAAACTTCCTAAATCATTGAGATATCGTACATTCAAAATCATAACACTTAAAGGTTGATTTCAAATTAAAGTAAAGATTAAGTTTAAAGTTAGATAAAGTCTTTTGAATCATTTTGAGAAGTCTTCTACAAGTATTTATAACTTGTTTTAAGAATTTAGTCAATGTGTATGAGACTGAGGAAAGTTGAGTTCATTTTTCAAACTGAGTATGAGGGGACTATGTATTCCCAACTATGTAACACTTTTACACCTAAATTGAGAGAAAAATTGATTTGTAAATTAGTTTATGAGGAGTTTTGAGCATCATCTCTTTTAAGAGAAATCTGTTGAATAATTATCTCAAATTGAGGAGGAGTTATGTTTTCTTTAAAAACATATGGGTATGAGCTATATATATTATTAGGAGTATTATTTAGCACTTATATGGGGATGAGTTCAGAAAATTAAAAATCCTCATAAATCATGTATACCAACATGGGTAAATGATCATACTTTTTATATGATTCATTATTGTGTTTAAGTAAAACTTAGTGTACCAACTTAGTTGAGGATGTTTTATACTTTGACAAGGTATAAGACAGTTCTGGAAGGTGGACGAGTCGTTGTATCATCACATAGCTAATAACAATGGTTGTCGGTCAGAGAATCTCAAAATTAAGAGTAAAGAGTATATTATTGTATTTTTATATGCGTCGAGTTATTATATACTATTTTAAAAGCTTTCTTTATACAACATATTTATTGTTGCTTTTATAATGAATTGAGTTGAGTATCCGTAGTTGAGTTGAGTTAACTATCCTTGAGTTTCATTGATTATTCTTTGAATTGAGTTGAGATAAGGTGAGTATGTTCTTCCTTTTTTTAATCAGTTCCAGCTTATGTCTATGATTTAGAGTTGTCCTTGCACGCTCGTAAATTCATTCCACTGACGTCATTTGCCCTGCATCTTTTTATGATAAAGATATAGGTATTAAGGGTCATCAACATGCACTTCACTGTTCTAGTTAGACTTGGTAAGCCTCCTTGCTTCTGAAGGATTCCATGTTTATTTCAGTCTTATTAAGATGTCATGGGTCTTTTCCCGGTGTCTATAATAGTTATTAGATGCTTCATAGATAGTAGTGTTTTGAGGAGTCATTCCCATTTCCATTGTTAATGTTTAAGAATTTAGTTGATTTTTTATGCTTAGTCTAATAATTCAAATATTGAAAGTTGTTTATCTTGATAGTTTAAGTTAATCATAGAAAATTGAGGTCATATATTGGTAAGTAAGTCTTCCATTGATTATTGAGAAAGACCAAGGGTTCGCTTGAGGGGCAACAATGGTTTTTTAATGTCGGACATGTCCAAGATGTAGGCACGGGGCATGACATGAATCACTAAAGGATGCAGGTCGAATGGCATCAATAAATCTAAATGTATAAATATTTAATATATCCAAGGTGAAATATCTAAATGAAAGTACTACAATAGATAACAATGTACTCAAAGTGAATATAAAGAAATAAATTAGTTAAATAATTTAAAGATTTACAAAATATTTTCTCATATCTAAACTTAACATAATAAGTGATATATAAAAATACACTTAACTCTATTGCGAGAGTCTCTCACTAACAACAAGCACTATTAGCTACGTGATGATACAACGTCTTGTCCATGTTGCCTGAACTACCCTATAGTGTGTTGGGATATAAACCTCTCAACTAAGTTGATCCACTAAGATCTTCCCAAAACTAAGGATTCATCTAAATTGTATGATTCTACAACCATATTGGAAAAACATGGTTTATTGGGGCTATGTGGTTTCTGAACTCTACTCTATATTGGTGCTCAATACTAGTCCCAATAATATATACTCTTGCTCGAATGTATAAAACATAATCTTTCTCTGCTTTGAGATAATATCTCAAACTATCCTCTTAAAAGAGGTAATTGCTCTGAAGTATCTCTAAAACTCATTGATCTTTTAAAAAACAAGTTAAGATAATTTACTCAAATGGGGCCTCTTTAAGAGGTTACTGCTCTGTACTCAATCTTTCTGAAAACTTTTTGAATTTCTCTTACAAAATATATTATCTTTATTCATGGACAAATCAAACATTTGGAAATATTTAGTTCCCTTGTACTGTTGCTTAAGTCTTGTTTAAGCTCTTTCTGAAAACTCAGTTTAAACAATCATGTTTTGTTTAAAATATGTTCAATTAGACCTCAATAAATACTTAGAACATAGGATTAATGCTGAAAAACAAAAATGAACAATCAATTCAATAATCTCAATGCAAAATATAGCGACTCAATCATCAGGAAACTGAATTCAATAATCAGTAACTCAAGAACTCAAAATTCAATATCAACTTCTCTAAAAGATACTCAAATATAAAGAAATAACCCTAGATTACTCATTTATTGATGTGAAAGAAGATGTATCACATGAGGATGAACTAGTCCAACAATATGATAGCCTTCCAAACTTGGAAGAACAAAGTTTTTGTAGAATTGATGCAACTCGAAGAATGCTTTAAACCCTAGCTTTTCTCCTCTTGAAAATTTTCTCTAATGAATTGAAGTGTTAATGAACGTAAAAGAAGTGGTTAACACTTTTTAAGTCCTTAATTAGGTGCAATATGAATTTTCTTAGGCTTAGAGTATGGGTTAAAAGGACGTACTTTTAGTATCAAACACATAGAGGAATGACCAAGACGTCCCTAGCTTAAAAAATTAACAGAGGGTCCTTAAAGGAAGGTTTCATGGACCGTTTAAGGCTCGACGGTCCGTGAAACTATTCATGGGCCGTATAGCCAACCATGAACATTGTCTTACTGACAGGCCTTACCAAAATGGGTATAACATCTTACTTAAAACTTTAAATGAGGAAAACTTGGTACTTGAGTTGGAAATAGGACTCAAAGACCTTTAATTTGATAGGTCACGGGACACCTATTTCATTATGTACTTAGAGATATGATCGTTTGAAGTTGATCCTTGGAAAATCTCATATTAAAACTCAATGAGTAAGAAAACTATCAACTCAACTTTGTGCTAGGGGTTTCTTGTGGCCTTAATTCATATAAAATATCATTCTCACACTAAGAAATTGACCTTAACACCTAAGAACAACTACCTAAGAACAACTAAGAATCACTCAGTATGATCTTATACATAAAGAATAGTTCAAGTCTTAGCTTAGAAATTTTCGAGGTGTTATATATATATATATATATATATATATATATATATATATATATATATATATATATATATATATATATATCAACAAATTGCATAGCCAAAAATAGTATTTACATTCAAAACTCAAACCTTCACTACATAACTCAAGTTAGATTTTAGATGTTAGTGAATAAATTTTTTGGTGTAAAATTCTATAAGGCTCTACTTATTTTAAGTAATGTTTTTAAAATTTCTTTTTTAACTACTCTGTCATGCGTGAAAGGTTCTTTTTGTGAAATTGTTTAACAATATAGTTTTTAGTTTATTACATTGAGAGGATTTTCTTTTAAAAAAATAAAGTTATAATTCTTTGTTATATGAATATATATAAGTTGAAGTCAAACAAGTTATGGTTATCGAATAACCATATTGTGATAGACTAAAATCAAAAATACCAAATGATACCAAGTTAATTTAGTATGATAATGATATATGTTTTAGATGCCGAATACCAAAATTAACATACCAAAGTTTAAAATATCCTGATATGATTACCCCTACTCATGGTTATCATCATATCATATATTACTATTAGTGGGAAGAGCTTAACTCCAAAGTTTATTTACTATTGTGCCCCTAAATATTAATTTATTAAATGTTTTATTTGCTGAAATTCTCATCCCTAATTAATTCTCCTAAAACATATAATTGATGTTGAACAGTCCTCAATCACTTTAACAGCTCCTTTTTTCCAACTCCATTGCTTTAATTATCAGCTATTCTAAAAACTTTTCAAATATTGTACCGATCAATATAAATGTCTCCAACAACATGTCGTTGTCACATTATTCTATTTGTCTTTTCTTGCCACAATTAAATACATCGATCATTGCCAGGTAAAACAAATTCTCCTCCTTATCAATCAAAAGCTTCTCTACTTCCCTCGTAATGTTAATAAATATGAATGTGAACTATAATATTTAGTTGAGAAAATAATTATTTTTTTATCATTGTGTGATTGTCTTATTTTAATTTTGATCCTAAAAATACCTCATTATTCATATTTATCATTTAATCAATCAAACTAAGTAATTTCAGCTCTTCTACTAATAATGAATATCAATTGAAAGATATGTTACTACTATCAAGGGCAATTCCAGTACTGCAATAAGAAACATTTTAATACAAAGAACAAAACCTAAACATAGACCAAGGTTATAAATTCTTTCGTAATCATATTTCTCATACAAAAGTACACAACCATATCCCAACCCTCTCCCCTTTGTCAATTTAGATGTGAATTAATCCTCTAATACACGACTTTTTGTGTTTGTCGGTTGATGAATAATTTTTCTCTTTAGTTGTCTCTCCTCTTATATGAGGATACAATTTAGTCAGTCCTCCTACAACATATTAAACAACTTAGTGCACCTATTGAACAAAAACAATATCATTATGTTTGCCAATGAAATTCTATTACAAGAATGTGCATATATTCACACCGACATATACATACTCGATTAATTTATTTTTAACTTATTTCTATAATAGTAGTTGATGAAAAAAGAATAATATTTGTTTGTAAAATTTTGAGTTACAGAATTCTTAATCCAACATATAATATATTTGACATAAAGAAGAAAATGTCATTTCTTAACAAATCTACAATAGTTATAATAATCAAATATTTGTAGTGTATTTTCTAAATTTTTTTGACAAATTATATTTTGTGTTGGTTCTACTTATTATAATGACATAAGGATCTATTCTTCATTTTCTTTTCCGAACAATAGATGAAAGTGAAAATTCAAAATTGCATACAAATAAATGCATAGGAAGCATAAACTATCATACATAAAAGTCAACTCTTTAAGAACTGAAGTTTGCATAACTCAAATTCAAAATTAATTTAGATATTCATGATTTGTTACATATTTTTGTATTGGATTTTTGTCATTTACATTTTCTATTCGAGATGTTTATTAATAGAGAGCTTTAATTATAATAACAATTAAAAGATTATTTTTTGACGACATGTGAAGATGAAGATTCTAACGTGTACACCATTATATTAAATTACATTATAATGGTTGCTGGGTGTTTGAGCCAGTGATCAAATATTTAAATAGATTTCTAGATTATTATGACTATTTCAATGGATCTGAAGATTTCATTAGTTAGACCAAAAAAGGACCAACGGAACTATGATATGAGTAGATTCCAAGGTCAACCCATTACAATGAGGAGAAGGTTTGGTAGATGTGGATGCAATAGAGAAAAGTGATGAGTGTGATGCCACATGTGAAGAACGTGAGTCATTTAATTACTCTGATTATTCATGGAAAGAAAATGATATGACTTGATAAAATCATTGACTGTACTTTAGAATGGGTTGGCTTAATGAAAAAAAAAAGAAAAAATCAAGTTAAAGAAATACCAATGGATCTTGGAGTTACCTTCAATATGTTGGTCATATTTCCCAATGACACTCAAGATAATGATTTTTTATTGTGCTACATCAGTGTTATTAATTCAACTAGAGATCTGGAGGATCCAAAATTTAAGTAATTTGCACTTGATATGATTTTGAGTAATACCAAGAATTTAAGTGGGTATTTGAGGCACTTATTGTGTTCTGAAAAAAATATCAAGTTTAAGAAGAACCAAAGTGCAAAGTCGAGGGAAATTGTTGTCATGTTGCAAATTATCATACTTACATCAAAGTCTGATCAAGATAAACTTTTCAAGATCATGAAAATAGGCCCCGGCCATTCTTGTGACAATCATAGAAATAACAAGACTATTGACTCTAAATTTTTAACATAGAAGTATGTGGAAGAATATAGAATTAATTCAAGTTTAGGAGACAACGAATTCCCAACTTGTGTGATGATGAGCTAATGAGCAGTAATCCAAGGAGTAGATGCATTATGAAGTTGGATGAAAATCCAGAAACTATGGTGAATGGTAGAATATTTCTTTTTGGGACATTATATTTGTTTAGCTTCTTGTAAACATAAATGAAGCAGATGTCAACCTATCATAGGGGTTGAGGGATGTCTTTTGAAAGGGCACCAAAAAGAGAGTCAACTATTGACAAAAATAAGAATTGAAGGAAACAACACCTTATATCCTGTTGCATTCACATTAGTGGAAGGTGAGATAAAACATACATGGAGTTAGTTTCTTACTCTTGTTGATCAGGACATATAAATCTCACAAATCTCTTCTGCACGGACTTTCATTTTTGATAAATAAAAGTGTTTAATTCCAACATTCATGAGATAATAATAGATGTTGCACAGAAATTTTGTATGAACATAACAATTTTATGATTTAAGGTGTTGGAGGACAAACATTGTAGAATATCTTATAAAAAGTTGTTGTAGCAATTATAGAATCTGAATTTTCCAAGAATATGAAAGAGATGTAGAAATCAGATTCAAAAGCCTCGAGATGGTTTATTACAACCCCCATTAATTAGTCAATGATTTTTTTTCTCTGTACTCAAAATGTGATATGTTATTAAACCACTAGTGTGAGTCATTCAATATTGTACTTCTAATGTAAAAAATAGGTATATTCGGACAATAATTGAATCAATTAGAATCTAAATGATGTCCAAACTGCAAAAGAACAAAGACAAAATAATGAACTATTTTTAAAGAATCTGTCTAACAATCATGTTGAATCTAGAAGAAAATAAGGCTAAAGTGACTAATGTATTTCCATTAAATATGATCAAATCCGCTTTTAAACTAAAGATATTTATCTTATACTACTCTCGATTGATCTTAAAGAGAAATTATGTTCTTGTAAGATATAAGACCTACTAGAAATACCATAAAATCATGCTATTGTAGCTATATGGATTAAGAAGGATAAACCTAAATATATGTCCATGAATGCAATACAATTGATCAATACATGAAGAGTTATAATGCATCAATCTTTCCAATTGTCAAATTTGAGCAATAGCTAAGATATGGATTGTACCACTATAATTCCACCAATATACAAAGCAAAACTAGGTAGACAAAAAAAACAAAGGAAGTGAGGGATTGATGAGAAAACAAAAAATAAGATTTTTAAAAAATTAGATTAATAATAAAATCAAGAAAAGACACAGCAAAAAGTGTGAAACATGTGAAATCAGGTCACAATAGTAGATGCTCTGTTCTTATTAGAAGCAAACACTTTAAACTTCAACAACAACAAGTCCATCAACAAGTCGGAATGGAAGGCCTTTCTACATCTAATAATTCAAGAAAAATGAGTAGTCAAATAAATTGGTCTCTTCAATTATAGTTTTCCACTTAATAATGCAAACGAACTAGTCAAACCAGTCAAAGATAATGATACTGGATTTTCTCTTTTCTTGTTGTAGGTTCTATGGACCATTATTGAGAATACAACATCAATGTAGTCCAACTCCACATTAATAAATGAATAAACTATAATTACCTTTGTTGTTGTCTACATATTTTGCTTATATCCAACCTCACTACATGACTTATTTTTCAAACTGTATATTGTAGGTCAATCAACTTAACCAATTAAGGGTACCACAAGAAGAAATTGGTGAGCATTCCATAGAAAGTAAAAGGTAACTCTTCATCGAGATAATGTGACCATAATACAAACAAATATCAAGATTACAAAAACTACTTTTCAAAAGTAGCAAGAGATTTTAAAGTGACCCACAATGAAAGAAGTTAAAAGAAAAATCGATGACAACACTTACACAAGTTTAAATTTAAGTATTTCTTTATGATGTCGAAGTTGTTAAGGTTCATGTTCATGGATGATTGTGTTTTTCCTTTTAAAACTATATTTAATTTAGATAGTTCACTTTACATTGTAAGTCTTCATATGAGTAATTCAATATGGTGCAGAAAAAGAATTGTTTTGAGTCCACAAGAATAAAATGTATAAAATATAAGAGAGTCAATTATTTAATTCTCATGAGAATTTGTTTGTAATTAAAAAAACACTACATCAAATTTAAGGTAAAACATATTAGTTTACACATTTTCTTTAGTCTATCAACTCTTTCTCTATCTCTCTCTATATTTATTTATTTATATATATAAATCACATGTAACTATTCAGAAATCAAAGTCCAGTTCACTAGTTATCTCCTTATTGATTTAGTTGTAAATACATGAACCATTAAAAGGACATGCAAGATCCATTTTTGTTCTTGATAAGAGAAGATAAAGTTAAATCTAACATTCTAAGAAATAAGAATTTTTACACCCCAAAAGTTTCTAAGTCCAGATTAGATCTTTAAAATTTTATAAAAATATAAGTCGTCAAAATTATTGATTCATGGACCATAGAAGTTTTCACGGACCGTAGATCTGTATGTAAAACTAGAACTCAGTACTCAGGAATACTATGACTTCTACGGATCATAGATCATTCCCATTGGACCGTAGAAGCTCGCGTAGAACAAACCTTGAGAAATAAAAAAAATTCACCTATTTTGTGTGGACACTATATGGCCCTTGGATTGTTCTATAGTCAGTAGAAGACTTCCATATCGGACTTTCGACCATTTTTAACTTAGGGTCATTTCGATATATTCCCACTCCTTTAATTTTCAGCATGTTCTAAGTTGAATTAAGGGTAATTTATCAGCTTAAAACTTTTATTCGTGCACAAGACTCGAAGTTTGATTTCTTCTTTCTAAGGTTCCTCTCAAGCAAGAATTAGGATTTTTCATCTTCAAGACTCCATTCCTAGATTCAGTCTAGTGACTTTAACAACATGTATATGGGGCTTCATCAATATGTTTCCTTTCACCCATTGAGTCCCAAAAAACCCTCAGATCTCAAAGTTTATGATCTCTCTAGAATGTGGGATTTCCTTGTTTGGAGTATTTAATGAAGTTCCATTTCTCTTTCATGATTAGCCGTTAATTGCATGTTTTGCTAATAATTCCATGAGTTAAATGGTGTTTCCATGAACCTTAATTATGTAAGTAAATTGGTGACTTATAATTATGTAATTTCAGAATGCATGCTTTCAGATTATTTTTTATGATTTTAGATACTTTCACATAAAACGTCTTCAATATTGATCGAAACTATTAGCTTACATCATGATTCATGAGATACCTAGTTTATCTGGTTATTAGTACAAGTCACTATTATCATATTATTATTGTCTTTGGTTATTTACATGTTTCTAATGGAGTTTTAGTTAGCATCGAGCAGAGTTAGGAATGAAGGCTAACTTTCAACATCTGCTGGGTTCTTTAGTTGCAATCTCTAAGTTCAAGAACTAGATGTCACCATAGAATTTAAGAGATCTCCCATCAGATTAGGTAGACTCCCTAGTGTTTATAGACATTATCTTAGTGGATCAACATTAGCTTAGTGGATCCACATTAAGCTTACATCAACCTTTATGCCTTGATAAAGTATATTGGACCCTTTTAATGGGGTAAACTCCATATACTAACTTATATGGTTATCTGTCTATTAGTAGTACCTCCCATAATTCAGTCATTTTAGATCATTGTATGGGCAAACAATATTAACATATTTCATGTTATTTACTTGGTCAATGCATCATGTATCTTCCATCCAACAAGTTTGATATTTATGTTTATCCTAAAGATTCAGAATATTCAACATATTAACACTTACTTCCCACTAAAAATTTTATCTTTTATAGAAAAATCAAAAGATACTATAGATAAAATCATACCCAAAAAGATAATTATATACATGTCTATATGTTTCTCTTTTAAATTTCAAGCATGAATCATCATTATATCACCATCTTCATCGCACATTTTGTTCTGATCCATGTCTTCAAGATCATCATCCTCACCAACATCACTCAAGGATGATATTCTTGATTCTAAAACAACATTGTTATCTTGAAATTCTCTACCACCAATTTCACCATTCAAAGTGACTTGGAGGTCCTTTCCAATTTCATCTTCATCTTATTTTGGCAATTTATGCCGACAGAGTGGACAAGTATTACTCTGATTCAACCAAGGGACAATACAATCATTATGAAAAAAGTGCTTACAAGGTAATTAACTCGCTTCAGTATATTTTCTATAAAATATTTTTCATACCAAACACACCCGTAATCTAGTCAAAGATATGTTTTGCAAGCCATTTAATGAAATAGAATAGTTTTTTAAAACTTTAATCTAGTCAAAGATATATTTCGCAAATCAATAAATAAAATAGAATAAAATTCAAATATATTTTTGACCTTAACTATAATATTTATGATATAATGTTTTATAGAAAATTATAATAATGATCATTTATTCCACATGTTCGTGAACAAAACAATTTAAATAGACATTTTTAACTCATTTGCAAAAATAAAATAAGAAAAAGTTAGAAGTGCCTCGAGAAAATTGAGTAAGAGGGCCTCGAGAAAATTGAGTAAGAGGAAACCAAAAGTTTGTCATGTCGATAGAGGCCACCCTGTCAACCGGTAACCTTCGTTCTTACTGATGCTACAATTGCCACAATGCTTTTCATATAACCCCCACATTTGACATCAGCTCATCGTTTCGTTGCCCTCATTGCTTTCATCGCCACATCCTCCCTAATTACACCATTGCAGATCATACGCCTATTTCTCAACATGTACCTTTTGATGATTTTACCCTTTCCACCACCAATTTTGTTACTTTTGATTATTTCGATTTTGTAACAGAAATCGACGAGAGTGATTTCGATTATCTTTCATATGAGTTGTTTTACTCAACTCAATATTCAATTTCTTATACCAACTCATGTCCTTTCTCCGACTCATAAATCATTTCTCAACTCACTTCCGAGTGTGATAATATCATTGAAAAATGTTCGATTTGTATGACGGAATTTGAAATTGATACTGAAGCGAGTTACCTTGTAAGCACTTTTTTCATACCTGAAAAGCAAACACGAGACCCGAACCCAACCTTAAAATTTGGCCCGACCCTGATTCGAGACCCAAACCCAACACCAACCCCGACCTCCACCATGACTCTAACCCAAGATCCAACCTCAACTCCCTACCCCAACATAAAACTCAAGACCTAACTTTTGAAAAGGAATCTAACCTTGACGTTTGATCCAACCCCGACACCCAACCTAAGATTTGACCTCTGACTCTAACATGGGACTTGAACCAGACTTGACCCCAACCATGACACCCGACCTGAGACTCTATATACTAAAAATGACATCGACCTTGACCCTAAACTAGACACCAGACCTCGACCTCGAGACTCGATCCTGGCCTCGACCTAGACCCCAACCTAAGATTAAGTTTGACTTGAGACCCAACCCTAATCCTTAAACCTGAGATCAACCCTGATCCTAAAACCTGATACCTTACCCGAGACATTGATACCGAACTCGAGAATCGACCTCGACCCAGATACCTGACTTGAGACCCACTTCTATAATTTACGTGATCAAGACCCATGATTCGACCTGAGACTTAACCCGAACTGGTATCCAACCCTGAATGAGGCCCAAGATCCAACCCTAAACTGAAACATAACCTCAACTCGAGACGCAACACCTAACTTCAGAATCTTCCTAATAACATACATTGAGAACGACCTTGAGACCCAACCCTTTACCCTAATATTAATTTAAGACTCGACCTGCTCATGCCACTTGACCTCGAGACTCAATCTTGGCACTCAATCCAAAATTCAAATACTAACTGTAACTTGAGACCTGATGTAACATCCCGTATCCAAAACAGACCAAAAATTAGCTTTTCAGAAATTTGAACGTGCAATCGACGATCACTATCGACGGAACGTAGACTGATCTACAACCCATACTGCACATCCCTCAGTTGTGACTGAAACTCTCCCATGACGCAGCCTAGATAAATTGACTAAGTGTCGATCCACGGACATACCTACGGTCCGTAAGTCAGACTACTACCCATAGTTTGTGTCAGTGGATCAAGATCCCATTTACACCAGCCTCTAACAAGAACCATAATTGACCAGCACGGACCGTTGTTCGATCTAAGGTCCGTAGGTGGAAGTTAGATGTCAGTTAGGGGGGAAATGTTGTTGGGTCAACTTCAAATGTTCATAACACTTAGCACAAAATGAATTAGGTGTCCAATGACATACCAAAAGATAGATAATTTATTTAGCTTTACATAGCCAATGACATTGCTAAAATAAGACCTCCGAGTAAAAGGTTATGCCCGTTTTAGTAAAGGCCTTCCAAAAAAAACCCAACCTACGGACCCAAATGACGGACCGTCAATTGAACAACGGCCCGTCAGTCCAGGTCGTCATTTCGTCCGACATCAAATAACTCAAGGGTCTTTTGATGTCGTTTTGACCCTAAATCATCATATTTTAGTCAGATTAAGCCTATAAACAAAACAAGAACTTGCCTAAGTCAAAATCATAAATCAAAACTTAGAAAATTAGAAGGAAGAAAGGAGAAAATGTCAAGAACCCAGTTCAAGAACACAACAAGGTTCCAACAGCTCCAGCCCCGAAATCAAGATATTTCTTTGTGGATTTCATCACCAGGTATGTGGGATTTTACTAGTGGGTCCATTTTACCCATTAAATCCCTAGTGTTCAGTTAATTCTTCATTCTTTATCATGGTTAAACCTAGGGTTTGTATAATTACAGCAAATCATCAATAATTAGTTAGTTATATATTTCAAATTAGATTGTGAAGTTATTATTCAGTTTATCACATGAATTTCAGAATCCTAGCTATGTATTTATGTAGATCTTGAATTACAGATGCTAGGTCAGATACTTCAGTTATTCAATTATAAATTCCTCAGTTATTAATGCATAATTATGAGAAAATTGTTGCATTCTCAGTTTGCATGTTCAGTTCTTAGATATCCAGTAATACAGAAATTCAGTCATAATGTCTTAATCACTTAAATCATTGGAAGTAGCATAATACCGAGTTGAACTAGGGTTCAGCGTACCCAAATAGTCCAAGAACTACTATCCAAGTAAGTTGTAAGTCCTCTCTGTGGGCATCAGTTTAGTGATCACGCCAGTATGCCTTTATACCTCTAGCAGGGTATATTGGGTCCTCTCGATGGGGCGTATACATCGGACTCCACATTTAGCTCATGTGGTTTTATTATTGGTCATTAGTAGCTCCCACAGTTCAGTCAGACTCTATTGTATTGACCATTTATCAGTATATTCAGTATTCTGTTTAGCATGTTATAAATTGGTCATTGCATTCAGTTATCTCAACTTTCAGTATATCATATTCAGAACATTTTACTTGTTTTTGTGCTTTTTCAGTTATGTTTTAGTTCATCTTTATTCAATCCTACATGCTCAGTACCTTCAAGTACTGACGCATACGTGCGCTACATCTTCTCGTAATGTAGGTCCAGGTTTTGAGCATCTAGATCGCTCTTAGATCGATTTCCGATCTCCAGTTCAGCAGATTCAGTGGTGAGTCCTCATTCTCCGAGGATAATAGTTATGAGTTTCTTTTTAGTATTAAGTCTTTTAGTTTTAGTTTTTGCTAGAATTAGCTGGGGCGTGTCCTAGAATTTCTAGTGAGTTTACAGGTTATTTTCAGATATAGTTAGTTTCAGCTTAGTATAGAGTTAATAACTTCCTTGTATTAAACTCATAAATATTTCAAATATTCAGTTATAGAATATGGGTATTCACCATCTTTTCATTTTAAATTATAATTTAGCTTTCGCATCAGTTATTTTCTTTAGTATGCTCATTATCATGCCAGTAGGGTTTGCTTGGAATCACTTGTGGTCCTAGGTCCCGTGTACGTATCACGTGGGTAGCTTAGGGCGTGACAAACTTGTTATTAGAGTAATAGGCTTAAGTTTCCTAGGATTTCTGAAAAGCCGCACTAAGTAGAGTCTTTTTCATGGGTGTGAAGTGCACCACATCTAGTGAGAAGGAGGATATGAAGTGTTTTAGGAAAACTTCACTTTCTTGTTATTTTTATCGTGCGTAAGGTATAATATAATTCCATTTTAACTTGATGTTCTATGTTTCAGATCATGCCTCCTCATAGAGCTAACACTAGGAATGTGAATGCCAGGAATGCAAACGCATATCCTCCATCCCCAGATCAAGAAGTCTCCAATGTTGAATTAGGAGTGTTATTCAGATGTTGGCTCAGAGTGTCGCCAACCAGAACAATCAGCGGGTTCAATCTCATTTGAATGGAAATAGTCGATCGATAGCAGCAAGGGTCCGTGACTTTGTTAGGATGAATCCACCTCAGTTGTTAGGATCGCAAACTAATGAGTACCCCAGAATTTATTAAATGAGATCAAGAAGATCTTTGAGGTGATACAAGTTACTGGGAATGATCAGATTGAGTTGGCATCATACCAGTTGAAATATTTGGATCATATCTGGTACACTCAGTGGAAGGAGAATAGGGGTGAAAATACAGCGACCATTCTTGATAGGTTTTTCCCAATAGAGTTGAGAGAAGCAAAAGCCTAGGAATTCATGAACTTAAGGCAGGGTAACATGACAGTCCAAGAGTATGGACTCAAGTTTAACCAACTCTCCAGGTATGCTCCTCACATGGTTGATGACTCCAGGGCTCAGATTCATAAGTTCTTGTATGGAGTGTCATATTTGGTGAAAACAAAGTGTAAAAATGTTATGTTACTGGGAGATATGAACATATCTAGGCTTATGACTCATGCTCAGCAAGTTGAGGGTGATAATCTTAGGAAACAGGACAAGGAGAATAAGAAGGCTAGGACTGGGAACTATGAATATTCTCAGTAAAAATCAGGTGGTGGAAATCACTCGCAGAGTCAGCAAAAGTTTTCAGCTCCAGCCTCTTCATCAACTAGTGTTCTATCCTCCAAAAACAGTTGACCAGAAGGTTAGAGCACCAAGATCTAAGTCTCAAGGAAGTGTTTTAGGCACCAAGACTTACCACACTTGCCCTAAGTCTAGTAAGAACAATCCAGGCGAGTGCCTTGCAGGAAAGGAAGGGTGTTTTTGGTACGGTCAGTCTTGTCACAGGTTGAGGTATTGTCCCTCTAGACAGGGTCAAGAAGGTGGTAATGGTAGAGCTAAGTATACAACTTCAGCAGCACCGGTAAGTCGGCTGACTCAACAGGGTAACTCATCTAGTATAGGGTGACTCAGCAGTGCCAGAACAGGTTGTATGCTCTTCAGGATCGCCCGGATTAGAAAGGTTCTCTTGATGTAGTCACTGGTACATTACGAGTCTTTGACCTTGATGTTTATGCATTGTTAGATCCAGGGTATACTCTTTCTTTTGTAACTCGTTACATAGCAATCCATTTCAGTGTAAATCCAGAAACTCTCTCAGAACCTTTCTCATTCTCTTCTCTAGTTGGTGACCTAGTTATAGCTGAACGGGTATACAGAAATTGCCCTGTCATAGTATCTCAGAAAGTCACCTCAGCAGATCTTTTAGAGTTAAAAATGGTAGAATTCGATGTCATTGTAGGCATGGATTGGTTACATTCCTGATATGCCTCAGTCGATTGTAGAACTAGGCTTGTTCGTTTTCAGTTTCCAAATAAACCAATCATAGAATAGATGGGTAGTAGCTTAGCGCCTATGGGTCGATTTATTTCTTATCTTAAGACCAGAAATATGATCTCTAAGGGTTATCTCTATCATCTAGTTCAGGTTAAGGATTCTAGCTCTAAAACCCAACTCTTGAGCCAATTCTAGTAGTCAGTGAGTTTCCAGAAGTGTTTCCAGAAGATCTTCTCGGAGTTCCTCCTGAAAGGGAAATCGACTTTGGAATTGATCTCCTTCTATTTACCCATCTTATTTCTATTTCTCCTTACAGAATTACTGTAGCCTAGCTTAAGGAAATTAAAGAGCAGTTAAAAGATCTTCTAGATAAGGGCTTAATCGAACCTAGTATTTCACCATAGGGTGCACCAGTCTTGTTCGTAAAGAAGAAAGATGGTTCTCTAAGAATGTGCATTGACTATAGACAGTTGAACAAGGTCACAATCAAGAATAAGTATCACATCCCCAGGATTGATGACTTGTTTGACCAATTTCAAGGTACTAGTCACTTCTCCAAGATAGATCTCAGATCGGGTTATCATCATCTCGCAGTCAGAAATAGTGACATTCCAAAAACAACCTTCAAACTTCGATATGGTCATTATGAATTTGTAGTTATGTCGTTTGGACTAACTAATGCTCCTGCAACTTTCATGGATTTGATGAACAGACTGTTCAAACAGTACTTGGACTTGTTCGTTATCGTCTTTATTGATTATATCCTCATTTACTCTAGGAATGAGGAAGAACATGCAAGTCATTTGAGAGTTGTTCTGCAGACACTAAAAGATTGCCAGTTATTCTCTAAGTTTAGTAAATGTGAGTTCTGGTTGCAATCCGTTGCTTTTCTTGGTCGCATTGTATATAGCAGGGGGATTCGAGTGGATTCACAGAAGATAGAACAGTGAAAAAATGGCCCAGACCTACCTCTGCTGCTTATTTTAGGAGTTTCTTAGGTCTAGCGGGTTATTATAGAAGGTTCGTGGAAGGATTTTCATTCATAGCCTCACCATTGACTAGGTTGACTCAGAAGATGGTCAAGTTTCAATGGTCAGATGATTGTCAGAAAAGTTTTGCAGAATTGAAAACTAGATTGACTATAACTCTTGTCTTGATTCTACCAAAGGGTTAAGATGGTTATGTGATCTATTGCGATGCATCCAGAGATGTCCTTGGTTGTGTGTTGATGCAACGAGATAAGGTTAAAGCTTATGATTCTAGACAGCTTAAGGTGCTTGACAAGAACTATCCATCTCATGACCTTGAGCTTGCAGCAGTGGTGTTTGCACTCAAGATATAGAGACACTACTTGTATGGTGTTCATGTAGATGTGTTTACTGACCATAAGAGCCTTCAATATGTGTTCACCAGAAAGAGTTAAATCTTTGCCAGAGGAGATGGCTTGGGTTCCTTAAGGATTATGATATGAGTATTCATTACCATCCTGGTAAAGAGAATGTAGTAGAAGATGCTCTTAGTAGACTATCTATGGGTAGTTTAGCCCATGTTGAGGAATAAATGAAAGAGCTAGTGAATGATGTTCACAAGCTTGATCGCTTAGGAGTTTGCCTGATGAGCATATCAGATAGTGGTGTAACAGTTCAGAATGGGGCAGAATCTTCTTTGGTAGTGGAGGTTAAGCAAAAACAAGACACTAATCCAATATTTCTTGAACTTAAGGGTGCAGTCCATAATCAGAGAGTGGAGGTTTTCTCCAAAAGGGTAGATGGTGTACTTCGCTATCAGGGTAGATTGTGTGTTCCTGATGTGGGCGAGTTGATATAGCATGTTCTTGCAGAAGCCTATAACTCCAGATATTCTATTCATCCAGGTGCCACTAAGATGTACCACGATCTACGAGAAGTCTATTGGTGGAATGACATGAAGAGGGATATAGCAGATTTTGATAGTAAGTTTTGATAGTAAGTGCCCCAATTGCCAGGAAGTCAAGGTAAAACATTAGAAACCAAGGGGTATGACTCAAGATATCGACATTGCTACTTGGAAGTGGGAAGTGATCAATATGGATTTTATCATAGGGTTATCTCGTACTCGCAGATAGCATGACTCCATTTGGGTTATAGTTGATAAGATGACTAAGTCTTCTCGTTTTTTGGCGGTCAAGACTACAGATTCGGCAGAGGACTATGCCAAGCTTTAGATTAATGAAATTGTGAGGTTTCATGGAGTTCCTTTGTCTATCATCTCATATAGAGGTCCTCATTTTACCTCTCATTTATGGAAGTTGTTTCAGAAGGGTCTTGGTAATCAAGTTATCCTTAGTACAACATTTCATCCGCAGACGGATGGACAGGCATAGCGCACGATTCAGACCCTAGAGGATATGTTGAGATCCTATGTGATCGATTTCAAGGGTAGTTAGGATGATCACCTTTCTCTGATTGAGTTCGCCTACAACAATGGTTCCAATTCCAGCATTCAGATGGCCCCTTATGAGGCTTTATATGGACGTAGATGTAGATCTCATGTTGGTTGGTTTGAAAAGGTGAAGCAGCTTTGATAGGGACAAATTCAGTCCTTGATGCTATGGATAAAGTGCAACTCATTAGAGATAGACTTAATACAGCCCAAAGTTGTCAGAAATCTTATGCATATGTAAGGAGAAGGGAACTAGAGTTCCAAGTTGATGATTATTTTTTTCTAAAAGTGTCACCTATGAAAGGGGTGATGAGATTTGGCAAAGAAAGGGAAGCTCAATACTAGATATGTAGGCCCTTACAAGATCTTGAAAAGGATTAGAAAGGTGATATATGAGTTAGAGTTGCCAGAAGAATTAGCTGCAGTGCATCCGGTCTTCCACATCTCTCTCTTGAAGAAGTGTGTCGGTGACCCAGCCTCTGTAGTGCCATTAGAGAGTGTGGCAGTGAAAGATAGTCTTTCTTATGAGGATGTACCAGCTGAGATTCTTGACCGTCAGGTTAGGAGGTTGAGAAACAATGAAGTTGCTTCAATCAATGTTTTGTGGAGGATTCAGTCCATAGAGGGAGCTACTTGGGAAGCAGAAGCAGCCATGAAAGCCAAGTATCCTCATACTCCTCGCACGCTCATTCAATGTTCTGTTCATCCTCTCAGCAATTCCATTCTGTCTTGCCTTACCAGGAACTGTTCTCATCAATCTGATTCCCTCAGCTGCACAGAATGCCTTGAACTCTGATTTGTCATACTCTCCTCCATTATCAGACCTTAGGCATTTGACTTTCAAACTGGTCTGATTCTCAACTTCAGCTTTCCACTTCTTGAAGGTTGCAAACACATCTGACTTATGCTTCAAGAAGTAAACCCATACCTTCCTGCTAGAATCATCAATGAAGGTAACATAGAATCTGGATCCTCCAAGTGATGATACTGGAGATGGTCCCCAAACATCTGTATGGACCATTTCCAACCGCACTTTCTTTGGGTCTCTAGGAGTCTTTGTGAAGCTTACTCTTTTCTATTTGCCCATAACACAACTTTCGCAAAGACCCATATCAACAGACTTTAGGCCCTCTAATGCTCCTTTTGCAACCAGCATCTTCATTCCTTTAGCACTCATGTGTCCAAGTCTGTTGTGCCACAGACATGAACTGAAAGCACCTTCAGCAACAGCAGCCATGTTAATGCACCCTGCAGTGGTGTACAAGGTTCTAGATTTGGTGCCACGAGCTACTACCATAGCACCTTTCACAATCTTCCATGAACCTTTCCCAAACTCTGCTGCATATCCCGTGCTATCCAACTGACCAACAGAGATCAGATTTTTCTTAATCCCAGGAATATATCTGACATCCTCCAATGTCCACTGGTTTCCCGAGGTGGTCTTTATGCAAACATCCCCCTTTCCTTCAATCTCTAAGGGTTTATTGTCAGCAAGATATACCTTTCCAAAATTTCCAGATTTGAAATTTTGGAACAACTCCTTGCTTGGAGACGAATGGAAAGATGCACCAGAATCCAAAATCCACGATTCAACCGGACTGTTCACACTAAGGATTAGAGCATCCCCAATGTCCTCTGCTGAATTTACAGAATCATTGTCATCTCCAATTTTCTGATTCTTTTTCTTCTTTGGCTTTGTATAGCTCGTCCGAAAGTGCCCTTTTTCTCCATAGTTCCAACAAGTCACGTTTGATCTATTCGGGGATTTTCCTCGATTCTTTGATTTTGATTGACCATGTTGATTATGGCCTTTCGTCTTACTTCTCCCCCTTCGGTCAACGCTGAGAGCACTGCCGGATGAATCTCCCACTTCTCGTTTGCGAATACTTTCGCTAAGAACAACATCACGGATTTAATCAAACTTCAGTTTCTCAGATCCACGGGAACTGCTAATCGCAGTAACAACAGTATCCCATGACTCGGGCAGAGATGACATCAAAATCAATGCCTTAATTTCATCTTCGAAATTAATATCCACAGAATTGAGTTGACTCACAATCATATTGACCTCATTTTATGATCAGAAACGCATCCATTCTCAGACATCTGTAAATTGAACAATCTACGCATCAAATATACCTTGTTCATTACCGATGGTTTTTCATACATGTTTGACAGTGCCTTCAACAGATCGGACGTAGTCTTCTCCTTCACGATGTTGAACGCCACGTTTCTTGACAAGGTCAACCGGATCAACCATAGAGCCTGGCGATCCTTGAGATTCCACTTCTCCTCCGTCATGGATTCCGGCCTCACCCCGGTCAACGGTTCGTGAAGATTTTTCTGGTAGAGATAATCTTCGATCTGCATCTTCCAGAAATTGAAATCGGATCCATCAAACTTCTCGATTCCAAGCTTCGAACTATCCATCTTCAGTGATCGTTTTGAATAACCCGGGATCTGATACCAGTTGTTGGATTCGAACCCAACATAACCTACGGTCACCATGTGCGGACCATAGTATTATCAACCGCCCATGTTGTAGGTCCTATTTCACCACTACAACCCCTCTCCAAAACCCAACTTAGAAAATCGATGAAGTCTCGACCCACAGACAAACCTACGGTCCGTAAGTCATACAACGATCTTTGGATCAAGACCCCATTACCCAGCCTCTGACATGAACCATGATTGACCAGTACGTTCCGTAGGTGTACGGACCGTAGATGTGACCCTAGGTAAAGGTTAGCAGGCAGTTAGAGGGGAATTGTTGACTGTGTCAACTTCAAATGGTCAAAAATCTTAGAACAAAAGAAATTAGGTATTACATGACCTATTATATGATAGATAATTTAATCCTCTATCCGAGGCCACCGAGTTTGCTAAAATCCGACCTCCGAGTAAAAAGTTATGCTCATTTTAGTGAAGGCCTGTCGAGCAGACTCAAAATTCGGACCCAACCTACGGACCATAAAATTGAAAGATAGTCCGTCAATCCAATACGTAGATCACTCCGACAGATGTTAATTCAGGAGTCTTTTGGTCTTTTCCTATTTCGTTTAACCCATAACATACGTCGTTTAAACCCTAAATTATGAGATTTTACTCAGTTTAAGCATAGAAATATAACTAAATCTTACCTAAGTCAAATCATTAATCAAAACATAGAAAATTAGAAGCATGAGAGGAGAAAAATGTCAAGAACCCTAGTTAAAGAACGCAACAAGGTTCCATCAGTTCCAGACCCATAATCTAAAGATTTCTCCGTGAAATTCGTCACCATGTATGTGGATTTCACTGGTGGGTTCCTTTCACCCATTAGGTTCCTAGTTTTCAGTCAGTTTCTTGATTTCCATATCATGACTATATTTAGGGTTTCTTGAATGATTTATCTTCAGAACATTTATGACACTTATACCATGTCGTCTACAAATTTCAAAATGTAAGATTAAATTCAACCCATAATACAAAGAATCATCATTTACCGATGAGAGTGACCTCAAAACTTATTTTGTACTTAACATGGAAGATCAAATGAATACAGTTGGGAATGCAAAAAAACTCAAGAATTAATGGCATTACCAAGAAGATCGTATATGCCATACATATCGACTTCACCCTCTGTTACATACATTTGAAGCAATTGAATCATATCAAAAACTTAACAAAAACAAATGTGGCGGGAATCATCACTCATTTCTTGTTTATAACAAAAAAAAATTAAAGAAGTATATACATTTTCTATAAAAGAGCATACTTCTTGATTGAAGTAATATTATGAAATAGAACCTTACAAAAATTAAATGGAAAGTTTGAAGAAATACTTCACGACACTGCATTTCTTAACATGATAATCTTGAACATAGAAGAGGTTTCTATCTCTAAGTGACAAATATTATGAAATTCTTCAAAGTTGACTGCTACAAACTTGACGTAGTGAAAATAAGATCCAAACACCCCCGCCACTCACAAGGGAAATAGCAATAACCAACTCCCCATATTTACTAGTACGGACACTGATGCAGTTGAATACCATTCTTCAAAGCTTTCCACGAGTTACCACGTTCTTCGACTAGGTACTGCAAACAAGAAGCATTAGATAGAAATAGGTCAGGTCTTAAAAGGTACACCCAACAACAATGACCAATTTTATGCTGCATTCAGTATTTATTTCTTGTAACCTCTTTTCCAAAGTCTGAAATCCTTAGCAATTGTACTTATCATTTCTTTCCCGTGTTTTACTTATAAAAGGTCTATTCTTTCCAAAGACTCTCCTCTTAAAACTAGATTCATGGAAAGTTTCATAGATCACCAAATCAAAATTTCCATATATAAATTTAGAGTAGAATCTATTGTCATAGAAGGGTTCAATGTGGGTGTATGTACGTATAAAAATGCTATAGCTAACTGCCACCAAAAGTGAATGCATCAAAAAAACTCCACATATGAACTTATGATAAAATACGAACATCAACTAAATTTTGATCCTATAACATAAGAGAGGACAGCTAAATAACACTTCATTTCCCACTAAAACTTTGATCTTTTTCGCAAAATCAGAACACATTATAGATAAAATCATACCCAAGATAATTATATACATGTCTATATATTTCTCTTTTGAACTTCAAGCATCAACAGTCATTATATCACCGTCTTCATCACGCATTGCATCAAGATCCCTTTATCTAAGATCATCATCCTCACCAACTTCAGTCAAGGTTGATGCTGTTGATACTGTGAAATTTTTTCGAAATTCTCTACCACCAATTTCACCATCCAAAATCACTTCTAGTTCATCTTCAATTTCTTGCGGCAATTTATACCGACAGAGTGCACAAGTATTACTCCGATTAAGACAAGGGATAATACAATCATTATGAAAAAAATGCTTACAAGGTAATTGACTCCCTTCCGTATCAATTCCAAATTCTTCCATACAAAGCGAACAATTTTATGATGATTCATTGATTTTCCCACTTGGAAGTGAGTTGATAATCGATTTAAGAGTCGATGAACGAAATTGAGGTGAGTTAAAAAACTGAAACGAACGATCGTCGGAATCACTCTCTTCAGATTCAGTATCGGAATCCGAATAATTAAAAGTAACACAATCATTGGTGGAAAGGGTATAAGTGGTAAGAGTTCAATGTTGAGGAAAAGGTATAAAATTGGCAATGGTGTAATTAGGGAGGAGGTGACGATGAAAGCAGCGAGGGCAACGAAAGGAGGAGCTGATGCCGACGGTTGTAGTTATGTGAAAGGCATCGTTGCAGTTGTAGCACCGGTAAGAATGACGGTTACCGGCGCTGGGAAGGGTGTCCTCCGTCGTCGACATGACCGACTTTTGGTGTCCTCTTGCTCGGTTTTCTTGAGGCACACACTATACTCTTAACTTTTTCTTTATTTTATTTTTGGAGAAAAGTAGAGAATAGTTTCTATTTAAATTGTTTTGGGCATGAACCGGTGGAATTATAGCATCATTATTATATTTTGATACTAAATTTTATTTTATTTTGTGTTATAAATATTAAAGTAAAGGCCAAAAATATATTTATATCTAAACTATTCCATTTTTAGATATAAATTATTGAAGTTAAAGGCCAAAATAAAAATTTCGCCCACCTACAATAGGTTCTAGCAATTTGATGACGTATAAGTTTTTTAATTATATTTTAAGGAAAAACGTAAAAAAATGTCCTTAAATCATGTGAAAGGAACAAGAATGTCCTCCGTTTATAGTTTTGCTAAAAAATGTTACTACCGTTAATATTTTGGTTCAAAATATCATTGCAGTCAATACTTTGGTCCAGAAATGCTTCTATAGTTACAAAATGGGTCAAAAATATCATTTTTCGAACAAATATATTATTTTTTTCTTTTTAAAAACATGTTTTTGATAATTAAAATATTATCAAAGCACATTATTCTTGTTTTCTTTCTTCTAAAATCACTTTAACAAATAAAATGTAGCAAATATTTTTTTTCTTCTTAAGGTGTGTTTTGTATGAAGAAAAATATTTCCATGAAACATATTTACCTAGAAAATGTTTTTCTAGAAAACAAGTGGGGGCCGAGGATAGGGGTGAAAAAATGAAATTTCAAAGTTATAAATATATTTTAAAAACAATCTTAATTATTTAATTTTTTTTTTGGGGGGGGTGGGGGAGAGGAGGGGGGAGGGGGGCTAGTAGGGGTGGATAGGTGGGCGGGGGGGTGATAAAATGCAAATTTGAAGTTGAAAATATTGTTTATAGATAAACTTAAATATATATATATATTTTGTTTTTTTTTTGGGGGGGGGGGGTCAAGGTAGGGGTGACCTCCCTCGACGACATGACAGACTTTTGGTGTCCTCTTGCTCGGTTTTCTCGAGGCACACACTATAGTCTAACTTTTTTTTTTATTTGATTTTTAGAGAAAGGTTGACAATAATGTCTATTTAAATTGTTTTGTTCATGAACCGGTGAAATATATCATCATTATTATATTTTGTCATTAAATTTTGTATAATTTACATAAATCTCATAGTATAAAGAGTAAATTACATGTTATATCTACTTTTTTCTAATTACAATAATTTCTTAAATGTGTACCTTCTAAAGACATTAAAGAGTATTTCGGATACATTATAACATAAATCAGATACATAATATGTAGCTCGGATACATTAAAAACTAGTTAGCATACATTATAACATAAAATGAATACATAATATATAACTCGGATACATTAAATATTGACTCGCATACAATAATATGTAGCTTTGATACATTAAATATATTAGGAGAGAAATTAGAGATGTTAGAGATTTTTAAAAATAGAAGGGGATATTGAAAATAAGAAAAACATAAGACGTGTATTTCAATAATTTTCCTTAAATGTTATGTGATAAAAAATATATTTGTATAATTTTTTTTTTCATTTTTTAGATAAAGATTATTGAAATTAAGGTCAAAAGTACATTTTATATCTAAATCATCTCATTGATAAGTGAAACACATCTAGATGTTGACTAGATCAAATCGGTATCTCAATATACTTCTACGTGTATGTCCATAAAATTTACGTTCACCTACCATAAATTTAATTTGATGACATACTAATTTTTTAATATATTTTTGATTAAATTTTTTAATATTCTAAATTCTCCCCTTTTCTGTCGGAGAAAATCGATGTCAAGACTGAGACGAAATCACGACTAAGAAGGTGGAGAAAAAGATGATAAATGTCATGCTGAAATAAATATATTTATATGATGAAAGTTTTATCCTTGAAACTTCATTTTTAACTTAGTATTAATTTATTTAGATTCTTCATGATAAAATTAGTTTTCTACATGGAGTGTCACATTATAGAATATTTAAACAAAAGAGAGTGCACATATCATCATTAGAAATAAGTCAACGACTGTTTAGCTAACTACTGAGTGATAATTCAAGTACGAAACTTATGCTCTCAATAGTTGAGATATGAAACCCAAAAAGTTAAGATAGATCAGTTTTGACCCTTTTAACTCTAAATATTATTACGTAATAAATGTCTATTTTTGTATATTTGCTTTGGAAAAATTTAATGACTCTAAAAATGTTAGTAATCCTTATTTTGAGACCAAGGATGTTTTCCATATAAATAAAGAATTTCTTGATAATAAATCACGGAAAAAAATAATAAGTCTTCTCTTTTTCTCAATTATATTTTTGTATAATTATTTTATTATTTATAACACATTACACACAAATGTCCAACCTCATATTGGAGATTAACTCACATTATTATCGTTTTACAAAGTTAAAGTCCGATGATGTCACTCACAACTTACTAGAAATCAAGTGAGAAAGAAAGAGTAGAACTCCTCTGTGGAGGGGAATAGTTTAACCGTGTGTAATTAAGATATGTTTTATAATTTTTAGGGCTTGTTTGGAACGACATCCTGGTAATTTAATTTGATATAATTGGATGTAATTATATTGTTTGTCCTGTTTAGTTTGACAAGTAATTGCTTGATGAACAGGTAATTGTTGTAATTGGCAGGTGGTGATTATACTCTATAACTCACAGGCGACGACTGTGAATTATCTGGTGTAATTACCATATGATTACTTTTTTTTTAATTCTTTTAACTTCTATTATTTAAGTTCTTTTTTATTATTATTCTAAAATTTTATTGTTTATTTTATATTATTGGATTTCATTTTCTTCTTGTTTTCAATCGTATGTCCAACCTTACTTTATATCTTCGTATCATCTATTTCTTTATGCATGCTTATTTTCTCATTAGCATAATTTTTAGTAGTCTAACTTTCAAATTAAAATAGAATTTATTGTCAAGTCAGATTATAGATTTACGTTTTTTTTTTAAAAAAAATGAATAAAATAAATAAATCATATTTATGTATGGTATGTGGAAATTTGCAATTAGAGTATTATGTTTTTTGTTTTGAGTTTATACCTTTGTTATATTTTCAGTTTTATTTGTTTTAATAATATTGAATTCACATAGCACGTAATTTTTTAATTAGATTTAATAATTATCTTTTGTCAAGAATTTAATAATTTATGGCATTTTATTTGTGTATTAATCTTTTTATCAAACAAGCATTTTACGATGTTCGTAGAAACTTCCTACTTTTAGTATTTATGATCAATTCAATTGAAATATATTATTTTGAAAAGATATTAATCAATCTTTTTTTATAATATTAAAGAATATATTTTTATTAATTAATATATTTTCAAATATATATATATATATATATATATATATATATATATATATTATTTCCTTTAGAAAGTTTCTTATTTGTCTAGTATAAAATTTAAATAATTAATTTTTTATTTTTAAAAATTTAATAGAATTTTATGATTGTAATTGTGCATCCAAAGAGAATAGTTGTAGTTACATTGCGACATCTAAACAGGATGTGCATAATTACAATGTAATAACACTTTCACAATCAAACATGTCAGTGTAGTTACTAGACAAAATTATTAGGCTGATAATTACTATCCTAGTAATTACGCTAATTTCAATTACCAGGTGACTTTTCAAACAAACCCTTAATGCTATTTCGTTTAAGAAAAATTTGCTATACGAGCCTTTTGCTGATTAGTATTGATTTAATTATTATTTTTTTGCTGCACTTGTAAGGTTATGTGTTGGGTTTATGTTATGGTTATAAGTTTGGTGCTTATTTTCGGAAAAAGGATCATTAGAAGTGCTAGTAATATATCTTGTCTTAATTTGCTCGATATCTTTTAAAAAGATATTTTATATATCATTAAATTTAAATTAAATCTACTTTTTATTTTCGAGAGAAGGTTTAAAATATCCATTTAAATTGTTTTGTCCATACGGTGGAATATATGATGATTATTTTTCCATTAAACTTATCTTATATCTATAAATAATAAAGGGAAAAAGGACGAATATACCCCGAAACTTTCGTAAATGGTATGTGTACATCTCTCGTTATACTTTTAGGACACCTGTACCCTTACCGTCCAAATTTTGGAACGTATATTTCCTTTACACTAACGGAGATACACGTGTCTCAATCTTAACCGTCCATTTAATATTTGTTAAATTTCCTATCCAAAATGAAAAGACCCACCATATTAATTTTAAAACCCACCCAAATACATAATACCCACCCAAAAAAAAAACCCCAAATCAATATTTTTCTTAATTTTAGACGGCAGTCCAACCCTAAATCACAGAGAGCATCCACTGTCGCCGAAATGTCAAAGAAAAATGATTTGGATCGCCCGATAAAACAGCACGAGTTCAATCTTCAGAGGGAAAAAGAAGAGGAAGAAAAACTAGTGAAGAAGCTACAAACAAAAAAAAACAAGATGAAGGTGGATGGTAAGGACAAGAAGAAGAAAGGTGGTAATGGATTTCAAGTTGAGAAAAAACAAATTGAAGAAAAGGATGACTCCATTAGCCAAAGCTAAAGCTGCACAAGCAATGGAGATTGAAAAATAAATTTTTTGTTGTAATGTATTCAGGTGTATTTGGTAACTGAAATTGAAGTTGTTTATGTCTTTCTTCTGCAATTTGCGAAAAAGACTTAATATTTAATCATGTTTCATAGTTGCTATCTATATTCTTTGTTGTGTTCTTAAAAAAAAAGTCTTCCAACAGTCAATTTTTCCGGTGAGATTTGATCAAATCTAATACAAAGGCGTGATGATGGTAATGAGTAAATAATTGATTTAGTCAAAGAAAAGGTCAAATGGGTCAAGAAACATGTTAGGAAGTTGAAGAGAAAATGGAGGATGATTTGGGGATGAAGATGGTTGGATGGGTCTTTCTTTAATGAAGTTGATGAGAAATTGGAGGATTTAGTGTTGACTGTTGAGGATGATTTGGGGATGAAGATTGGGGGAAAGATGCTATTAAAAAAATGTTTAAATTGCTTAATTTGATATTAAGTGACTTTATTTGGGAGATTTCGGTTAATATTTTTGGGTTGTGGGTATATGTATTTGGGTGGATTTTTAGTTTAATTTCGGGTGGATTTTTCAATTTTAAGTAGAAGTTTAATAAATATCGGGTCGACTGTTAAGATTGAGAAACCTGTATCTTCGTTAGTGTAAAGGATATATATGTTCCAAAATTTGGACGATAAGGGTACTGGTGTCCTAAAAGTATAACGAGGGGTATACATATACCTTTTATGAAAGTTTGGGGATATATTTGTCCTTTTTCCCAATAATAAATAATATTATAAAAGTATAAAGTTTTTAGAAATGTTGATTACATTTTTGTTCTTCCTTAAAAGATTGTATGATAGATAGAATGGTCATTTATCACTTCATTTTAACTATTAATAATTTATTCTTATAATATTTTTAATTAAGGAGTTCTAAAATCTATATATTATATAAAGGAGAAACATAGATAAAGTAATGTGGCACCTCTCAATGACCTTCATTCATGTTTGTCTTTTTTCTCCTTATCATTGAGAATTTTTTCTTAATTCTTTTTATAAAACGTATTCTTTAAGAAATCCAATCATATTTATTATTCTGATTATATCTAATGAGTTGCAAAAGGTTGTTAGGATTTTACCATGATTTCTTATCATATTTGAAGTTTATTTTTTCATTAAAGAGAAATCAAAATATTACGATTTTCTTTAACTTTTATTGAAAGGAAATATAACTTTCTTTCATATTTGGGTTATTCCTTTCCTAGAGGAAAAATTTGGAGATCTATAAATTAAATATCATTATTATCAATAGTAGAACACAAGAACATCCACAATATAGTCAATAAAGAGTCATTGTTTATGGGAAGATTTTATCTTTACAGATTTTATGTTTTTTTAAAAAAAATAATTTTTAATTATGTAGGCCTATTGGTCTTATCATATAATAATATTATGTCTTTTAGCATAGCTTATTTGTCATCTAATTTATCGCATTATGATTTACAAATTATAAGTTTTCGCATGACGGCCTAATCACTTTCGAACCCAAGAAGTGGTATCACAACATATGATTTAAATGCTCCAATAATTGAATAAGATCGAAGACAAACTCAAGCTGTTTCAAATAAATTTTCAATCAACATAATGATAATGAAGTTTTTTGTGCTATTATATGTGGAGAAAGAAATTCAAAAAACATTTCAACTATATCATGTTGCTCCATACTTTAAAACAAAATAAATTTTCAACTCAGGCTTACTTTAAAGCATACACTCCTACTTTTAACCTTTTTTAACTTTTAATGATAAAGCTCAACTTTTTACTCATGCATCTTACTTTAAACGTATGATCTCCACTTTTAACTCATACATCTTACTTTTAACGTATGATCTTTACTTTCAAATAATGCATATTACTTTTAACGCATGGGCTCCTGTTTCAACCCTGCTCAAAACTTTTAACACATGGCTCCAATTTTTAACCTATATCAATTTTAAATCATGGTAAACAACACTGATTAAAGTTATGTGAAGACAGATGATGAAAATTATTTTTCCAGAAAACTCAAGCCAAAAGGAGAGATTTGTTAGGGTTTTGCCCTAATTTTCTTATCTTATTTGAAATTTATTTTTTTCTTAACGAAAAATCAGAGTAGTACTATAAATGCTTTAACTTTTACTGAAAGGAAAGTATAATTTCCTTCCACATTCGGGTTATTCCTTTTCTAGAGGAAAATTTTGAAGATCTATAAGTTGAAGATTCTTATTCTCATAGCACAAAACAAGAACATCCACGATGTAGTCGATAATTTTTTTTTTGTTTATGGGAAGATTTTTTCTTTTCAAATAATATTATGTCTTTTAATATAATTTTATTTGTCATCTAATTTATTGTATTATGATTTTGAAATTATAAGCTTCCACATGAAATTCTTATCACTTTCGAACCCAACAAAACCTCAATCTATTTTTATTCTCTACTTAAATAACATATCTCTTCAACTGCTTTCTAATTTTTCTTATTGATTATCAAATTTATAAATAACAATCATCCATGGAAGTGTTGAATATTCATTTTTCATTATTTCTTTCTATTATTATAGTTTTTTTGTTTTTTTTTTATTCTTCATATTTTCCATAAGAAATTGTAGAAAAGATAGTGACATAATATGTCCTTCACTTTGATAAGATTAATGATATATTCTTTAAAGATTCATTACAAAAAGATGTTAACATTAGTTGTGTACAATTTCACCAAAACGAAGAAGGAAGCTTAATTATGTTGACAAATTCGTCAAGAGAGATGGTCATATTTGTATTAAGTTTGAATGTTTCCGATATTTTAAAATTCATTAATGTAATGTATTATTTTGATTTCAATATTCTAAAATTTTGTCATGATCGAGAGATATATTATCTATGGTACATTTCTCATAGCTATTAGATGTTGTTGTGTTTAAAAATCTGCACATTATAATCTAAATGTTAGAAAAGTTAAGTTGCACCTCTCTTTTGCCAATTATTCTATTTATCTTTTTCTCAATTTCTTTTTTGACTATTTTTCATATTTTTCTACTTACTTATTATTATACAAAAAATAAGTATTTGGGTTCTTAATATATATCACACAAATGTCCTTAATGTATGTAAAATAAGTATCATTTTTGTCCTAAATTGTAAATTTAACTGTTTCACGGTTAAAAACTAAAGCCCCCCCTCCCAAGGTTCCCCTTCTCTGTTCTTTCCTCAATAAGAGGAATTAAGAGGATACTAATCCACCCCATATATTGCTTATTCAAACTCACCCATAACTTTATTCTTTTTTCTTTTAAGTAATTTCTACTTCTGGGTCAATTGAAAATTTATTCGATTTAGTGGAAGGACAAAAAAGACTCACTATTGATTGCAACTTTCATGTTTCATCGAATTAACCAATTAGCTTATCCAATCCAAAGATCATGATTTGAGTCATTCAAAAGAGATTATAAACTAAACAGTAATAAAATAATAGACAATTTTTTGTGCGTCTATATCATCTAAAGCATGAATATGCTACTTCTTATATCATTATATTACAAGTTTGAATAAACCTTTTGAGTCCGTCAAAGCGTCTAAAATAAAGTATTTCATACCAATAATGAAAAAATGGGACAAGCTACCAGATCATAATGAGTATTGAATTTTGCTAAAAGAAGATGGAGTTGACAAGTGAGAAAAGTAGCAAAAAACTAGTAGGAATGCAGGGGCTCATAGAAGACCTGTTTGTTTATTTATGTTCACTATGTGAATTGTTGGTCATCGGACATTTACCAGGAGTTAAATATCAAATATTTTTCGATAGAGATGAACTTTTCATACATGTGGAAAATATAAATTTTTATCTATTTTAGGGATTAACAAAGACAACAAATATAGTTAAAAATGAAAAGAGAAGAGTTTAAATCTATTGTAAGAAGATGATGCAATTTTAGAGAAAAGAAGGAAGACAGAGCAACCATGTATAATAGAGAAATGAGTTAGGGAATGGGACGTTAGGTTTTAACGGTGAAATGTTAAATTTACGACTTATGACCAAAATGATACCCATTAAACATATATTAAGGACTATTTCTGTCAAGTGATATATATTAAGGATCAAAATAAATCAACCCCTACATGAAGAACCATTTTGATCATCTAACTCTGACAAATGAAGTCAATATGAGAGATTTAACCCAAATAAAAGGTATATGTGTTAAGTTTGTAGACGGCGAGGACATTAATAATTTTACTTTGATGATAAGGATAAAGTCAACAAATAAATGAAAGTCAAAGCGTATTTTTAAAAATATCAATAAAGTATTTTTTTAGAATCAATATTGTTAAGAGTTATTTTATAAAAAAAAAACTACTCGATTAAACATACATCCGTATACCATATATACTAATTCTACCTATATTATAAAATAATTGCATATATTTTCATTAATTAACAGTCTTGTACCATATTTTAAGTTAGATAAATTGAGATATATTCTTTGAAATTAGCCTATAATAGAATCCTTAATTAACTACTCACTTAATTATTTTTGAAAATTTATGCACTCACACCAAATCAACCACACTCTCTCCAAAGTTTTAGCTCCCACATTCTATTCATTACTCTCCCTCCCTCACCTCCATTATTGCACTTTCAGCATGAAGAAATAGTTCATAACTATTTTTTTTTTCTCTTTTTTCACTAACTTGTTAGTGCTATTGAACTCTTTGTTGGCTAGTCCTACTTCAAGGCTTGTTGTTGATTGAAAAATGATATAAAAAATTTGCATCACTTACAATTTTCTATAAAGGATCGATTGCGATTCTTAATGTCATTAGCAACAAGGTAGAAAATATTCTAAAGTTTGTAGAAAGGTGAACAAGTATGATGTCTATTGGTGAAAAAACAATTGTTGTGAAGACATCAAGTGGAAATTTATGCATATATCTCATACAATATTGAGATATGTTACACATTTTTTGTTACAATTATATGTATCTAATTTTATCAGTATATCTAATTAAATGTATACGTATGTATATGTCACGATCTAAAAATGGGTGTGATGGCACTCGTCTTATCTCACCGCGACAAGTCAGCCTAAAACCCAATATCTAACAAAGTGCAGAAATAAACATAAATCCAACAACAATTTCTATTATGAAAACAAGTCAACTTAATTCAATCCCCAAAACCAAGTCGTCACGTGCACAAGCCTCTAATATATATATTAGAATTGAAATAAAATACGAGTCTAAAATGAAGTTGTCTTTCAAGTAAAAACAAAGTCATAAACTGGAGTAGGAAAGTTCGCTGAGATGACAAGAAGCTACCTCACAATCCTCCACAAGATGCCTCGAAAACGAAGAGAATGGGAGGTATCACGAAGATCCGGGCTGGTAACCTACAAAAAATTGTAGAAGAAAGGGGTGAGTACCAAACCACGTGGTACCCAACAAGCAAATCTCTAAACACAAGTTAAGTGAACAAAATACGGGTACTCCATACACCCTATCTGAACCTCCACACTACAATACATCGGTTCACAGCTTACCCAGCACACAACTATCAGATCACAATTCTCAATAACATCTCAGAATTCAACAATCACAAGTTTCACAGGAAAGCACTCACGATATCAACAAAATACGAGTTTTAGTTCACCAATTATAAAATGTGCAATGCCATGAAATGAAATGTCAAGTATAGTGATGTATGACTGTTCTAATGATACACACCCGCTCGCTCTCTCAGTCTGGGACACATGGGGGACATATCTGTCCATGCATCTGTCGCGGCGCACGACACGACCCTCGAAAATAGTAACCGTCGCGGCGCGCGATACGTCCCTCGAAATATAATATCCATCGCGGCGCGCGATACAACCCTCGAAATAGTACATTCTCTTATCACATAACTCTTATCACAACCATATCTCGGATGCAATGCAATTGACATGTTCAAAGGAAAATGAGGTGATAACCATTTTTATAACAAAACACAATTTACAAAAAGGAATACAACACCAACAAATAATTAACAAGTCTCCAAATCATTCTCAACATCACACAAGGAAATACACGAATTTCATACACTTAACAAGGGTTTAGAAATTCACTTGCCTTAGCCACTCGAATAATCACTCCGGGACTTGAGTCTTCCATTTCCGTTGAGCTTCCAAATTGATCCAATCTATTCAAGTATATAAATTCACAATAAGGTTTCGGAACTAACAATACCCATATTTTTTGTGTTTAACCTTGACCTAAAAATTCACCCAAATTTATAATCAAGTTTTTAATTCTTGATGTCAATTAAAATTTCCACTATCACAGTTTTTAATGTTTCAAGCCTAGGATTAAATTTTGATTATTTCTTTTCCACTATCATATTTCGAATGACATTCACTCAACACAATACATATAATATTTAATTACACATGCCAACCTATCAAAACTAGATTCACAGTTTAATGACCAAGATAAAAAAAATTGCACTACTAATCTAATTAGAACAGTGCTAACGAAAAATTGATCCCTTTTAATTTATTTTTCTTCCTTCTGTTTAACATTTTTTTTCCAGCCAATGATTGGCTCATTATGGCCAATGATTGGCTCATTATGACTAATCATTGGCTCATTATGGCCAATCCAAATACTCCCAATTCTTTTCTTAGTTTCCCAGAATACTCACCGTCACATTAACAAACCTACAACAACATACCTCAATTTTCATTCCAATATTTCTTACACCTAATTAATTTTATTATTTTATATAAATTATTGACTTCTAATGCAAAACAATGAATTATCTTTACATTACCTCAATTTAACCAAACTATAAATGCCTCACATTGTGTAAGAAGAAAACCTTAATTGCACCTCCAAACCACAATATTGCATTTAGCCCACAATTAATTAACCAAAACCAATTACGTCAAAGCACGATCGATTGTTACCTGCAAGATCAAATTATCCTTCCATTTCCTCTCTCGTTTTCACTATAGCCTCCAGTTCTTTCTTTGTGTTGATAGCAAACCACGTTCTTTCCTTTGTCCTTTTTAGTTTAACCCATATATTAAACCCCAAATACTTTAATTCACTTTAACCCATGTTAAAGTGGTATAGAGTATTATTAAATTATCACTTTAGTCCATTAACCATCGATTAATTAAGTTAAGTTAAACAAATATTCAAAAATTCTAAAGAGGATCTTTCGGGTCATTACATTATCCACTACTAAAAATCATGTTCGTAATCGAACATAAAGTAAAAGAAAGTACCTGAAGCTTCAAAAAGCAGAGGATATCTGGCACGCATGTCAGACTCGGTCTCCCAAGTTGCCTCTCCCACTGATCGGTGCTTCCACTGCACCTTCGCTGAAGCAATCTCCTTGGTCCTAAGATTTCGAACCTGCCTATCCAAAATAGCTATAGGCTCCTCCTCAAATGTCAAGTCTGGACCCAACTCCACAGAGTCAAGTGAAAGCACATGAGATTCATCCGGAATATACTTCCGAAGCATAGAGACATGGAAAACAGAATGAACTACCGACAAACTAGGTGGCAAGGCCAACTTATACGCCACCTCTCCCACTCGGCTCAACATCTCAAAAGGTCCAATGAATCTAGGGCTAAGCTTGTCCTTCTTTCTAAACCTCATCACACCCTTCATGGGTGATACTCGAGAACAATGGACCTCCTCAAGAATCAATCTAATCAAATCGCCCGTCTTCGGCACACAAATCCTGCCTCCGATCCTCAAGACACCATCAGAATCAAGGACAACCTCCTTGGCTTCCCCTCTCAATACTTTGTCTCGAATGAGACATAACTTCTCATCATCAAACTAGTGTGCACGGATCTGCTCAACTAAAGAAGACCGAGACTCAATAAAAGCAATTATCCCATCACTCTCTTCTGAAATCTGCAAGCGGACAAGACTGTTAGCTAATATCTGCACATCTCTAGCAAATGGTCTCTCCTCAATACTAAGTGTTGCAAGACTTCCTATGCTAGGAGTCTTCCTACTCAGAGCATCGGCCACAACATTGGTCTTCCCTGGATGATACAAAATGATCACATCATAGTCCTTCAGCAACTCAAGCCATCTCCGTTGCCTCAAGTTCAAATCCCTCTGACTGAAGATATACTGAAGACTCCGGTGATCAGTTAAGATCTCACAATGCACCCTATACAAATAATGACGCCACAACTTAAGTACAAATACTATAGCCGCCAACTCCAAATCATGAGTAGAGTAGTTCTTCTCATGGGATTTCAACTGCCTAGAAGCATAAGCAATCGCTTTCCCCTTCTGCATCAACACACCACCCAATCCAACTCCTGAAGCATCACAATACACAGTAATGTCTACACCCTCCTCAGGTAGAGTCAACATAGGAGCCGAAGTCAACAAAGTCTTGAGATTTTGAAAGATCTCCTCACACTCATCAGACCACTGAAAACCCACATTTTGTCGAGTCAATCTAGTTAATGGAGCTGCAATAGTAGAGAAACTCTGAACAAATCATGGATAATAGCCTGTCAATCCCACAAAAATCCTACTCTCAGTAGGTGAAGTAGGTCGTGTCCAACCTCTAACTGCCTCAATCTTGGCCGGATCTACTCTAATACCGTCCTTGGACACCACGTGTCCCAAGAATGCCACAGAGGTAAGCCAGAACTCACACTTTGAGAACTTGGCATAAAAACTTCTCTTCTCTCTACCTCTAAAGTACAATCCTCAAGTGTCGGACATGGTCCTCCTCAGTCTTGGAGTAAATCAAGATGTCATTGATGAAAACAATCACAAAAGAATCAAGGTATGGTCGAAACAACCCATTCATCAACTCCATGAATGTTGCAGGGGCATTAGTCAATCCGAAGGACATCACTTAGGAACTCATAATGCCCATATCGAGTGCGAAAAGCTGTCTTAGGAATATCTGATGCCGTAATCTTCAACTGATGATACCCGGACCTCAAATTAATCTTAGAGAACAATGATGTTCCCTGTAGCTGATCAAATAAGTCATCTATACGCGGAAGAGCATACTTATTCTTCAGTGTTACCTTGTTCTACTATCTGTAATCAATACATATCCTTATAGTCCCATCCTTCTTCTTCACAAACAATACAGGGGAACCCCAAGGTGACACACTAGGGTGAACAAAACCCTTACTCAATAAATCCTGCAGCTGATCCTTCAACTCTTTCAACTCTGCTGGAGCCATACGGTATGGAGGGATAGAAATAGGCTTAGTGCCCGGCTCCAAATCAATAGCAAAATCAATATCTCAATCGGGAGGAACACCTGGAAGATCAGAAGGAAATACATCGGGAAACTCCTGAACCATGGGAACAAAGTCCATGGGAAGTGGTTCAACACTACTATCCTGAATAAAAGCTAAGTAAGCCAAACACCCTCTCTCCACCAATCTCTGAGCACGGATAAAAGAGATGACCTTTCTAGGATAAGAACCACTGACACCCTTCCACTCAACCCTCGGAACACCAGGCATTGCTAAAGTCAAAGTCTTAGCATTACAATCAAGGACATCATGATAAGGAGAAAGACAATTCATACCCAAGATAACATCAAAGTCTACCATCCCCATAATGATTAAGTCTACCAAAGTGTCATACCCAGCCAAAGAAACAAGACAGGATCGATACACTCGATCCACCACTAAGGGCTCACCCACGGGTGTAGAAACACGAATAGGTACAGTCATGCTATCACATATCATATCAAATTCAGTAGCAAAATAGGTTGACACGTAGGAGAATGTAGACCCTGGATCAAGAAACACAGATGCAGGTCGATGGCATACGGGGATGATACCTGTAATAACAGCATTAGAGGTCTCCGCCTCAGGTCTCTCTGCGAAAACATAATAGTGTCCCCCTCGTCCATCTCCAGCCATGGTGGTACCTCTACCCCCACTCTACTGAGTTGCAACACCACTACTAGAAACTCTATCACCTCTACCTGACTGAACTCTGCCACGGCCTCTACCCTGTGGTGTTGGTGGTCTAGTCTGAAATGAAGAATTAGGTCGAGGCCCACCACGACCCCTTTGAGAAGTACACTGCCTTATCAGGTGATTGGGATCTCCACAAGTAAAGAAATATCTCTGACTTGGAAACTCTTGTGTGGACCCTGAAAACCCACTATAATTGCCTCTCCCTGCAGGTCGATGTTGTGAACCGTGCGAGCCATAACCCGGGATATAAGAACCCCTAGATGTCTCACCACCCTCAGATGTCGGCATAGATGCATGAATGGGTACCCATTTCTGAAAGGAACCACTCCCTCTTTGTGATCCACTACCTCCAAATGAGGCACCATGAAACTGACCTGATGTACAGGCCCTTTTAGGGTCCCCAAACTCCTCTCTCTCCATCAATTATGCCTCTTTGGCGGCGCTCACAATGGACTGGGAAGAAGCCCCTCTCAAGATGCCCGAAAAACAGCTGACTTGATAGAGAAAGTCAATCCCCTCACAGATCTGCGGATCCTCTCTGTCTCATCTAGAATAATGGCCAACGCATGCCTAGACAACTTGCAAAAACGCGCCTCATACTCTGTAACCGCTAAATCATCCTGTCTCAGATTCTCAAACCTCAAGCGACTCTCATCTGTCACGCTCCAAGGGATAAAACGATCATGGAACGCAATACAAAACTTCTCCCAAGTCACTGGAGAAAATCCAACTGGCAAAGCCCCAAAATAAGTCCTCCACCACTCTATCGCTGGCCCACGAAGTTGGAGTGTAGCATATCGAACCCCATGTGACTCAACTAATCGAACCACTTCTAGCAACTCTCGCCATGTAGTTAGAAACTCATGAGCGTCCTCACTCTTCCCACCCTGAAACTGAGGTGGGTCCATCTTTCAAAATCTCTCATACCTACGCTGCTCATCCTCTGTCAGAACAACCACTGGTGCAACTTGACCCCCAACTGGTGGTACAAGATCATTCTGAACCACGGGATCCCCTGGTAGCTGCCTCACCGTATCTTGAACAACTAGAGCTTGCTGGTGCTCTTAGGTTTGAGTAAATCCCTCCAACACACTTAACACCCTCAATAATGTATCCTGAAGCAAAGTTGTGACTGCAGACTCTGGAGGAACCTGGTCCTCTTTGTCATCAATATGAGACTCTGGAGAGACCTCTCTAGCACGACCTCTTACTGGTGCTACTCCACGGCCACGACCTCTTGCTAGTGTTGTACCACGAGCACGACGTCTAGTTCGAGCTCTACCCCTACCCCTAGATGGGGCCTCAACAACTTCCTCGGGAAGTGTCTCCCCTCTACCACCAGTAAGATTAACTCTAGTCCTCATCATCTGTCAAAAGAGTAGACAACAACTCAGTACTAAATGAACAAAAGGAAGTTTCCTAATAGTCTTTATAGTCTCTCAGAGATAAGTACAGACGTCTCCATACTGATCCTTGAGACTCTACGTAGACTCTGCTTGTATACACATGAGACCTATGAACCTAGGCTTTGATACCATTTTGTCACGACCCAAAAATGAGTGTGATGGCACTCGTCTTATCCAACCAAGACAAGTCAGCCTAAAACCCAATATCTAACAAAGTGCGGAAATAAACAACAATCCAACAATATTTTCTATTATGAAAACAAGTCAACTAAATTCAATCCCCAAAACCAGGTGGTCACATGCACAAGCCTCTAATGTAAATATTAGAATTGAAATAAAATACGAGTCTAAAAAAAAGTTGTCTTTCAAGTAAAAACAAAGTCATAAACTGGAGTAGGAAAGTTCGCTGAGATGACAAGCAACTACCTCACAATCCTCCACAAGATGCCTCGAAACTGAAGAGAATGGGAGGTATCACAAAGATCCGGGTTCGTAACCTACAAAAAAAATTATAAGCAAGGGGTGAGTACCAAACCACGCGGTACCCAACAAGCAAACCTCTAAACACAAGTTAAGTGAACAAAATATGGGTACTACTTACACCCTATCTGAACCTCCACACTACATTCTATCAGTTCACAGTTTACCAAGCACAGAACTATCAGATCACATATTCTCAATAACATCTAAGAATTCAACAGTCACAAGTTTCACAGGAAAGCACTCACAGAATCAGCAAAATACGAGTATTAGTTCACCAATTATAAAATGTGCAATGCCATGAAATGCAATGTCAAGTATAGTGATGTATAATTGCCCTAATGATACGCACCCGTTGTCTCTTAGTCTGGGACCCATGGGAGACATATATGTCCATGCATCTGTCGCGGCGCACGACACGAACCTCGATATTAGTAACCTTCGCGGTGCGCGATACGTTTCTCGAAATATAATATCCATCGCGGCGCGCGATACGACCCTCGAAATGGTACATCGTCTTATCGCATAACTCTTATCACAACCATGTCTCAGATGCAATGCAATTGACATGCTCAAATGAAAATGAGGTGATAACCATTTTGATAAGTAAGCACAATTTACAACAAGGAATACAACACCAACAAATAAGCAACAAGTCTCCAAATTAATCTCAACATCACACAAGGAAATACACGAATTTCATACGCTTAAAAAGGGTTTAGAAATCCTCTTGCCTTAGCCAGTCGAATAATCACTCTGGGACTTGAGTCTTCCCTTTCCGTTAAGCTTCCAAATTGATGCAATCTATTCAAGTGTATAAATTCACAATAGGGTTTCGGAACTAACAATACCCATATTTTTTTTTGTGTTTAACCTTGACCTAAAAATTCACCCAAATTTATAATCAAGTTTGTAAGTTTTTATGTCAATTAAAATTTCCACTATCATAGTTTTTCAAGTTTCAAACCTAGAATTAAATTTTGATTATTTCTTTTCAACTATCATAATTCGAATGACATTCACTCAACACCATACATATAATATTTAATTACACATGCCCACCTATAAAAACTAAATTCACAGTATAATGACCAAGATATAAAATTTGCACTACTAATTTAATTAGAACAGTGCTAACGAAAAATTGATCCCTTTTATTTTATTTTTTTCCTTCTGTTGAACATTTTTTTTCCAGCCAATGATTGACTCATTATGGCCAATGATTGGCTCATTATGACCAAATATTCCCAATTCTTTTCTTAGTTTCACAGAATACTCACCGTCACATTAACAAACCTACATCAACATACCTCAATTTTCATTTCAATATTTCTTACACCTAATTAATTTTATTCTTTTATATAAATCATTGCCTTCTAATGCAAAACAATGAATTATCTTTACATGACCTCAATTTAACCAAACTATAAATGCCTCACATTGTGTCAGAAGAAAACCTTAATTGCACCGCCAAACCACAATATTGCATTTAGCCCACAATTAATTAACCAAAACCAATTACGTCAAAGCACGATCGATTGTTACCTGCAAGATCAATTTCTCCTTCCGTTTCCTCTCTCCTTTTCTCTATAGCCGCCAGTTCTCTCTTTTTGTTGATAGCAAACTACGTTCTTTCCTTTGCTCTTTTTAGTTAACCCATATATTAAACCCCAAATACTCTAATTCACTTTAACCCATGTTAAAGTGGTACATAGTATTATTAAATTATCACTTTAATCTATTAACTATCGATTAATTAACTCGAGTTAAAAAAATATTCAAAAATTCTAAAGTGGATCTTTCGGGTCATTACAATATAAAAATATACAAAAGTATTTGATAAGAGTACATGAAGTTGATAAAGGATTCATGTTTCTGAGTTAAGACATAGGGTGTGTTTGGTATGAAAGAAAACATTTTCGAAAAATGTTTTCAAATTTTCTCATGTTTGGTTGGCTTAAAAGTTTTGGAAAATATTTTCCAAATCAACTTATTTTCCTCAAAATTAAGGAAAATGACTTCCCTTCAAAATTAAGAAAAACATTTTCCAAAACATTCCTCCAACTTCAAATAACATTTTTTTGTTGAAAAAAATATTTTAAAACTTACTTTAAAAAATATTTCCAGTTTCCAATTTTTATATTTTCACCCCACCTCGCCCCTACCCACGACCCCCAACCCCTCCCAAAAATAAAGTTGTTTTTAAAAAATATTTCAAATTTTTTATTTTTTCACCCCACGTCTAACCCCCCCTCAAAAAAATTGAGTTTATTTTAAAAAATATTTTCAACTTTAAAATTTCATTTTTTCCACCCCTACTCTTGACCCCGCCAACCTCCCCCCAGCATTAGACCCCTTCCCCCCACCCCCAATTTTTTTTAATGTTTATTCTTGAAAAAAAAAACTCAACTTCAAAATTGCCATTTTTCATCCTTACACTTGACCCCCCCCCCACTCACCCCCCCTACCAGCTCCCACCCCCAAAAAAATTTAAGTTTACTTTGAAAAATAATTTTGACAACAGATTTTTATTTTTTCACTTCTACAATCAACCCCCACCTCCTACAACCCCCCCCCCCCCCAAAAAAAATTATATTTTTTTTAAAAATATTTTAAGTTTCAAAATTTATTTTCTACTCTAGTAAAAATAAAAGTATTTCTCAAATACATTTTTCATTCATAAATCAAACACTAAAATTCTTTTTTGAGAAACCAACCAAACATGAGAAAATAAGTAAAAAAATCTACCTATTTTCGGAAAAACATTTTCCATAGAAAATATTTTCTGTGGAATACATTTTCCTTCGTACCAAACACATCCATAATGTATTTTATTTTCATCAATGTATATGACAAGTGAACATGCACCCGACAAATTATATATACTTGTATCTAAGTAGAGTTCTTATGTATGACAATATATGTTGCTAGCATGTACTTGCGACATCATTTAACTTTTATCAATGTATCTTATTATGTATGCATATATCTGACAAAATATACATATTTATCTGACTAAGATTTCGTAAATTTGATAACTTGTAAATGTTTTTGACTTAAAGAAGTCTAAAATTTGTTGAATCATCAAATAATAGAGAAGAATTCTGATTGTTTTGATTTATTTAGGAATTGTGATATGTCATATTGTTTAAAGTTGTTACACACGTGATATTTTCCTTAATTAATGACTTTTATTTATATCTCTAAATTAGATACACTCCTTTGTTAATGACTCTCAATAATATATCTTAATTAGACACAGTAATTGATATGTATCCATCTTACATTATTGAAACTATAAGTTTTTTTATGTGAACTATCATTCAATAGTTACCGAAACACACCTAGTCGTTGACTAGAGCAAATGATTGTCTATATATGCTTCTATGCGTTTATGTCCATAAAATCTTCATCTACCTAGCATATATAACACTTCTATTTAACGAAATATTTAATTTTTAACATATTTTTAATTGACTTTTAAAAATCTTTACTCTTCCCTTTCCAGTCAGCGATATAGATGCAATGGCAGAAACGAGGTCACGACTAAGAAGATGGAGAAGATGCTGATGGATGTCACTGTTGGAATAAATTAATTTATACGGTGATAATTTTAACCTTTAAACTTATTTTTAATTCATTTGGATTTGGTACAGTGAAATTATTTTTCCACGTGGAGTCTTACATGACATAATATTAAACAAAAGAGAGAGTGCACACACATTATCAGAAATTAGTCGAGGTATATTTCGCTATTATTGGATGATAGTCCAAGTAGGGAACTCACACTCTCTGAATAGTTCATGTATGAAATTCAAAAGACTGTACAGTTTAGTTTTTTATCCCCAACTCCAAATATTATTATAGTATGATATATGTCTAATTCTGTATGTTTTTGGAGAAAAGTTAATATCACTAAAAGAGTTAGTAATCCTAATTTTGAGACCTATAAATTTTTTCCTATAAATAAAAGAGTTTTTTTCGAAAAATAAAAGTCTTCTCTTTTTCGTTTCTGTCGATTATATTCTCTTTGAATTATTATTTTATAATTTAAAATTACCAAACAAATGTCTAACTTTCTATTAAAATTTAATGCACATTAGCAACGTCTTCGAAAATCAAAAGTTTGACAATGGCACCCGTAACTTACTAGAAATCAAGTGGAAAAGAATGAATAGAACTTGTTTGGGGAGACTAACTTAGTTGTAGGTAATTAAGATATGTTTATATTTTTTTGGTGAAATTGTCTGATAGACCCTTATACTTGTATCTGTTTGTATTTTGAACCCTTCTACTTACCCCTTTGTCATTTGGATCCTTAAACTCAATAAAACACAATTTAACAAATCCCTCTTACCATTGACCAAGCTTATGTGTCTTTAAGATAGTCGAGTTGGTGAACGTGTGTGACTACACACACCTTAAGGCGAGCGAATAACTTTTTTAGGTTTAAAAACTATTAAATTAATAAAGAAATAGTTTTTAAAAAATCAATTAATTAAAACGTCTTTTCTTCTTCCCTACTATCCCTTTCTTTTTGGCCATTTTAACGCATGACCAAAACTTTTCTTATCTTCTCCAAAATTTACTTAACACTGAAGACCAGCTCTCGCCAGAGACCAACGACTGATTCACCGAAGACCACTGAATCGCAGTGGCTTGAGAGAGATAAGCGGCGTTGGTGGTGTACGCCCTCACTTTTTCGCAGTAGAGTGTGAGAGAGAGGTGACACTGGCTAGTCAAGAGGAGCATGAGGTGGGTGAGGGTGCGGTCATGGCGGTGAAGAGTTAATTTTTCGACCAGATCTGGTGGTGCGGTGGCTTAGGTTCTTGTTTTTGTCGAGGTTTGAGGAGGAAAGAAAAATAGTGATAGTGTGTAGCGGAGATGAAGATGGGTTAGAGAGAAAGTATATGTGATTTCGCTGGCAAAAATGACGACGACGGTGATGGCTTTCTCCAGTCGATTTTGGTCGTGAAAATAGGGAGAATCGTATGTATGGAATTTCACTATAAAAAATGCCAAAAATAAATTAAAGTGTTATTATTTTACATTTTATTAAATAATTTTGGTTAATAATTATAAAAAGTAGTTATGATAATTATGATATGACATTAATATATCTAGCGTGGATACGACATGTCAATTACATAAAAGAGAGTGAGCTACACACATTGTTGGAGGCAGGCGCGGACCTAGGTGGACGACATGGGGTTCAATCAAACCCCCTCTATTGAAAAATTACACCGTATATATAAGGTTAAAATTGTTATACATATATATATATATATATATATATATATATATATATATATATATATATATATATATATATATTAAAATGAACCTCTTCTACACAATTTTGATGCGTAGCTCAGTGGTTAAGGGGGTTCAGAAGTACTTTAGGGTTTTAGGTTCGATTCTTGCCAAACGCGTTTAAATTTAATTTTGTTTGTCTTAATTTTGTCTTTTCCCAAAGCCCAGCCCACAACATTCAAAAGGTTGTTTGATTTGATTTTAGGATAAATTACCTATATACACATCTTTATTTCCATAATTTCCATCATTCCCTACCATTTTAAAATATTTTCAAAATCCCTTCTTTTCCCTCAATTTTCAAATCAACCAGATACATAAGTTTCCAACCTTAATACATGATTTCCTTCCTTTTTTCACTCGTTTATTCTCTCCCTAATTTCACTCTACAATCCTTTTTTAGTGTATCAAGTTGTTTTTGTTTCTTAAATTAATGTATAATGTCTTCGTTTCAACATTATGATATATTATAATTTATGTACAATGTATCGTGTTCAAATTACTAAATTATCTTATGGTTATAGTTTGGATACATTAACTAGATTTTTAATGTATCTAGTTATTTTTGTTTCTTAAATTAATGTATAATTTAACACTATTATACATTATAATTTTATCATACACAGTGTATCGTGTTGAAATATTTGTTTTGAAATATAAACTTAATTAATTTTGATACTTGATATAAAGCTTCTACAAAATGTTTCATTTATCATGCATCTAGGTGTTGCTATGTATCTTCTATATTATTCAAATTTAGAAGCATATTTATCCGTACACAGTACATGATATATTAAAGTGTCACACAATTATGTATCAAATTCATAAACGGTGATACACAAATATTATTATGAAAAGTTTGTTTAGTTTGAGGCAAAATATGAAGTTCTTGCAGCTATGCATCTGATACAATAACATGGAGTTCATTAATACATATCTCCCTTATTTAGAAGGGACAGTTGGAGGACTAACACAACATAAAAAATTGTACCACAAGCAAGTTAAATTGTACTAATTCATTTTGTGTTGAAGGACTAACACAACATAAAAATATTGTACCACAAGTAAGTTAAATTGTACTACTTTATTTTATTATTCTATTATTTACATTTAGACTAACTACAAGGCAACAAGTACCCTTTTACAGTGACACGTATGAATAAATATGATGCATACTATATATGAGCTTCTGACACCTGTTTTTTCTTTGTGATATTATATCCCTCTTCTTTCCCACTACAAACTTTAAGAATACTCTTGTGAAATGACTCGAAGACGTCATTTGAAATTTCCAGGAAAACTTGACTCATCTTAGGTATGCATTGCCTCTTATCTTCTTTCTTTTCTTCTCTTTTTAATCTTTGATTGATCGCCTTTTGTCAAATTTTTCATTTGATGGGTTTATAATTTTTTCAAGTTGTGGTAAAAACTTGATTGGAAGTTGTTGTTGCTTCCTTTCTCTTCTCCGTCATCCCCTATTTTGTATTTTAATTTATTATTTTTTTGGTAATTTTTGTTATTGAAATGTAATGTTTCTTGTGCTTTGTTTTGGATGTGGGTGTTCTTTCAATTTGTTAATTTTTCATGTAGCCTTGCATGTACTTGGAGAAGAAAGGAAAGGAATGAAATTGAGCAGATGAGACGCTGGGAACATAGAGCTCTCCCTACTCTCTTTCTCAATTTCATATATATAATTTTCCTTTTGATAAATTGAGCACCAATACCCGAACTTGAATTTTCGATTTGGATTACTTTGGAAATTAATGCTTTCAGCATCTTGGCTTTATATAAATCCATTTCTGTATAAGGTTCTGACGGAGGACCTTTGATCTTAGAAAATGCATTTCTATACCTCTGTTTGATGAATACGAAGACATGCCCAAAAATTACAAGTGACAGGTTTGTCAACAAAGCAACAAAACGATGAAGAAATGAAAATGATATGGTCAAATTGCATTATCACTTACTATTCTATTAAATTTTTGAATCAGACATGAACAGGTAAATGACAAGAAAAATAGTATGATGTAGTACTTAATTAGTACTTGCTAAGCTGAATGGTGAGGGAAATAGTATGATGCAAGAAAATTTTAAAAAAGAGGAGCAACAAAACTGGAAAAAAATGAGGTAAAGGATCGTACCAATATAATTTTCTTATCTTAGGATTTAGTAGATATCAGGATTAGACCCCACTTGTGAAATTATACAGTGATATGTTGTATTTAGCAATACAAATTTGTATGTGTATGAGCTTGTTAAACTATTTTATTTCTTTCTTGAATTGGGATTCCACTTTTGATAGTTGACAGTAATATACTAATATTGTATACATTCCATCTAAAAGGTTGATTTCTAATGAATTAGGCCTAGCAAATTCCACATGAATGTAATTTTGGCGATTATACCTTTAGTAGTCTGAACAATGTTTCTCATGTGCATACAATAATGTAATATTTGAAGCAATTGACGTTGTAAGTGAGTATTTAAATAATGGGATTTTTGAAGTGTGATATCAATTTATATTTATACTATAACTGTTGAGAGTTAAGGAAATGTTAATTGTTTTTCACTACAGATCACCTACTTAAATCCATGTTTCTGGCATGAATAGTGTATTTACCTTTACAGTATAATATCAAGATGAGTGTACATAGTGTTGATGTGTATTCAAACTAAGAAAAGTCCTATTTTAACCTTTTGGAGGTTCAGAAAGTTGTCACTCATAATCGAAACCTGATCAGACCTCACCAATTCATCATCATCATTTATGTGGCAACTCCAAGAGGCATGAGTTGAATTAATCATCACAAGTTTACCGTGGCCAAAGCCTTCTTCACGGAAAACAGAATATTCTGATTGGGGTAGCTTGTACCTGTCAATAGTTCGCAGCGACGTCTAAGTTCACTGTCATAATAAATTCCACTATACAAAGCCTAAGATAAGCACCTTGTGTAATCTTTAATGAATCAAACAAGTTCTTGTTTCCATTGCCATTTTAAGGATCATGTGCTCAACATGGAGAGAAAATTTACTGCAAGGAATACTTAATCTGTCAAATATCAGATCTATACTAAAACACAAATACAGAGTAAAAAGTTAGGTTTAGTTGTACATGGTAAACTGCTTCGAGGTGTTGATTTAATTTGTTAACTGACAAGTATTATCCATACTAATGTTAGGTTCTTATTTTGCCTGGTTTTAAAATTGAATTTTCATTTCCCTGTAGGAGTATTTGGTTTATTAACTTGTGAAGTTGTGTTTGTATTGTTGTAGGTGCACAACTCTCTGTCAGATTAGTGTGTCTTCATGTGATAATTGTCAAATGGGTGGATTTGATGATCTCCACAACCAACTATACAAGAATATTGGAAACAAGTGGAAATGGATATTTCAAAAGAAGAAAGTTATACTTGTCGCTTTGGAAAATTCGTCGTTTTTGCTTTTTTGCTTATTTGTTTCTGAAGTGAAGGCTGAAAACTTTATCTAAACTATCATGTGTGTGTCTGAGTTTCTCATCTAACATATCAATCATCGATTCACCTAGGAGAAGTGAACTTTTTATGGTTGATGGGTGTTTTGATAAATAGTTGGCGGTGTAGTTCAATAATGAAAATAAAATATAATGACGTTTTAGGAGTTCTTTTTACCATAAATTTTTGTTTCTCATTTCTTGCAGAATGGTTTTTTGTTATTCCCTGTTAATTAAACAGATAATGTCCATGAATCTATAGAAAAATTTGAAATAGTCTTCCAAACTATTTATTTTTGCTCCTCCAGGAGGTGATGCATAGATGTGAAAAAGAAAGTTAGTGTATGGCTCATGTTGGATGACATTATTAATGCTACAAATGATTGTAAAACACTTCTAATGTTATGCATTTATATTTATTTTTCACATTTATATATCAAGTGATCTTTTACTATGTTCTTTTTGTTGTTTCTTGCAGGCCGCATGAAATATGCCTTCAGTTTTTGGATTGTGTCAGGAATGATACGAATGATATGATTTCCTCTGTTGACTGTAAGGTGCGTAGCGCATATTTTGTTTCTCCATTTGTATGAGCAAATTCCATCATTTCTTTGAGATACAAAATTATAAGCTATGTATCAATATTATTTTGGACATTTGCTATTTATAGGAAATGCACTGATGGTAGCAGCATGTGGTGCTATAAGTTTCATATTTTAACTCTTTATTGTTTTGTCTACTGAATTCCAATTCAGATTCAAGTGATAATTCAATATGATGATATTGTTGTTAAATCGGAAATTATCTTTTTTGGCCAAGTAGACCCGTGTATTGACATTTTAATTATGTTGCATAATTCTATATTAACTTAGGCGAGAAATAATAATTTCAAACTATGGAAAGAAATATAGTGCTAATTAATATATAGTAGTATTTATTTGATGTCTGTGGAAAAATGATGAAGAAACAGACAGAACAAGGCAATACATCAAATAAAGTGGGACAATGTCACATTTAACAAGAAAATAGTAGCCTTAGAAATAAATAGATGAAGGAAAAAAATAATTTACTCATGAAGTGGTTACGAAAATATATTGTGGAAGTAGAGGTAATTTTCATAAGGGTGTTTACAAAAGTGTGGGTTCAAAAAGGTGTATGGTATATATACAACTTTACAAGGCTATATGAAAGTGAAATTTGGATAACATATAAGAGGATGTGATTCTTTTAAACTAATTATGTTTTGTTTCAGGTGATGGAAGAAAAATAGCATTGGGGCATGGCACGACAGCTGAAGAAGTCACATACTTCTGTTTCACCACGACAATTAAAGGGTATTGTATAAAATTACTTTATATCAAACAAAGAAATCTTCTTTTAATACATTGTTTTATCCGTTTCCTATCCCGTTTCAGTTGGTTCTCTCTATTCAGAGGTTCAATTTAACGGTTTCTTCAAGCTTTGCTTAATTTATTTTGTAACTTGAAATATCTTACTTTCAACTATCTAATGCTACTTCTTGTTATAATTTTATCTGCGAATAGATTTTTGGTGTTCTTCTATATATAATTTAGCAGCTTATGATGCTTCATTTTGACAATCGTGTCGATCATATCCCCCAGATCCACAAAAGACATTATGACCAACAACGGTATTGTCCATTAATATTAAAATAATATATTTTTAGGATGTTAATGAAATGCTTTTAACTTCCTTGCTGACTAACTATGAAAGAAAGGGGCAAGATATTAAGAACGTATATTGTGCTACTTCAATCAAGTAAGTTTTACTTTTTTGGTGATTATCTTTATTTTATATGTAAAATGTGGATATGGATGGAAAGATTATATATATATATATATATATATATATATATTATTTTTTTATTTATAGACATACGTATATGTCCAACCATTTCCTTAGGAATTTATTCTAATTGTTCCCGTGTAATGGAAGATGAAGAGTTACCAAATCCTTGGTAATTTGCCTTGACTTTGTATCAATGAATGCTACATGTAATATTATATTTGACTCCTTTGTGATTTAAAAACATTTGATATACTTGCCCATTAAAACTTTTGGATCCTTACTCGCTGTAACAAATATATTGTCGAGTGAGGTAAGTGGTCAAGAAAAACAGTCAAGTTCTAGAAACAGAAATACAAGCAGCAGGTCAAACCAAGGAAAATGATTGATTTCAGATTTTCTAATTTTCAAGCCTTCATGTACAATTTTATACCCTTTTCAAGCTTTTAAGATTTGTAGGGAACCATAGTGTTCTATTTTGGATGATGTTGTATTAGTATTATAGTTATCCTTAGATAGAAGTTATGCTTTTAGTATGATCTAAATTTCTTCTGTTATTTTTGTATTGTTTGAATTGGAACTTCTGATATATTAGCAGACAAAGAGACGATACCAAAACACCATAATTTATCATCTTCATAATTACAAATCTAGAATTGAGAGGATGATCATTAAGTAGGAGATTAATGATGTTTGGAAATGATTTAGGTAATATTCATTTCCTTAATGAGGTGTTATCTGTATTTTTGACACATAATATCCTATAAAGAAGTTTTCAGATTTTATGTGATTATGCATTTGGGACAGGTTTTGCTTTAAAAAATTCTTGATCAACTTTTTCTTTATTGAATTGAAAATCTTAAGTTACGAGTTGTAAACTGAAATGAAAGGATAAACGTAGCTATAACATTTTTTGTCTAAGTTAGACACTCAATTTATTAATGTTAGAGGTAAGGATAATGTCAAAGCAAGTCTGATGTAATAAAGAAGTTTTCAGATTTTATGTGATTATGCATTTGGGACAGGTTTTGCTTTAAAAAATTCTTGTTCAACTTTTTCTTTATTGAATTGAAAATCTGAAGTTACGAGTTGTAAACTGAAATAAAAGGATAAACGTAGCTATAACATTTTTTGTCTAAGTCAGACACTCAAATTATTAATGTTAGAGGTAAGGATAATGTCAAAACAAGTCTGATGTATCATTATTTTAATTTGCTTGAACTTATAAGGTTCTTATCGTTTTGTTAGATATAGAAGCTACAATGTCTAAGTTCAGTAATTTAAATAGCATTTTTGTTGAGCTTTGTAAAACAAATAGCATACTGAAGTACATGATCTTCAGGAGGAAAAGAAAATAATTTCTATATGTAATATCTTAAGATGGCTTCCTGGTAGCCAAAATAAATCTTTCCATATATTACCTTCTTATGAATTTATCTTTAATAGAGATTGTGGCTCACTTCTATCACAATTTTGCCAAGAGATGGCTTCAGCAGATGTGTACTCTAAAAGGTGTTTGTAGTTTACACAAAAACATGACTTGTTCAAGCAGATAAAGAAGGAATTGACTATTAAAAGGACTACTTACTTTTTGTTGTCTATATCATCTGTTTGAGAAAATAGTGAAATTGATGGACTTCAACAGAAATTTTTGTTGACTATTTCTGTTGTATGCACTTTTAAATAATTTTCAGGTTCAATATATAGTGAGTTGATGTTCTCCATGGTACATTGAATTGTTCAGAAGTTGTGACACCAATACAATATGAATGATAAACTGTAAATGCAGAATGTTCCTAACAACTTTGAGCATTCTCCCCTTTTTTTCTTACTTTTTGATTCTTTTGTTTGGGTAAATTGTTTTGAGTTGTGCCGACATTTTATTAGTCCCTACTATATGAAGATTTGGTGAGGTTGTGTATAGTTTGCAGATGCTAGAGTGAATAGACTTTATGTCTCTGCTTACTTGATCATCATACCTCTCACTAATACATCCACCTAACTTGAATAAATTGTTCCCTTACAATTTGTGGGTTATATATCTAAATAATTTTTAGCATACTTTATTATTTACGGAAAACAAATCAACTTATATGTTGGGCCCGTGCTCAGCACGGGCCATGCCTCTCTAGTATTAAATAAAGTATTAGATACACAACATTCTGTCTTTTAAACATTGTTAATATCAAATACAATTTTTTTTATCAAACACAACTGTACAAATTTTATGTTAGATACGCAAATTTATAAAACACAATATTACATCTACTAAACCATATAATTGATACATGATATAATGTATCGGATACACAACATTCTTTTATTTCATGAACAAATATACAATTTTCAAGACATGATATATAAATTCGAATTTATACTACTTGTATCTTAGCAACTAGCTACCACAAAGCAACGTATCAATCTCAAACCTTACATCCTATGGATAACAATTACTTATTAAATGTATCTGGTAGAAATACAATACTTATCAATTTAATCAAGATACATAAATTGTAATTTATTGATAAATCTATCCACCCGAGAAACAAAATTCAGAAATCGATTACACAACATTATAATAAGTATGAATGATCCATCAAAGTTATGCATCTATTCTGTCTTTCTATTTGTTGTATCAATCCATAACGGATACATTGAAAATTCAAACTATTGTTTCTTCTCCACAAAAATGTATGAGATCACCAATTTTTTCCTCAACTCATCGATATTTAATACAAATGCAATGGTTGACTTGAGATTCACAAATCAATTTTTTGACAAACAATAATTTCAAAACTTTTGTATCGTTCATACCTCACTTTACTTTCTCATATTTCGGAATGCCTCAACAAGATGGACATGTTCATATTGTATCAATACAATTTATCGACACGTTTAATTCAAAAATTGAGATTTTTTTGAGAAAGAATGAAGAGAACAATTTTGGGATACATCAACTAGTGTATTTTGAAATACGCATTGAAGTGGTTAGTAACTTCTTTGACCATCTCTTACTGTGGTGCCACGATCGAGATGATATGAAGAGTATGCCAAGCAGCAGAATCAACATTTTCTTGTGATTTCCTTCTACTATATATCGAATATTCTTTATCGCATCGATCTACTGAAATGGTTTCTTTTCCAACAACTATTCATTATGTAATCTTATCAAATTTTTGGCAAATTTGAATCTGATTTGAATGATTACTCGATGAACATGAGACGATGAATAGAGAGAAATAAATGAATTTTGAATTTGTTTATTCTGGAAGGATTTGCGTCTAATTGAATTGTTTGAAACTAGGAGAATTTGGAGAAGAATTGAGATTAATTAAAGTTGTTACCATTTGAGAAATATTGACGACAAATGATTAGCTTGATTTGTGGAGTCAAATTCAAAATTGATTCCCTTTCCTTTAAAAGTGTAACTGATATTGTTTTAATGTATAAAATTAATGTATCTGACTTATTTTCTATGTATCCAGATAGATTGATTTTGAAGGAATTTTTGTAAATTGAAAAAATGTAGGGATAAAATGTAATTTAGGTCTTACACTATGTGATTTAGGTACGTTATACTTGGTTTACAAAGGTTATATCTCTCCTAAATCACTTAAGCATATAGGAAATTGAGTTGAAGTTTGATGAGAATTAATCAAAGTTCATATTCTCTCCGTTTTATTTTATGTAACATTTTCTAAATTTCACGATTCAAACAAATCTTTTTTTACCTATAAAATTTTCATTTATCTTGTAAATATTTTAAATATTCAATTATTTTGACTTATTGTACTTTTCCCGTATATTATAAATGTTTAAATTTCATTTTATAATTTTAAAAATTCCATGCACATATTTTCGCTCAAAGTAAAATTTTTTGACTCTAAAAAAATAACATGTGTCACATAGATTTGTACAAAGGGAGTATTAATTAATATATAATTTTTTTCATAAATAATTTTAATATAATTTATGTTAAAATTGTATTTGAAGGATATAATATAAAATAATAATAGACTCCTAGTAATAAATATATTTGAATAAATCAACTAAATTAATAGCGGGATTGGCCAAATTTATAAAATTGTTATTATGAGGAGTACTTTTTATTAGAAGTGTTTTCACAAAAAAAAAATATTATTTTTTAGATTAACATTCTGTGTTTGGCAAATAGATTCAATTTTTTTCTTGTCAATATTAGAGATGAAATTTCTGTTTGGCCAAATTTTTCAATAGTGGTTTTGGAGAAAGTTATATTTCAGCTTTTGAAAAGAAATTTTGCTAAAACTAAAAAATAACAACTGTATTTTACTTTTTCTAAAAGCACAATAGATTCAAAAAAAGTTCGATGATGCAAGACATAAGCAGGACAAAATATTAAATGGAACGTGACAAAACGAGTTAATTAGTGTGTTTAAGTTACTCTTGTCTTTCTCCGATACACTCCTTTTAATCAACCTTTTCACATTTTTACTTCTTTATATTTGAACCCCATGAATAAAAATTCTGCGTTCACCACTGGTTGGAGGGGCTTAAAGTCTCATTTTAATTGAGTTTAAGGGTCTATATGACAAGGGGTAAGTAGAAAGGTACTTAAGAATACAAACTGATACAAGTACAAGAATTCACCACACCATTTCGGCTAGCTTTTTTTTAATGATGTTTGGTTTAAGTAAATTTTGATATACGAGCCCTTTTGCTCATTAACATTGATTCAATATATTTTGCTTTCACTTGTAAAGTTATGAGTTGTGCTTATTTTCAGAAAAATTATCATTAGAAGTATCAGTAATATATCATGCCTCAATTTGCTCTTAAGTAACAATATGTTTAAAACAAATATTTTATATATCATTGAATTTAAATTAAATCTATTTTTATTTTTGAGAAAGGGTTTATATTAATACATATATGTGCATATTAACGAATTTATGTAATAAATAAGGAGAAAGGAGAGCATAAAAATAGTATTTAACTCTTTCTCTATGCTGAAAGTGCAATGATGCAATTTTGAAGACCAGTAGATGTCGAAGCAACATAAAAAAGCAGTCCTACTTCAAGGATTGTTGTCGATTGAAAAACGACATAAAAATCGCATCCCTAAATATATCTATATAGTGGACCAATTGTGAATTTGTATGTCACTAACGAGAAGGCGGGGGATATTTTAAATGTTTACAGAAAGATCAGAAATTGTGATTGTTATTCGTCAAAAAAATAATTGTTGTGAAAACAATAAGTGAAGATTTATGTATGTATTTGACACATTATTAATGTTTCAAACATTTATGAGTTAAAAATATTGGAACAAACCCGAATTCTCAATGCAAATAGATAAGCATTATAGTCATTGATTACCAAATTATAATAACAACACTTGAATTACAAGAAAAAGTACCTAATATCAAGTAACTAGAGAAAAGAGATAAGAATGGGGATGAGAAGTTTAGATTCTAGAAAGAGATGAGAGAACAAGAGATTTTTTCATAATACACATACCCTCCATAACTGTAAACGAAAACCATTTAAACTCTACTCAACCTGGATCCCAATCAAATCTATTATTGGGCTGTCTAATTCTTGGGAATCTTTGTGGTTTAGAACCAGGACCAACAGCGTGTCCAGCCTCTGATCTATTCGCGTTCACAACAATACTCCCCCTGAATCGAGAACCTTTTCCTCAACGTTCGAGTAGAGAAAAACTAACGAGGGAAATATAACATTCTCATGAAACAATTTCTCAAAATAGTTCAACATCAAAACATATGTTTTGTGTATGCTCCTGGCTATGTTATAAAGTATTGAAGGCAGTGGCACCTGCAGGTTCACAACGATAATTTCCGGAGGCATGTTACAAATTGGGAGAAGTGATGAAGAACCTTGAATAACAAGTACTTCAGTATTGACTCGAATTGAATAATTGTTAAACCGAACTGATTGAGAGAAAGATGTAAAAGTTCTAAAACTATCCTAGGAACAACCATTTGCTCAACCAAGCCAAGAACATAATCTTTATGTTTAAAATCAAAACTTGTATATAGGACTAATAGGTCTACATCTCCTGCAATATAAAGACTCTTGGATGCATTATATCTATAACCAACAGAGAACCCAATGGACAAGTTCTCTCCAGTTTTAATTGTGAAATAAGAACTCAAAGGTTCTGATAGTACCAACATCAAATCATACGTAGTTGGATGCAAGCAAATCCACGTACGGTTTGATCCTTCAATTGGTGAATCATTAGTGTCACTTTTATTTTCCCGCAGTAATATGTTGCTAATATCCACAACAACAATTTTAGTTTCAACTGTTTTACTAACATATAAATTCCTAAGTAAACACCTTTTTTTTTTAATTTCTCCGAACAATGCATGTGCCTCGACGTTCTTATTAGAATGTGTTAGAACCAGGAACTCAGAACTAATTCCAGGATCCCATACACTAAAGTCTGATGAAATTTCATGAACAAAGACAATGAAGGTAGTCACACCAAGATTGATTTGAAATTGAGTTAAGAGATGTTGATCAATGAAAGTATTAGCAATTTGACAAGTCGATGTCATAAGGATTTCCTTGAACTCGTCCATAACTATGGTGGAACATCCCTTGCAAAGGCTATAAAATTTCATTGAAAAAGCAATCTGTGTTACACTCACGACAGATTACTTTCATCATTTTCTTCTTCTCCGCAAATTTTTTTATGTTCTAGATCTGTCATCACTTCATCCACAGGAATTTCACCTTCCAAGGTCTTAATTTTATTAATTTGTGGTTCATTAGAGTCACGATCAATATGAGTGGCATTAACATACCTCTATGACAGTTCTCCTTGGGATGTACATTGAATAATTCCACTGCGATACTTGGAATACTTAAAGATGCTTCACCAGCACTTTCAATTGGAGTATATGTGGGGCAGTTGCTAGTTAACCTTTCGTAAAACACCTTGAGCACATCCATTTTTCTTTTGTGTTCAGATTTCTCTTCATAGTTTTTAAGCAAAGGTGAATTGGTTATAATTTTATGTAACGTGAGTTTACGGTACTTTTAATGCATTTCACTTAGAAGTTGTGTGTGTCTAGGGCATGTTTGTGTTGGTTTTATGTGTTAATTTTTGTTACGATTTTAGGATATATACTCAGGCGTGTGGATTTGAGGAGACAACTAAAGGAAGGGCAGAAAAAGACATCTATGGAGGAAACCTACGGACTGGAGGTCGAATTACGCCTCGTAGATGGTGGTCGTAGAAGGCCAGGCCAGGGATTGCTAAAGATCAGGGAAGTCTTGACTAAGTGTGGAACCACAGTGATGACTTGCTGATCGTAGAGTGATCTACGGACCATACTACAGCTCCATCGAAGTGATCTGAGAGGTGGTTGCAGTACCTGATGCTAAAAAATTCAAACTGTGGAGCAACAAAGCAGAGTTACGGACCATCGCCTGACTTACGGTGCATACTGCTAGCTCGTAGAAGTCGACAAAGATCCTGAAGATTTTAAAGGTTGAAAATTTCTTAGTCATGAGGCACGTAAAGGACCAATGAACTGTAGATTGACTTACGGACCGTAGGTCAGCCTCGTAGAATGAAGACGCGTCCTGCAGTTTTATTTCCTTATTTCAATTTCTTTTTATTTCAAACTTAGTTTTCTATAAATAGGGGATAAAAACCTCATTTTTGGGGGTTAGACATTATTAGTCTTGTTTAGTTTATGCTTTGGGAGATTAACTTGCAAACTTTTGGCAATTGTTTATTTCTAAATTACATTTAGACGATTTTGGCTTTGCAATTCAAGTTGAGATTCTTTGTTTATTCTTATTGTTACGTAAGTTCATGATTGTTTCATCTAAAAAATTGAATTGTGTTCTTGCTAATATGGGTAACTAAATTCACAACTAGGGTTATGTGAACCATGAGTGATCAACAAAGTATGAATAGTAATTAAGCAATTTTTGAATCGTGTTATTGCATGCATTGATAATTTTTTCTGTTTAGAAGTCTTTTTAACTGTGGACAACGTTAGAAATCGCCTTGTTGCTACATTCTGTAACAAGGAGACAGTTAATAAGAAAAGAATTATCAACATAGATTTAGTGTGATACTATCTAATAGTCTAGAGTCGATTGATGCGAGCGTGAAAACTAAGCCATACATTGATGCAATGTCTAATATGAGGTAAAGGTAAGGGTTAGTAAGTTATACACAATTAGCTGGACAAAGATGCGTGGTGAAATATTTAGATGCCGGACCAAGGATTTAAAGATACCTAAATTATCACTTTGCATTGTAATATACTAGAAATGGATTGCTATTACTAGAATTACCGCGTAATGAACTTGTGGGGAAAACTTATGCCCTAGTTCTTCTATCAACTTGATATAAACTAAAGTTTAAATCTTTCTCACTAATTACTTACATAATTTTCCGAATTTGTTACATAATTCCTCCCCCTTTAATTTCTTATTTCCGGAAATACATTTACTAAGCAAATATAATTGTTAGTTAAGTTTAAGTCTAAATCATTTTTCTCGTGGGATATACCCCAACCTACAAGTTGGGTTATTTACTTGATAATGATTGCTTATGCTTCTTTAGGGAGGTGTAATTGGAGCGTATCAAATTTTGGCACCGATACCGGGGAAATTGACTTTTAAATTTAGTTTAACGACATGATTGAACTTTAGTCAACTATATTTCCTAATTTTACTTTTTTGCCTCTCTCATGTTCAAACTCTAGTGTATGCCAAGTACACGGAGTCAAGGATAACAACTCACTCCCTACGATCAAGAACTCAACCGAACACTGCGGAGAACGAATAATTAGGGAGTACATGTTAACCCTATTAGAAGAGAACTAGAAGATGGTATCGGGATGCAACCTCCGAGGGTGGTTAATGAAAATAATCATACTTTAGCTGAAAATCGACTGGGAAATAAACTGAGGATGCAGGAGCCACGAGCGCTATAACCCCAAAACAACTATAGTGTTAACTATAACATTGTTGACTCTGATGGATCACTTGTATTACCCCCTCTACCATTGGGTCACACTTTTGTGGTAACTAGTAGATTCATGCAAATGCTCATGGAAAGAGGCTTATTTGTAGGTTGGCGTCACCTAACCCTCATGCTCACATAGCCAAACTTAGGATGGTTTGCAAAAGTTGTGTAGGACGACCGGATTGGGACATGGATGTTATCGGGCTGCGATTGTTCCCTCTATAGTTGACCGGTGATGCAAAAGTTTGATTTAATGAACTCCCTTACAACCCTATCTATATATTGGACCAATTGACTGAAGCATTCATAGATAAATTCTTTCCAGTGTCCAAGAAGCTCAACAAGAAGGATAAGCTTAACAACTTCGTGGTACTACCTAGAGAGTCCGTGAGTAGTTCTTGGGATCGGTTCACCACTTTCATCATAATTGTTCCGAGTCACCGCATTGATGATGAGTCGTGAAGAAGTACTTCTGCCGATGGAAGGATGACAATAGTAAGGCGGTTCTTTACACTATTGTTGGGGATTCTTATGGAGATTTCACCTTTAGGCAAATTACGGAAAAGTTGGAGAAGATCTCTCGGAACAACAAAGCTTGGAGCACTAGAAAGTCGGATATTGGGAAAAACACATTTACAGTCCAAGCCATAGGCAACGAATCCGCAGATGATATGTGTGAGGAGATGGCATAAATGAAAATGAAATTGGGGTTGGTATTAAAGCATGTGAGCGGAGGTGCTGAGAAGGTAAATGTTGTGAATAATTTTACAAGAACTCCACCACCGACTGAGGAGTATTACTATGAGAAAGATGCGTATGCGATGAATGATCAGACGTGGAGTTTCCAACCAAACGCCCAATGTTCCAACATGGATAATTGGCACAAAGGTTAGGAAATCAAGGTCAGAACTATGACAATTACAATCGAGAGATTCAGTATGTACGAGATGGGAGCTACAATAGCGACAACAATTACCACAAGAAAAACTATGCCAAAAGAAACGATCGGGTTGGGCCTTAAGTTCCTCTTCAAAATCGGAATATGGTCCTAGGGAAGCTAAAGGTAATATGTCAGCTATTGAGGATATGATGCAGAAGATGATGAGAAGGTTGGATGCGACTAATGAGAATGTTAAGGAGATGAGATATCACTTGTCTGGTATTGGTCAAAAAATTGACGCCCATGCAGTTCCATAAAGCATCTTGAGCAGCAGATGATACAGTTGTCCACCACAGTGAACTCACGCCAACCTGACACTCTTCTAAGCAACACTATCCAGAATCCGAAGAATAATGGACATTGTATGGTAGTAACTACTCACTGGGGTAAGGAAACTATGGAACCACCAATGCCGTCTAAGGTGGAAATTGATACTAGTAAAGAAGATGATGTGGTTGAGAAGGGGGTTGGGAGATTCCGAGAATACGACAGAGAAAGAGGTTGTGGTAACAAAGAAAGTACTTACATACCTAGACCTCCCCATCGTTTTCCACATAGATTAGCAAAGAATACCGAAAAGGGAAAATACCACAGGTTCATCAGTATGTTAAAGAAACTTTCCATCAATGTTCCATTGATAGAGGCTTTAGAGCAAGTGCCTGGGTATGCTAAGTTTATGAAAGACATGGTGACAAATAAAAGATCTTTGAGTTTTGAAGATGATGATAATTTGCAACATTGCATCTCTATTGCTACAAGATCCCTTGGGAAGAAAAAGGAAAAACTCGGTGCTTTCACTATCCCTTGTATTATTAGGTTATTGCACTTTGCCAAGGCATTGTGTAATCTTGGTACTAGCATTAACCTCATGCCATTGTCCATTTATAAGATGTTAGGATTGGATGATCCAAAACAAACTACGTTGCGGTTTCTCATGGCTGATCGAACTATGAATAGGCCTATTGTAGTGCTCCACGATGTGCGAGTAAAAGTGGAGTCATTTATCTTTCCGGCAAATTTTGTTTTTCTTGATTGTGAGATGGACTTTGAGGTTCCCTGTATTCCAGGGAGACCATTCCTTGACTCGAGGCGTGCATTGGTTGATATGGAAAAAGGACAGATGAAGTTCAAACTTAACAATGAAGAAGCAACTTTTGACATTTTTAGGTTCTTGAAGCATAGTCGTGAGCACCAATCGGTATCTGCCCTAACTTACAGAGTTAAGAGTTGGTTTCAAGTGCAAATCGAGGAGAGACTAGGTGTTGAGGCATTAGCAGTAGTCAAGATGAACTGTTAGAGTGATTGCATCGAAGAGTATGATGAGTTTGTGGCCGCACTTGATAGGTGCAAATATCGTTCGAAACCTAAGAAACTGGAGTTAGATATAAAGAATCGTGAGTCCCCACCCAAGAGACCGTTTGTGGAAGAGACACCTAAATTGGAGCTCAAGTCTATACCTTCACATTTAAAGTATGCGTTATTGGGTAAAGATGACACTCCCAGTCATTATTGCGGCAGATCATAATGGGCGACAAGCAGAGTGTGTGGTATCAGTGTTAAAGAGGTTCAAGCATGCTATTTGGTGGACTATTGGATACATTATTGGAATCTCTCCCGGTTTTTTTCTCAAAACATCAAACTCATGTCAGATCATTAGCCTAGTATTGAGCATCCGAGGAGATTGAATCCACCTGTGCAAGAGGTAGTAAAGAAGAAGATCATCAAGTGGCTGGATGCTGGATTTATATATCCCATTGCAGATAGTAGTTTGATATGTGTTGTTTAGTGTGTGCCTAAAAAGGGTGGTATTATTGTGGTTCCCAAATAAATAAACGAGTTTGTCCCGATTTGGTCGGTGACCGTATGGAGATTTTTCATAGACTATCAATGTTAAATGCTTGGACGGAGGAGGACCATTTTCCAATGCCCTTCATGGATCAGATTTTGGATAGACTTGCAGGAAAGGGATGGTACTGCTTCCTTGATGGGTATTCGAGCTACATTCAAATCTCTATAGCCCCGAAAGACCAAGAGAAAACCACCTTCACTTGCCCTAATTGGACCTTTCCTTTAAAATGCATTCCATTTGGGCTGTGCAATGATCCGACAACTTTAAAGCGTTGTATGAAGTAGATTTTCTCCGATATATTTGAGGACACTATTGAGGTGTTCATGGATGATTTCTCGGTGGTTGGTGACTCTTTTGATAGATTTTTGGATAATTTGGTTGAGGTAGTGAAAAGGAGTAAAGATTGCAACTTGTTGTTAAATTGGGAGAAATGTCACTTTTTGGTGAAAGAAGGTATAGTGTTGGGGAATCAAATCTCCGATAAAGGTATTGAGGTGGATAAAGCTAAAGTTTAGGTAATTGAAATGCTTCCCCTACCTATCTCCATTAAAGGTGTAAAAAGTTTTTTTGGGCATGCGGGCTTCTAACAGAGGTTCATAAAAGATTTCTCAAAAATTGTACATCCATTATTTGGAGAGTTAAGAAAAAGGTTGTCTCTGCTCCCATCATTATTTCTCCAGAATAGAGGGAACCGTTTGAGGTCATGTGTGATGCAAGTGGGGTGGCGCTTGGCTTGGTATTGAGACAATGGCGTGAGAAGATACTTCACCCTATTTACTATGCAAGCAAAGCTCTAAACGCAGTCCTAAAGAATTACACTGCTAGAGAGAAAGATCTTCTTGCAGTGGTATTTGCATTCAAGAAATTTCAATCTTATTTGCTTGGGACTGTGGTCATAATGCATATGGACCATTTGGCATTGAGGTATTTGATGACCAAGAAGGATGTAAAACCGCAACTCATTAGGTTGGTGTTGTTTAAAAAATTTGAATTTATGGTGAAACAACGCAAGGGGACAGAGAATCAAGTTGCTGATCACTTCTCTAGATTGGAGGATGAATCCTTTCTAGAGATTGGTGACAAGGGTGAGATAATGATATGTTCCCAGATGAAGAGGTACTGGCTGCTTCCCATGATCTCTTTCCTTAGTTTGACGACTTTGTAAATTATTTGGCAAGAGATTTGGTACCCACGGATTTGTCGTCTCACCAACATAAGAAGTTTATGCATGATGTGAAAAAGTTCTTTTGGGATGAGCCAACTTGTATCATAGTTGTGCCGATGGGATTATTTATAGTTGCGTGGCCGAGGTTGAGATGTTGAGTGTTCTTGAGGCGTGTCATTCATCGCCTGTTGGTGGGCATGATAGTTGTATCCGTACTACACACAAGATTTTGCCTTATGGATACTATTGGCTGACGATCCACCAAGATGGTCATGACTTTGCCAAGTCTTGCGATCATTGCTAAAGAGATGAAGGGATTTCAAAAAGGCAAGAGCTTTCTATGAACCCAATCATGGTAATTGATTTATTTGATGTATGGGGCATTGATTTTATGTGTCCATTTGTGAGTTTATATGGGATGGAGTATATTTTTGTTGCAGTTGATTATGGATCAAAATGGATGGAAGAAACTGCACTCCCAAACAATGAAGGAAAGAGTGTCATCGCATTCCTGAAGAAGAATATGTTCTCTTGATTTGGTACCCCAAAGGAGATATCAGTGATTGAGGTTCCCACTTTTGCCATAACATATTTAATAGAGAGATAAAACAAATCTTGGCGAAGACGAAATACTAATAGAACGGATTGGTCAAGGAATCTTGATGATGCTCTTTTGGCCTACCGCACTGCATACAAGACTCCCATAGGTATATCTCCATATCGAATCGTATATGGGAAGTCTTGCCATTTGTTGGTAGAGATAGAGCATAAGGATATGTGAGTAATGAAGAAGCTAAACTTAGATTGGGGCGCCTCATCAACTCAAAGTGTGAATGACTTGAATTTGCTCGATGAGATTCGCCTAAAAGCCTAAGAAAGTGCATCCTTTTATAAAGAAAAGATGAAGAAGTGCCACGATCAAAGAATTGAAAAGTGGGATTTTGTTGTTGGAGATCTTGTGTTTTCATTCAACTCTAGGTTGCATTTATTTCTTGGAAGCTCAAGTCCAAATGGACCGGATAATTTATACTCAAGAAAGTGTTCTCACATGGAGCGGTATAGCTCTAAAACAGTGAGGGAACAAGGTTTAATGTGAATGGGCAGAGGATCAAGCTTTATATGGGGAAACCGTAAAGCGTGCAAGAAGTGATTGAATCCTACTACCTTGATGAAGTAATAGTAATCAAGAGGAATCCGTTATGCCGCGACGTTCAATCAAGCGCTACTTGGTAGGCAACCCAAGGTGTAAAATCTAGCCAACAATAGGTTTAAGATTTTCGTTGAGTAGTTTTCTTTGTTTATTTGATTATTTGTACCAAAGTAATTAGGAGTTAATTTTTGTTTTAGTGTTGGCTAGATATAGCATAGGGTCTGTTTCTAGAATGTATCCAGACAATTAAAAAAGAATGGCCTAATGGTTGCTATATGTGTAGGTGTAAAAGGCAAAATCTGCAAAAAAAGGTATGGTGCAGACTACAAAGGTCTACGGACACCATCGACGATCTGTAAGTCATTCCACGAACCGTAAATGGTGCCTGTAGATCCTAGGTAAGTTCTCCATTTTCTTTAAGTGTCAATGTTATCTACGGTCCTGACCTACAAACCCTAGATCGACCTACAGACCGTAAGTGGGGTATCATAGCTCCAAACCCTAGCTTGACCGACCCGAACCAGATTGTTTATTACTTAAAACCACAAATTTTCAAATAATTTCCCTCTTCTTCCAAACACCCTAAAACCGTAAATCACTCCCTAATTTCCACATATCACTCCCGAATTTCCACATATCACTGCCTCCCATCACCAAACTTCATCCATTACAATCAAATCATCTTCTATACTCCCCAAAACATCAATTTCGAAGTACTCCGGTGTTCGGGCACGGTGCAAATAATCACACCACTCCTCGTTGCTTGTAAGATAATTGGCTTTCCCCTCACTTTGAATTTTGGTTCATAGCTTGATTTTTGTAGTTCAGGAGTGGGTCTTGACCTTGGGTAGTTGATCGTAGATGAATCCATGATAAGTATAAAACATAAACACCCGAGGGACGATGGTAAGTGATTGTGTATAATCATACCGTAAAACCAATGAATTTAACCGGTCTACATATATGTTTTGACTTATGGTACCATATTGTGCTTTGAAATGATGATAAAATTGAGTAATTGGAATCCTTAGGATGACGAACTAACATAATTGAATGTTGATATGCATGAGTAGACTATGATGCTATTGTAAGTTACCTAATAAGGGGTCTAAGTAAGACACATCTAAGACCTGGCACGAACCCCATCTACCAGACCCCATCTACGGACCGTGAGTCAAGTTACTGATCGTAGATCAGTTCCATAAGTGGATGCACTAGGAAAGTTCCTTAAGTGTGAGACTACAGACGTGGACTACGGTCCGTAGTTTAATCTATGGATCATTATTTATATCCATAGTTTCCATTAGAGACCAAGTATTTTGGTACCTCTGACCTACGGAGTGGTTCTACGGACCCTAAGTCTTATTACAGACTATAGGTCCCCACTATAGAGGGATACAATAACATGCTGCCTTAATTCTTATCTTTTTCGTTTTTAGTTCCAAAATTATTTTGGGTGTATTCTAGGTTTCTTTGGACTAACTACTACTCTCCAGGTACGATGGCACCAAAAGAGGCACAAGTAACAAAGGGGAGGTTCAAATCAACTAGACCTTCCCGAAATTTTGTCTTTGATGACTCTGAGGGTGACGAAGAGACCAAGTACATTCCCACCACCTCACGGACCCCAATCATAATAGATCGGGCTAATCAAAATCAACCCAAAAAGGTGAAAATCGACGTAGTCACTGCCTCCCTATTTGATGAAGAGGATACATTGATTGGGTCACCGGAAAGGTATGTTTCCAGTTCTTCCACACATTCTGTTGTCGAGTCAGCTTTGGAATCTGCTACTAGTTCCACTGCCCAGAATTAAGATGCCTCATCTGATGACACACTAGCTCTGAAGAAGTTCAAATCCCTCGGAACGATCAACTGGATTTGGTAGCCGAGAAGCCTAACCACCGGTGCATACAAGTGCAATGGAAAATCTACCTGGATGCCAAAATGATGAATGCTAAGGAGAAAATGGCCCACACCATTACAGAAGAGCGTAGAGTTCTTATAGGGAGCCTACATATGGTTCAAGATATCCATCGATTATTTCAACGAAACGAATATGAGTGGATGGCTCATGATTCCAGTACATATAGCGAGGAGATTGTGTAAGAGTTCTATGATTCCTATGTGTCTACTCTCAGAGGGTCTATTTATAGGAAGGCTAAGCCCACAACATTGGATCCCCTCATTTCCACCATGGTATGAGGTGTTGCGATGAACATCTCTTCTACCACCATTATTCGAGTAATATACGGACCTAACCCTAACCACACTTGGGCATGCAACACGGCTAACTTCGATTATAGGTGGGACATTGTGCAAATTGGGCCCTTTGCATGGAATGAAGAATAATGGGAGGCTGTTATACTACGGTTGCCAAGGCATATGGACCTGGATGGTAAGAGAGCTGAGTAAGTTACCTCACCCCAGGTGGGCATTCAGAAGGCCACCCTCACTTTGGTGGCCAAGTTCTTCTGGGTCTTAGTACGGAATAAAATGTCACCGACTCAGGCCGACAACTTTGTCAATTACGATAGAGAAGTCATGGTAGTTGCATTGGTAGTAGGGATTGAGATAGATTTCCCTCGCTTGCTATTGGCGGAGATATATGAATAAGAGTTAAAGACCACGACAACTTGCCCATTCGCTTGTATGATATTTCAGATTTCCAGGGATGCTGGAGTGCCTATGTGGCACTATGACAAATTGGTGCATGCCACAGGGACGTTGGATATAAGGCTGATAATGATGAAGCTAATTTTGCATCCCCACAATGAGGTCCCCGAGTTAACGTGCCTTTGAGCATTGATCTTGTAAATATGGTCGAGCAGATGAAGGGAGATCGGCTTGTAGCCCATACTGAGGATGCACTGACTTCCTCCTCACAGGCATCTAGCTAGGGTCCTAGCTCATCTAGTTCCACTCATTCTTCAAAAACCACTATGTTACCACTAGGATGACTCCAGAAATTAGAGGCTCAAATTACCACCCTATTACACCACATCGAGCTTTGAATGCGGAAGTTGATTGCTGAGTCCGAACAGAGAGTTGAGAAGAGTATAGAGGGTGGTGATATACCAAAAGGTCCAAGCGGTTCATAAGAGACTTGATGCTTTTTAGTTGAGAGTTTTAGAGAGGCCGGACCCACCATTGATATGTCCTCATTTCATGCCGATCTACCTAGTCTACGGGATGATGTTGATGCAATCCTTGCTACGCTAGATGTTGATCCAAAGGCTGCACCCTCTGCACTTAGCAATGATTTAGTCCTTGGTGCGCTATTTAGTGGAGAGGATGTGGAGAAGCAGCCCGAGCCCACACATACCCAAGGAAAAAGGAACAAATCTTTTAAAAAATCTAAAAGCACTGAGACGGAGAGGGCCGACAAGAAACAATGCAGGCTATAAAAGAACACAAAGAAGGACTCCATCATTGATGAGAAATTGAGAAACAGAGCGTTCGTGAGATGATAGCTGGGTCATCGAGTTTTGTGCCCGTTACTGAGGTTTTGCCTACTAGGGCAGAGGTTGTGCGCACTTCTTAGGGTGAGGTGAGACTAGTAGACAACACTACTGAGGGTGTTGTGATGATTTATGTGGGCACTATTGAGGGTGGCCCTACTATTGAAGCGGAGTTCGGGAAACTGGATCCACCCACTTGTTGATGATTCTTTGACGCTAAGCACCACAAATTTGCTTCACCCAAATCCGTTACTTTTATCGTTTTTGTATGCATTGGGGAAAATTCCACCTATTTATGTTGAGGATGGGGTAAATTGATTGTGAGTGATAAGGGTGAATTCTGAGTAACTCAACTCACAGTCCTCTTTAGGGTTTTCTTTGCTATGTTCTTTTGCCCTAAGAGACTGCTTAATATTCTATTGAACCGCCATGCTTTAGGGATTGTATGTGTCGAAGAATGACAAAGAATGAAGCATGATGGCATAGTCTTTTTGAAATGATACCCGTCAAAAATTTTGAAAATATATGGTAAATGTTATAGACTAGAATAAGTTGAAGGTGTTGGCTCTGAGCGTGAAATGATAATGAACCGACTTGATTTCATGACTTAGATAGAACTTGAACTGGGTAAAATTATAATTTGAGAATTGTTAATGATTCAACCAATGTTGTGCCAATCTAGAAATTGTGTGAGAGAAACTGAACAAAATTGATAATAGTGAAGGAAAAAGCAAATGCAAGGAAAAGAAGAAAAGAGAAAAATAAAGAGCTACAAAGTATAAAACTCCCATCCATGGTTGGAAAGATTCAAGGGAGAGAAAAGAAAAGGGTAGGATGTTAAAAAAAGGGGCAAAGATAGGTATAAAAGCCTAATGTAATGTCAAGGAGAGAAGAAAATCACTGAAAGTACCCAAAAGTTCCACACCTGACCCTGAGCCTACTTACAAGTCAAAAAAAGTCCTATAGTGATCCTAGAATCTAGTTTGGAGAGTCTAAGCAGTGAAAATAAGGGCAAGCCTATGATATTGATCACTAACTATGACATGAACTTACTTCTGAGCGTGAGTGTTTGAATGGATCCTTGTACTCAAAATCATCTGTATTGTGTGAAAAGGGGGATTTCATTGAAGTAAGGGAACTAGTGACATTATTGGAAAGTTGGTACCTTGGGTATAGTGAAACACTGCATGTTGTGTGTTGATTGGTCTATCATTTTCATGTTTTGATTCGCACAAATTATCTTGTTGAGTCCAGGACAAAACAATTTTCACCCTAAAAGGAGAGTTGAGATAAAAAGTCATGTGATTGCTTGTGCTTGAATTGCTTGCTTCTATACAAGTGTCGTTTAGAGTCGTAGTGCTTGAGGACAAACATCGATTTTAAGTTGCGGGTGTTGATGTACCGTGATTTTACGGTACTTTAATGCATTTCACTTAGAAGTTGTGTGTGTCTAGGGCATGTTTGTGTTGGCTTAATGTGTTTTTTGTCATGATTTCAGGACATAAACTCAGGCTGGGGATTCGAGGAGACAGTTGAAGGAAGTGATCTGAGAGGTGGTTTCAGTACCTATTGCTGAAAAAATCTGTGTGGAGCAACAGAGTAGAGTTACAGACCATCGTCTGACTTACGATTAGTACTGCTAGATTGTAGAAGTCAACAAAGATCCTGAAGATTTTAAAGGTTCAAAATTTCATAAGTCCTGAGCTTTAAAGGTGTTTAGTTGTTTAAATAATTTCAAATAAATAATGTGGTTTAGTTGTTTGAATTAAGTCAAAACTATTTAGCGTTAAAGTTGTTTAGTTGTTTAAAAAAGTTCAAATAAATAATGTGGTTTAGTTGGTGGATTTAATTGTTGGAATTAAGTTCAAAACTAGTTGTTATAGTTGTTTAAATAAGTTCAAATAAATAATGTGGTTTAGTTGTTGAAATTAAGTAAAAACTATTTAGAGTTAAAAATTTGTTTTGTTGAAATAAGTTCCAATATGTAGTTATTGGAAAAATCACATTTGATTGGGCAGATTTAGATGAATTGAGGAAGATTATCCCTCAACAATGCGAGGTGAAAGGAGTTGTCAGATTGGATATTTTGTAAGTAAACATATTTTGATTCGGTTATCCAACGAAAAATACTTTGTTAATCTGATTTCGAAAGGTGTTTTTTATCTCACATGTAAATATGGGTATTCCTATCTCATGTGTACGCTTATCTATAATTGGAAATTCAAAGTCAACGAGGAAACATCTATAGCCATGACATGGTTTTCTTTTCCTAATATTCTTCCTATTCTCTGTTAAAGAGTGTATGTTCTCTTTAGCATCAGTTGTTGAAAAAACTACTCAATTGGACCAAGATACCATTAATAAGACAAGGCCGAGTTATGTGCGGGTGAAAGTTCTAGTTGATCTAAAAGAAAATTTTCGTAAATCAATGCATATCAACATTGAAGATGAAGATACTGGAGAAATAAGGACTAATGTAGTCGACATTCATTATGATTATCTACCCAAGTGTTGTGGTGAATGTAAAATTCAATCTCATGACAAGCACAATTGTAGGGTGATTAATCAAGTCAATAGCACAAAAAAGTCACTAGAACCGGACCACACACAAGAAACACAAAATCAACTAGTTATACTATTCGGAAAGGAAAAGCTAGGGTCCTTTCACGTTTTATTCTTCCTCAACTCAACTACTCAAGTCTTAAAACAAGTTTAAAGGGTTGTAAAAGACTTATCAAAAGTACTCGAAAGACTCTCTCAAACTTGACTCTTAACTCTATCTTGAATTTGAACTAGGAATTCAAGATTTATGATTTATGATATAAAGTATATCGTGATTATTAAATGTCTTTTAGACATTAAATCATAAGAAAAAAAAATTGTCGATGCAAAGGGTACAACGCGCATATGAATTAAAACATTTGGTTGCGAAATAATTTTTGAAACAGTGGGGAGCATGTTTGCGAGGCGGAGCTAGCACCTATTGTCTACCCGATCTTTTCTTCCTCTCCCAAACCTGATTAAACTCATATCCACTGAAATTATAAGGTAAAAACTCTCAAATTCTTGTAACATAGAACAATTTAGCAAAAGCCAACCAAGAACTATTAATTAACTCACTTATTAACAAGATTCTCGCCTCAAAAACTCAACCAAACATCAAAATACAAGAATGGAGGGCAACACTTGAAGAACACTCAGTAAGAACTTCATTCATCATTTATTTTTATGGAAGAATTCAAATAGGTAAATCATGATTGGATTGCGGGTGAACGAAACCCAACACTATGAAAACTTATATACCTTGATTTGACGAAATTCCTCAACAAATCTCCCAAATTTTGACGAACGCCTTGAACTTTTTCTCTTTTCTCCTCTTCTTGAACTCCTCTAAAAACCCTAAACGTAATTTATGATTTGTAAACTAACCCAAATAAGAGTTTACCCCAAAATATTACTAAAAACACTTTGATCTGATTTGAAAAGAAAAAGACCAAAATACCACTCATCAATGCGGGTAACTTTCCTTATATCAACAACCTAACTTTAAATGGACATATCTCCCTCACCTGAACTCAAAATTAGAAAATGTGTGGCTTTCAAAAGAGGATTCCAAGACCTTTCATTTGATAATCATAATGTGCTGAATGTTATGACCATTTAAATTTGACCAAAAACTCACAACTTAAGCATAACTGTAAAATTTCAGATTTCGCTTTTTTGAATTAGTTCATAAGAGAGTTCCGTAAGAATACACATTATAATGGTAATGGGGCAAATAGAGCACAATCTTCTTCAGCGTATCCGGTACACAATGTTGCACTTATAGGAGGTACTTTAGGGACATGCAGAGGACCAAACCATCTATATGCTATCATCAGACGCCAAAAGCAAGATAATTCACCTGATGTTGTCACTAGTATGATCAAAGGATTTACTTTTGATGTAGATGCATTGTTTGATCAAGATGTGAGTATATAACTATGGGTTTTGATATTCTTCCCAAGAAACTTTTTGGCCCCTTCGGTGTTTCCGCACCTATTGGTGAGTCTGTTCTAGCTTAGAGACATTATCATGATTGTCCATCTCTATCAATCACAAGGACACTATGACTGACTTACTAGAGTTAGACATGGAGGACTTTGATGTTATTCTAGGTATGGACTAACATCATGATTTTTATGCCTCGATTGATTGTCGAACTTGAGTAGCTAAGTTTCACTTTCCTAATGAGCCACTGTAGAGTGTAAGAGTAGTTCAGTAGTGCCTAAGGGTCAATTTATTTTATATCTTAAGGCCAGAAAGTTAGTTTCCAATGAGTGCATCTATCACTTATCTGATTTAATGAGTCTAGTTTTGAAACTCCACCTATTTACTCATATCCAGTTGTGCGTGAATTTCCAGATGACCTTCTTGGAGTTCCTCCTGAGAGAGAAATAGACTTCCGTATAGATATTCTTCCTGATACTCAACCTATCTCCATTCCACCATATATAATGGCTCCAGTTGAGTTGAAAGAGTTAAGAAAGCAATTGAAATACCATATTGTTAAAAGTTTCATTAAACCCAATGTCGCATCTTGGGGCGCTTCGATCTTATTTGTGAGTAAGAAAGATGATTATCTTATGATGTGTATTAATTACTGCCAATTGAACAAGGTTACTATAGCGAATTAGTATCCCCTTCCGAGAATTGACAATCTTTTCGATCAACTTCAAGGTGCCATTTGCTTTTCTATGATAGACATCAAATTGGCTATCATCAATTTAGAGTAAGACAAAGTGACACCCCAAATATAATGTTAGATAATGTTCAGGACTCACTATGGTCATTTTGAGTTTCTATTTATGTCTTTTGGTTTGATTCATGCTCCCACAACATTCATGAACCTTATGAACATTATATTTAAACCATATCGTGATATGTTTGTTATTGTGTTTATTGATGACATTCTTATTTATTCAAGGAATGAGGAGGATCATGCTAGTCATCTGAAAGTAGTTCTCCAAACTCTCAAAGATAGAGAATTGTATGTGAAAGTTTCCAAGTGTGAGGTTTTTCTTGAGTCAGTGGCATTATTAGTCCACATTATTTCTAGTGAAGGGATTCGACTTGCCAATTAGAAGACTAAAGTAGTGTAAAACTGGCCAAACCCACATCTCTAACAGACATAAGAAGTTTCTTGGGAATGGATGGTTATTATAGAAGTTTTGTAATGGGGTTCTCATGTACTTAAACCCCCATTAACAAAGTTCACTTAGAATACAATAAATTTTCAATAGTTTGAAGCTTTTGATTAAAAATTTTAGGAATTGAAAACGTTGTTTAATACTGTCCAATGTTGACCTTACTAGAGGGTAGACAATGGCTTGTTGTGTATTATGATGCATCCAGAGTTGGACTTGGTTGTGTGTTGATGCAAGATGGAAAATTTATAGCTTATTCCTACATGCTTCTTATGATTCAAGAGAAGAATTACCTAACTCATGATCTCGAGTTTGTTGCAGTAGTGTTTACTTTGAGAAAATTGCATCACTATCTCTATGGTGTTCTTGTTGATGTGTTAACCGCTCCTAAGAGTCTTTAGTATGCGTTCAATCATAAATATCTTAATCTTAGACAAAGGGGATGGTTAGAGTTACTCAAGGATTATGACATGAGTCTTCTCTATTGCCCAGGTAAGGTTAATGTTGTTCTTGATGTTTTGAGCTGGTTGTCTATGGGTAGTACTACCCATTTTGAGAAAGGCAAGAGAAATTAAGCAAACAAGTGCACATACTTACACGATTGGGACTATGATTTTTAGATTCCAACAAAGGTGGAGTGGCGGTGATGAATGGAGTTGAATCAACACTAGGATCTAAAGTGAAAGAGAAAAAAGACCAATACCCTATATTTTTTGAATTAAAGGAAAATGTGCATAAGCAAAAAGTGATGACTTTGAACAAGAGGGAGATAGGGTTTTGAGGTATAAAGGTAGATTGTGTGTAGAAAAGGTGGATTAAATCTAATAGAGGACTAGGGAGGAAGCTCATAGCGCCAGATATTTGATCCATTCTGGTTCCACAAAGATGTACCGTGACTTGAGATAAGTCTATTGGTGAAGTAGTATGAAGAGGTGTATTGTAGAGCTCTTTGCTAAGTGCCCGAATTTCAAGAAGTAAAGGCAGAAAAACAACGGCCTGATAGTATGACTTAGAACTTAGACCTTCCAGAATGAAAGTCGGAAAGTATTAACATGGATTTCATTACTGGTTTGCTTCGATCTCGCATACAACATGATTCAATTTGGGTTATTGTAGATCAGACGACTAAATCAGCCCATTTATTACCGGTAAAGACTACTTATTAAACAAAAGATTACGCAAGATTGTATATTCAATAGATAGTAAGACTTCATGGAGTTTCGGTTTACATCACTTCAAATAGAGTGCACAGTTCACCACACAATTTTTGAAGTCTCTTAAGAAAGGGTTGGGTTTGTGAACTTTAGTACTGTGTTCCATCCGCAAAATGATGATCAAGAAGAGCGTATGATCCAGAACTTTAGAGGATATGTTGAGGGCCCTTGTGATAGATTTCAAGGGTAATTGGGATGATCACTTACCTCTCGTAGAGTTTACTTATGACAATAGCAATCACTTTAGAGTCTAGATGGCTCCCTGTGAGGCTCTTTAATGAGAGAAGATGTAGATCTCCTATTGAATGGTTTGAGGTTGGTGAAGTTTGGTTGATAAAACCAGACTTGGTTCATCAATCTTGAAGAAAGTGAAGCTCATTCAATAAAGGCTGAAACAATACAAAGTCATCAAAAATCTTATAAAGATGTTAGGAGGAGAGACTTGGAGTTTGAGGTGGATGATTGGGTTTACTTGAATGTTTCACCCATGAAGGGTTTTATGAGATTTATTAAGAAGGGAAAATTTAGTCCTTGATATATTGTTCCTTACATAATATCGAAGAGAATTGAAAATGTAGCTTATGAATTATAGTTACCATCAAAGTAAGCAGCGGTCTATCCGGTATTCTACATGTCAATGTTGAAAAATTGTATGGGTGACCCTTCATTTATTATACCGAAATAGAGTATTGGTACTAAGGACAACCTATCAAGGAAGTACTGATGCTTCAATATCTGTATCTATTTATATTTCGTGATTAATGACACTAACCTACATTTTGAGTGTCTACGAATCGAAGCTGCTAGTAAAGTAACCCAACTAGGGGTTAGGGTCGTGTCCAATGATGTGGTAGTTAAATTAGTAGCTACTTAGAATTCCATTCTTAATAGTGATAGTTTAATACATTTCGAATATTAAAACAAAACAAGTTAAATTGGTGACACCAAAGTTTAATATATCAAGAAGAGGTTTTCTTACAAGTAGTAAAATAACAAAAATAGAAGAGAAAACAATCATGAGGGAGAGTTCTTGGGGTGTGACCGAAATATATGTTGACACTAACTAATGGGTGCATGCTTTTGATAGTAAAATTTGCAAGACAATGGTGACTAGTCTAAGCTTTAGGTGAAAGTAAATTCCTTCTCGGGCAACTGACCCCATATAAAATCGGTTTCTCTCGGACACCCACTCGTCTAAACTAACCAGCCTTCACCTTACCCATACCCTGACCTTTCGATAGAAGGTTCTTGGATATGGGACTAGGGCTCACCCTCTTGGGCTGAACCTCACGTTGACCCACTCCTTATCCCATCAGTCTAGTGGTCTTGGTTTCGTGATATCCCTCTCGGGCAAGCTAAAAACTCATGGGTGGTTTTGTATTTTCAACTACAAACCCATTAAATTAAACCACAACCACTATGTGAAATCACCATAAAATGCATCTAATCTTATCATCAATAAAGATCCAACAATAATATCAACACATATTTTCTAAATCACATCCTAAGAATGGGGTTTTTAGCCACACAACAAGCAATAATCAAATATACTTAAAATGTTAAAGTAATCAAATGGGTATAAAATATTAAACCTTAAAAATGGCAAAGGAAGGTAAATGGAGAAGACTCACTTCCAATTTTGGAAGAAGAACTTCTTTCTTTAAACTTCCTCAAAACCCTCTCCAAACATGAGAGAAAACTTCGGAACAAAGTTCCTAAAATAAGTGTCGAATGTTTCACTCTCTAATTCTCTCCAAAAACACTTCTCAAATAACAATAGAGTTTAGTATTTATACGCTTCAGATTTAGTGCTAGTGGATCCATTCAGCGTCTTTAGTCGTAATTCACTGAGTGATTCGGCGAATCGCCCTTTTTCTGGTTCTTCGCCGTTTTCTCCTTGCCTTTTTATCCATACTTGCTATAATATTGGGCAGAATAATTCTGCTTCGCGGGACTATTCAGCAAAGCTGACTGCTCCTTTTTGTCCCATTTTGATCCACTTCCTTCAAGGCTCACTTGTTGTAACAGAAGGTGGAACTTTGCTAAATGGTGTATCGCCAAGTGTGTATGGCGATGCACACTTTGTATCTTCAGCTCTTTTCTTTCGTTTTGCTTCCGTATTGCGCCTAAGTGTCCATGCTCCTACGAAATCCTCAAATACCTGAAGCTTAGAGGTTTTTATAAGATATCGAGATAAATACACTATTTAAGACACTATTTTCATTAAATAGGACCCGAGATGAGTCCAATTTGAGGACTCATCAATATCCCAACATAAACTTTTGATTGTCCTCAAGTAAAACTTAAGTTCAGCAATTCAAATAGGATATCTCAAATAGTGCTACACAAGATTCAATCATAAATGTACACAACAGGACTAAAACTACTCATGCATAGCTCAATTGTATACTCAAAGATTCAAGTTGTGACACACCATTACCAAAGATTCTTGAGCTCACAATACTTGCTACTAGTGCACGTTCAAGCTCAACAAAAGTATCTACATGCCCTCATACCAAGAATGATTCCATTTTCACACACGTATATTTATCAACATAGGATCAGGAATTTGATGCAATACTCACACTCACAAAGAGGAAAACAATACATGCTTTTACCCATAGGTTTGCCCTTATTTTCTAATTGACCTTCGGTTCGGTTCACTCAAGATTAAAAAGGTCTTTCTAAGGCTTGTAATGGGGCTTAGTGTAAAGATGGTCATTTGGGCTCGGTGACTTTTTCCTAATAAGATGTGATTTCCTTAAGCTATCCCCTATCTTCCATCCTCAATCCTTGGTGAAGTGCTTCTAGGTCATCTTTTATTTCCCTTCATGGATTGCTTTGAAACCCGGTATCTTTTCATCCTGTACTTTTATTTCATGATTTTTCTCTTTTTTTTCTTTTTCTTTTTTCTCCTTTTATTCTTTTTTTGTATGGAGGGTTTACATTTCTATACAATACCACGGGCTTGCGACTTCTGTTGCACTTCTTGACCTCTTCTTGTCCTTCTCACCACACCCCCAACTTAGGCTTTTAGCCTATGTTGGCTATTTACGTCTATCACATCTCAAAAATGATTATAGGTAGTGCATGACATAATGTTTAGGATTCATTAAGGTTTTTCCAAGGAAAATATAAGGCTCAAAGGGTGTTCAAAAGAGTTCCACACACTCATGGGTAGGCCACAAAAGAGGTATATGTCAAAGTTTGTTCACACTCTTAAGAATTGCCTAAGATCATGTAAAGAGGATACCTTTCTAAATCAATTAGACTAACCAGGAAAATTGTAGGTTTATTCATGCAAGGTTCAAGGTAAGCTCATCACACAAGGCAGTGACACTTAAGTCAAACAACAACACACTTTCTCTAGTGTGCAGTGGTCTTTGTAAAAGAATCAATTCGATAATTGACTAATCACAACGAGATGCAAAGAGTTCACATATTGCCTATGTAACTTCATTAATTCTCGTTGTAGCCGCACATTCATGTTTGTTCGATTGAGAGCACTTTTCAATTTATCGGTATTGATAAAAAAAACATTCACTTTCAACACAAGAGGTGGCAAAATTTTGAAAAGTGATTTTTTTCCAAAAGGGTCAAAATTATTATGAAATTAGGACCCAAAAGAGAGACATAAGGTCAAACATTTGCGAAAGCAACTTTAAAACTTAATTTGAAAAGACAACCCAAACATGTATCAAAACACATAAAATACGCATTCAAATCAACAAAACAAAGTTGGGTCTCACCTCATCATAACAAGCATTTATCCTCAAATGCAAGTAATGACAATATCCAAGAGTTTTATTAAGATAAACAAATATAAGATAAAGTGAAAGAGAGATCTTGTTCATGCCGCTTCTTCATCAGCTGGGGTATGAGCACCTGAAGTGTCTTCCCGAAATAGGACAACTGCTCCTGAAGTGTTGCTACTCTCAGCTTCACCACTGTTTTCAGCTATCCTGGCCTCAAAAGCGATATTAGTTGCAATCATCTTGTCAATATAATGGCCTGCCTTGAAGGCATGTATGGCATTAATAAACCCTCGTGCACATGAGGGCACATTACGGTCGACAGGAATTCGCCTTTTGGCCGTGGCTTCCTGGTTTAATTTCTCTGTACGGCTAGCTCTTATCTCTTTTACTCGTCTCTAAATCGTTCTCTAATGTTCCTAGGTGGATCATTTCTCCCTGAGAACTTTGGTCTAGCAATTTGTATAAAAACATTGATGACAAGTTAGGCAATAATTCAGAAAGGAGGATAGCGAGTTCTAACTATAGAGTCACTTCACCAAACAAAATTGTAATTAGTTGATTTTTCTAGGGTATTCATTAGAGATATGTGTATATAATGAAAGGGGTGTATACAAAGGGAGAACAAGGAATCTTTTTGTGTACCGCTGAGTGATTAGCAATTCAATTCGACCGCCGGAAGTTACAAATAAGTCATCACATAAGATATTCATCTAAAGGTGAAATATTGACATTAGGCGAACCACCGAGAAGTTCCGTCATCTGCTCTCAACGCGCCAAGCATCCCAACGTGCCTATTTTTAGGTCATCTTTTCAAGTTTTCCCCAGTAATCCCTTGACAATGCGACTTAAACCTTTTCAATATCAATTTTTGACAAATATCCCTAGCATTTCCGCCAACAAAACATAGAGTTTAGCTCACAATATATTTGAATGGGATTTTACCAATTACACACAAAATGTTGAGTAATAATTGACAAGAAATGCTATCCAATCATTTAGAGACTTAAAAAATATTTAGCACTATTAATCACTACCTCAATGAGTACAATTTTTGATAAAATAACTACAGAGTTCGATAAAATAACTACAGAGTTCAATAAAACAACTACAAAGTTTTATAAAATAACTACAGAGTTCTATAAAATAACTACAGAGTTTGATAAAATAAATACATAGTTCAATTAAGATTCATTCAAAATCATCATTAAACTAGGGCAAACTTCAAGAGGAGAAAAGAGGAAGTTTTCAAGAAATTCTTCAAGATTTTGGGGAAATCCCCAAGAACTTGATTCTTTTGAAGTATGTAAGTTTTCGTAGTGTTGGATTTGTTCTCCCTCAGGTCTGTCATGTAACAGTTTACCCATGAATTCAATATTGAAGGTTATTAATTACTTCTTGAGTTAAATTGATAAATTGAGGTCTTTGAGTTATTGAGGTTAGGGTTTTGCAAACTAGTAAAGTTCCTTGATAGATTTTTATATAGGTTTCATCAAAATAATTTTGTTTTTGTGAAATTTTGTTAATTTGGATGATGAAACTTCTTTGGGTATGAGTTGGGTCAAGTTGGGAGAGGTAGAATAGATCGAGAAAATAATTGCGCCCTGGTCCGCGTCGCAGAGACACTTAAGATTTTCAGTCTTCAAATAGTTACCCCTATCTCCGCATCACGGAAAGGATACAGAGTCCTCTGTCTCAAAAGTTAATTTCGCAACTAAAAATTTAATTCACCCTCCACGTAGCGCCAGTGTTCTCTGATTTTATTCTTCACTCGTTTCTTATTATCAACTATCTAAACTTCCTAAATCATTGAGATATCGTACATTCAAAATCCTAACTCTTAAAGCTTGATTTCAAATTAAAGTAAAGATTAAGATTAAAGTTAGAGAAAGTCTTTTGAGTCATTTTGAGAAGTCTTCTACAATTATTTATAACTTGTTTTAAGAATTTAGTAAATGTGTATGAGAATGGGGAAAGTTGAGTTCATTTTCTAAAGTGAGTATGAGGGGATTATGTATTCCCAAGTATGTAACACTTTTACACCTAAATTGAGAGAAAACTGATTTTTAAATTAGTTTATGAGGAGTTTTGAGCATCATCTCTTTTAATCAAAATCTTTTGAATAATTATCTCAAATTGAGGAGGAGTTATGTTTTCTTTAAAAACCTATGAGTATGAGCTATATATATTATTATGATTAGTATTGAGCACTTATATGGGGATGAGTTCAGAAAATTAAAAATCATCATAAACCATGTATTCCAACATCGGTAAATGATCATACTTTTTAGATGATCCATTATTGCTTTTAAGCAAAACTTAGTGGACCAACTTAGTTGAGGATGTTTTATACTTTGACAAGGTATAAGACAATTTTGGAAGGTGGACGAGTCGTTGTATCATGAGATAGCACATAACAATGGTTGTCGGTTAGTGAATCTCACAATTAAGAGTAAAGAATATATTATTGTATTTTTATCTGCATCGAGTTATTATCTACTGTTTTAAAAAATTTCTTTATACTACATATTTATTGTTGCTTTTATATTGAATTGAGTTGAGTATCCATAATTGAGTTGAGTTAACTATCCTTGAGTTGAGTTGAGTTGAGATGAGTTGAGTATGTTCTTCCTTTTTTAATCAATAATAACTTATGTGTATGCTTTAGAGTTCTCCTTGTAGGCTCGTAAATTCAATCTACTCACATCATTTCACCTACTTCTTTTTATGATGCAGATATATGTATTAAGGGGCATCAACATGCACTTCACTGACACAATTGCAGTTCTAGTTAGATTTGTAAGCCTCCTTGCTTCTGAAGGATTGCACTATTATTTTCAGTCTTATAAAGATATCATGGGTCTTTTTCTGACGTCTATAATAGCTATTAGATGCTTCATATATAGTAGTGTTTTGAGGAGTCATTCCCATTTACATTGTTAATTTTTAAGACTTAAGTTTATTTTTTATGGTTAGTCAAATAATTCAAATATTCAAAGTTATTTATCTTGAGACTTTAAGTTAATCTTTGCAAATTGAGGTCATTTATTGTTAAGTAAGTCTTCCGCTGAGTATTGATCCAGGCCAATGGTTCGCTTGGGGATCAACAACGGTCTTTGAATGTCGGACATGTCCAGGTGTAGGCATGGGGCATGACATGCATCATTAAAGGATGCATGTCGAATGACATCAATACATTTAAATGTATAAATATGTAATATAGCCAAGGTGAAATATCTAAATGAAAAAGGTGAATATAAAGAAATAAAGGAGTTAAATAATTTAAAGCTTTACAAAATAATTTCACATATCTAAACTCAACATAATTAGTGATATATAAAACTACAATTAACACTATTGAGAGATTCTCTCACTGACAACAATCACTATGAGCTACGTGATGACACAACGTCTTTTCCATGTTGCCCGAACTATCCTATAATGTGTTGGGGAATTAAACCTCTCAACTAAGTGGATCCACTAAACTCTTCCCAAAGGAACTAAGGATTCATCTAAAAACTATGGTCTACAACCATATTTGAAAAACATGGTTTATTGGGGCTATGTGGTTTCTGAACTTCCCCCCATATTGGTTCTCAATACTAATTTCAATAATATCTACTCTTGCTCCAATGTATAATGCATAATCTTTCTCTGGTTTGAGATAATTGCTCAAACTATCCTCTTAAGAGATGTAATTGCTCTGAAGTATCTCTAAAACTCATTGATCATTAACAAAACAAGGTTTCTTTGTTAAATGTAAAAATTCATTATAAATTGGGCCTCTTTAAGAGGTTACTGCTCTGTACTCAATCTTTCTAAAAACTTTTTTAACTTCTCTCAAAAAATATATTACCTTACTTCATGGACAAATGAAATATTTGGAAATACTTAGTTCCCTTGTACTCTTTCTTAAGTCTTGCTTAAGATCTTTCTAAAAATTTAGTTTAAACAATCATCTTTTGTTTAAAAGATTCTCAATAAGACCTCAACGAATACTCAAAAAATAGGTTTCATGCTGAAAAATAAAAATGAACAATCAATTCAATAATCTCAATGCAAAATATAGCAACTCAATAATCAGGAAATCAAATTCAATAATCAGTAACTCAAGAACTCAAAACTCAATATCAACTCCTCTGAAGAATACTCAAATCTAAGGATATATAGAACCCTAGATTAATCTTTTATTGATGTGAAAGTAGATGTAGCGTGTGAGGATGAAGTACTACAACGCTATGATAGCCTTCCATACATGGAAGAACGAAGTTCTTGGAGAAATCGACATAACTCGAAGAATGCTTAAACCCCTAGATTTCTCCTCTTGAAATCTTTGTCTAATGAATTGAAGTGTTAATGAACGTAAAAGAACTTATTAACACTTTCTAAGTCCTTAATTAGGTTCAATATGACGTTGATTAGGCTTAGAATAGGGGTTAAAGGGACGTACTTTAAGTACCAAAAACATAGAGGAATGACCAAAACGTCCCCAGCTTAAAAAACTAACAGAGAGACCTTCAAAGAAGGTTTGACGGACAGTTTAAGGCTCCACGGTCCATGAAACTCTTCATGGGCCGTATAGCCGACCGTGAACATTTGTATTACTGACATGGCCTTATTAAAATGGGTATAACATCTTACTTCAAACTTTAAAAGAGGCAAACTTGGTACTGGAGTTGGAAATAGGACTGAATGACCTTTAATTTGATAGGTCACGGGACACCCAATTCATTATGTACTGAGAGATATGATTGTTTGAAGTTGATCCTTGGAAAATCTTATCTTAAAACTCAATCGGTAAGAAACCTATCAACTCAACTTTGTGCTAGGGGTTTATTGTGGCCTTAATTCTTATAAAAAAAATCATTCCCACACTAATAAATTGACCTTAACACCTAAGAACAACACTCAGTATGATCAAGTACATAATGAATTGTTCAAGTCTTAACTTAGAAATATTCGAGGTGTAATATATATATATATATATATATATATATATATATATATATATATATATATATATATATATATATATATATATATATATCAACAAATTTTATAGCCAAAAATAATCTTTACATTCAAAACTCAAAACTTCACTACATAACTCAAGTTAGATTTTAGATGTTAGTGAATAAATTTTTTGGTGTAAAATTATATAAGACTGCTAATTTAGGTAATGTTTTCAAATTTCGTCGTTAACTACTAGGTCATGCGTGAAAGGTTCTTTTTGTGAAATTGTTTAACAATATAGTTTTTAGTTTATTATCATTGGGAGGATTTATTTTTTTAAAAAATAAAGTTATAATTCTTTGTTATATGATTATAAGTAAGTCGAAGTCAAACAAGTTATGGTTATCGAATAATCATACTGTAATAGACTAAAATTAAAAATACCAAATTATACCAAGTTCATTTAGTATGATAATGATATATTTTTTTAGATGCCGAATACCAAAATTACCATACCAATTTTTAAAATATTGTGTCATGCTTACCCCACTCATGGTTATCATCATATCATATATAGTGGAAAATACTTCACTCCAAAGTTGATTTATGATTTTGCCCCTAAAATATTAATTAAATATTAATTTATTAAAAGATTAATTTTCTGAAATTGTCTGCCCTAATTTAATTCTCCAAAAACGTATAATTGCTGCTCAACAGTCCTTGATCACTGAATAGTTCCCGATCATTGTAACAGACCCTTTTTTCCAACTCCATTGCTTTAATTATTAGTTATTCCAAAAACTTTTCGGATATTGTATTGATCTATATAAATGTCTCCAACAACATGTCATTGTCACTTTATTCTATTTGTCTTTTCTTGCCACAATTAAATAAATCGATCATTGCCGGGTAAAAAAAATTATCCTCCTTATCTATCAAAAGCTTCTCTGCTCCCTTGTAATGTTAATATATATGAATGTGAAATTATAATATTTAGTAGAGAAAAATATTATTTTGTTGTCCCTGTGTGATTGTCTTATTTTAATTTTGATCCTTAAGGTACCTCATTATTCATGTTTATCATTTAAATAATCAAACTTAGTGATTTCACTTCTTCTACTAATAATGAATATCAATTGAAAGATGTTACTGCTATCAAGGGCAAATCCAGTTTTGCAATAAGAAACATTTTTATACAAAGAACATAATTTAGCATAGACCAAGTTTATAAATTCTTTCGTAATCATATTTTTCATACAAAATTACACAACCGTATCCCAACCATATCCCCTTCGTCAATATAGATGTGAATTAATCCTCTAATGCATGATTTTTTTGTGTTTGTTGGTTGATGAATAATTTTTCTCTTTAGTTGCCTCTCCTCTTATATGAGGATATAATTTAGTCAGTCCCCCTACAACATATAAAACAACTTGGTGCACCTATTGAACATAAACAATATCATTATGTTTGCCAATGAAATTCTGTTGCAAGAGTTTTCATATATTCACAACGACGTATAAATACTCGATTAATTTAATTTTAACTTATTTCTATAACAATAATTGACGAAAAAGGAAAAATCTTTGATTTTATAAGAATCTGAGTAAAATTTTGAGTTACAGAATGCCTAATCCAACATATAATATTTGACATAGAGAATAAAATGTCATTTCTTAAAAAATCTATGAGTTATAATAATCAAATATTTGTAGTGTATTTTATAATTTTATTTGACAAATTACATTTTGTGTTGGTTCTACTTATTATAATGACATAAGGACCTATTCTTCTTTTTATTTTCCAAACAATAGATGAAAGTGAAAATTCAGAATTGCATATAAATAAATGCATAATAAGCATAAACTATCATATATATACAAGTCAACTCTTCAAGAACTGAAGTTTACATAACTCAAATTCAAAATTAATTTAGATTTTCATGATTTGTTACTTATTTTTGTATTGGATTTGTGTCATTTACATTTTCGATTCGAGATATTTATTAATAGAGAACTTTAATTATAATAACAACTAATAGATTCTACTTTTTCTTTTGACGATATGTGAAGATGAAGATTCTAATATATACACCGTTATATTAAACAACACTATAATGGTTGGTGGGTGTTTGAGCCAGTGATGAACTATGTTAATAGACATATGGATTATTATGACTATTTCAAGGGAGCTGAAGATTTCATTATTTAGACCAAAAAGCATGTGAGCACACCAAAAAGGACCAATGGAAATGTGATAGGAGTAGATTCCAAGGGCAACCCATTACAAGGAGGAGAAGGTTTGGTAGATGTGGATGTAACAGAGAAACGTGATGAGTGTGACACCACATGTGAAGAACGTGAGTCATTTAATGACTCTATTATTCGTGAGAAGAAATGATATGATTTTGATAAAAACTTTGACTCTACTTTAGAATGGGTTGGCTTAATGAAAAAAATATAAAAAGTCATGTTGAAGAAATATCAATGGATAGTCACCTTTAATAAGTTGGTCATATTACCCAACGATACTCAATATAATGATTGTGTATTGTGCTACATCATATGAGAAATTAATGAGTTTACGTGGAGATTTTGATGACAAAAATCTTTAAGTATCCATTGTTATTAATTCAACTAGAGATTTGGAGGATCCAAAGTTTAATAATTTCCACTTGATATGATTTTGAGTAATACCAAAGAATTTAAGTGGGTATTTGAAGCACTTGTTGTGTCATGAAAAAAAATTAATTTTAAGAAGAACCAAAATGCAAAGTCGAGGGAAATTGTTGTCAAGTTGCAAATTTTTCATATTTATATCAAAGTCTGATCAAGATCAACCTTTCAAGATCATGGCAATAGGCCACGGCCATTCTTGTGGCAATCAATGAAATAACAAGACTATTGACTCTAAATTTTTAACATAGAAGTACGTGAAAGAATTTAGACTTAATTCCAGCTGAGGAGACAAAGAATTTCCTAATTCATGTTATGGTGAGCTAATGAGCAGTAATCCAATGAGTAGATGCATTATGAAGTTGGATGAAAATCCAAAAACAATGGTGAATGGTAGAATATTTATTTTTGGAAAATTATATATGTTTCGCTTCTTGTAAACATAAATTTAGCCAGATGTCAACCTATAATATGGGTTGAGGGATGTCATTTGAAAGGACACCAAAAAGATAGTTAACTATTGACAAAAATAGGAATTTAAGGAAACAATACCTTATATCCTGCTGCATTCGCATTAGTGAAAGGTGAGATAAAAGATACATGGAGTTGGTTTCTTACTCTTGTTGATGAGGACATATAAATCTCACAAAACTGTTCTGCATGGACTTTCATATCTGATAAATAAAAGGGTTTAATTCAAACATTCATGAGATAATAATAGATGTTATTTTGTATGAACATAATAATTTCAAGATTTAAGGTTTTGGAGGACAAACACTGTAGAATATCTTGTAAAAAGTTCCTGGAGCAATTATAGAATTTGAATTCTCCAAGAATATGAAAGAGATGTCAAAATTAGATTCAAAAGCCTCGAGATGGTTTATTACAACCCCCACTCAGTAGTCAATGATTTTTTTCTCTTTATACAAAATGTGATATGTTATTAAACCATTTGTGCGAGTCATTCAATATTGTTCTTCTAATATAAGAAATAAGTATATTTGGACAATAATTGAATCAATTAGAATCTAAATGAAGTCCATACTGCAAAAGTACAAAGACAAAATTATGAACCATTTTCAGAGAATCTGTCTAATAATCATGTTGAAGCTAGAAGAAAATAAGGCTAAAGTGACTAATGTATTTCCATTAAATCTGATCAAATCTGTTATCAAACTGAAGATATTTATCTTATACTACTCTCGATTGATCTTAAAGAAAAATTATGTTCTTGTAAGATATAAGCTCTAATAGAAATACCATATAATCATGTTATTGCAGCTATATGGATTAAGAAGGATAAACCTAAATATATGTCCATGAATGTGATACACTTAATCAGTACATGAAGAGTTATAATGCATCAATCTTTCCAATAGTCACCTTTGAGCAATAGCCTAAGATATGGATTGTACCACTATAATTCCACCAATATACAAAGCACAACTACGTAGACAAAATAAACAAAGGAAGATAGGTATTGATGAGAAAACAAAAAAAAAGATTTTTAAAAACTTAGATTAATAATAAAATCAAGAAAAGACAGAACAAAAAGTGCGGAAAAAGTGAAATTAGGTCACAATAGTAGATGTTTTGTTCTTATCAGAAACAAACACTCTGAACTTCAACAACAAGTCCATCAACAAGTCGGAATAGAAGGTCTTTCTACACCTAATAAATCAAGAAAATTGAGTTGTCAAATAAATTAGTCTCTTCAATTATTGTTGTCTACTTAATAATGCAAACGAACTAGTCAAACCAGTCAAAGATAATTATACTAGATTTTTTAACTTTTCTTGTTGTAGGTTCCAAGGACCACTATTGAGAATTGAACAACAATGTAGTCCAACTCCACATTCATAAATGAATAAACTGAAATTACCTTTCTTGTTGTCTACATATGTTGTACTTATATCCAACCACACTACATGGCTTATTTTCTTCTATATATTGTAGGTCAATCAACTTAACTAATCAAGGGTACTGTCACGCCCCGAGCTACCCCCGAGACGGGACCTAAGACCACAAGTGATGCCAAGCTAACCATGTTGACATGATAATGAGCATACTAAAGAAATAACTGATGCGGAAGATAAATCATAATTTAGAATGAAAAGATGGGGAATACCCATATACTATAGCTCAAATATTTAAAATACTAACGAGTTTAATACAAAAAAATATGAAATCAATGCTAAGCTGAAACTAATTATCTGAAAATAGCCTCTAATTGGACTAGAAATGTTCGGACAGGACCCAGCTAAGTCTAGCAAAAACTGAAACTAAAGGACTAAATACTGAAGAGAAACTCAGAACTATTGTCCTCGGAGAATAAGGACTCACCACTGAATCTGCTGAACTGGAGATCGAGGATCGATCTAAGCGTGATCTGGATGCTGAGAACATAAACCTACATTACGAGAAGATGTAGCGCAGGTATGCGTCAGTACTTGAAGGTACTGATCATGTAGGATAGAGTAAAGATAAACTAAAACATAACTGAACAAGCACAAACACAAGTAAAATGTTCTGAACATGATATACTGAATGGTGAAATAACTGAAAGCAATGACCAATTTATAACATGTTGAAACTGAATACTAAATATACTGATAAATGGTCAATGCAATAGAGTCAGACTGAACTGTGGATCTACTAATAAACGATAATAAAACCACATGAGCTAAATGTGGAGTCCGATGTATATGCCCCATCGAGAGGACCTAATATACCCTTCGAGAGATATAAAGGCATGTTGGCGTGATAACTAAACTAATACCCACATAGGGGACTTACAACCTACTCGGCTAGTAGTTTTGGGACTATTTGGGTACGATGAACCCTAGTCCAACTTGGTATTATGCTAATCCCAATGAATTAAATGATTAAGACATTATGACTGAATTTCTGTAAATACTGGATAGCTCAAGATTGAACATGCAAATTGAGAGTGCAATAATTAATCTAATAATTATGCATTAATAACTGAGGCATATATATCTGAAGTAACTAAAATATCTAACCTAGCATTTGTAATTCAAGAACTAAAAAAATATATAGCTAGGATTCTAAAATTCATGTGATAAACTGAATAATAACTTCACAATCTGATTTGGAACATATATCTAACTAATTATTGATGATCTGATGTAATTCTACAAACCCTAGTTTTAACCATGATAAGAGAATGAAGAACTGACTGAAAACTAGGGATATAATCGGTGAAAGGAACCCACTAGTGAAATCCCACATACATGGCGATGAAATCCACGGAGAAATATTTAGATTTCAGGGCTGGAACTGATGGAACCTTGTTGCGTTCTTGAACTAGGGTTCTTGACCTTTTTCTCCTCTCTTGCTTCTAATTTTCTAAGTTTTGATTTATGATTTTGACTTAGGTAAGTTCTTGTTATGTTTCTAAGCTTAACTGACTAAAATTTTATGATATAGGGTCAAAATGATGTATTTTAGGGGTTAAAGGAAGAAGGAAAAGACCAAAAGAACCCTAAGTTAATTATTGTCGGACCAAATGACGACCTAGACTGACGGTCCGTCGTTAAATCGATGGTCCGTCGTTTGGGTCTGTAGGTTGGTTCTGTTCGACAAATCTTTACTAAAATGGGAATAACTTTTTACTCGGAGATCTGATTTTAGCAAACTTAGTGACTACGGAAATATGATTCAATTATCTATCATTTCATAGGTCATGGGACACCTAATTCATTTTGTGATAAAAGTTATGATCAATTGAAGTTGACCAACTGCATTTTCCCCCTAACTGTCTGCTAATTTTCACCTACGGTCATACCTACGATCCGAAGGTCCATCTACGAACCATACTGTTCAATCGTGGTTCTTGTCAAATAGTGGGTAAATGGTGTCTTGATCGACAGACACAGAGTAAGGACCAAAGTCTGACCTATGGACCGTAGGTCCGTCCGTCCTTCCACACTTAGTCAAATTTTCTGGGGTGAGTTTTTGGGGTCTTCAAACTCAAACGACGGATGCACAGTACGGGCCGTAGACAGACTTCAGTCTGTCGATGGTAACCGTTGGTTGAACCTGCAAATTTCTGAAAAGCTTATTTCTGGTCTGTTTTAGATATGGGGTGTTACATTATCTCCCCCTTGAGAACATTCATCCTCGAATGAAGACTAAACTAGTTGAAATAGAGGGAGAGAGCTACAACCCCTACTACTAAACACTAAGAACTGAGTTTCTGACTTAATTGAGTTCCAAAAACATGCAAATATGCTGAAAATGCAAGTACAAACTAAGGGAACATGATTCTAAAACTGAATTCACGCATGAATGACTGAAAAATTGAAGAGGAACTATTACCTCAAGCTAGAGTAGAATCGTAAGGAAAGAGGTGAGGATATTTGTCTTTCATGGTTGCTTCTGCTTCCCAAGTAGCTCCCTCTACGGACCGACTCCTCCACAAAATCTTGACTGAAGCGACTTCTTTGTTTATCAACCTTCTAACCTGAAGGTCAAGAATCTCAACTGGTACATCCTCATAAGAAAGACTATCTTTCACCGCCACACTCTCTAATGGCACCACCGAGGCTGGTTCATTCACACACTTCTTCAAGAGCGAGATATGGAAGATCGGATGCACTGCTGCTAAGTGTGCTGGCAACTCTAACTCATATGCCACCTTGCCAACTCTTTTCAAGATCTTGTAAGGGCCTACATATCTAGGAGTGAGCTTTCCTTTCTTGCCAAACCTCTTCACCCCTTTCATAGGTGACACTTTCAGGAAAACCTAATCATCAACTTGGCACTCTAGTTCCCTTCTCCTTACATCTGCATAAGATTTCTGATGACTCTGGGCTGTCTTAAGTCTACTCTAATAAGTTGCACTTTCTCCATAGCATAAAGGACTGAATCTGGCCCTATCAAAGCTGCTTCACCTACTTCAAATCAACCAACAGGAGATCTACATCTATGTCCATACAAATTTTCATAAAAGGCCATCTGAATGCTGGAATGGTAGCTATTGTTGTAGGCGAACTCAATCAGAGGAAGGTGATTATCCCATCTACCTTTGAAATCGATCACACAAGCTCTCAAAATATCCTCTAGGGTCTAAATGGTATGCTCTGCCTGTCCATCCGTCTGCGGATGAAATGTTGTGCTAAGGTTAACTTGAGTACCAAGACCCTTGTAAAATGACTTCCATAAATGAGAGGTAAACTGAGGACCTCTATCTGAGATGATAGACAAAGGAACCCCATGCAACCTTAAAATTTCATTAATGTAAAGCTTGGCATAGTCCACTTTCGAATCTGTAGTCTTGACCGCCAAAAAGCGAGAAGACTTAGTCATCCTATCAACTATCACCCAAATAGAGTCATGTTGTCTGCGAGTACGCGGTAACCCTGTGATGAAATCCATATTGATCACTTCCCACTTTCAAGTAGGAATGTCGATCTCTTGAGTCATACCCCCTGGTTTCTGATGTTCTACTTTGACTTGCTGGCAATTGGGGCACTTACGAACAAAATCTGCTATAACCCTCTTCATGACATTCCACCAATAGACTTCTCGTAGATCGCGGTACATCTTAGTGCCACCTGGATGAATAGATTACCTGGAGTTATGGGCTTATACAGGAATATGTTGTCTCAACTCGCCCACATTAGGAACACACAATCTACCCTGGTAGCGAAGTACACCATCTCCCCCTTGGGAGAAAACCTCCACTCTCTGATTATGGACTGCACCATTAAGTTCAAGCAAGATTGGATCACTGTATTGCTTTTCCTTAACCTCCACTACCAAAGAAGATTCTTCCCTATTCTGAACTGTTAATTGTCTGATATGCTCATAAGGCGAACTCCCAAGCGAGAAAGCGCGTGAACATCCTTCACTAGCTCCTTCCTTTCTTCCACAACATGGTATACACTACCCATAGACAATCTACTAAGAACATATGCTACTACATTCACCTTACCAGTATGGTAATGCACACTCATATCATAATCTTTAAGAAACTCAAGCCATCTCCTTTGGCAAAGATTCAACTCTTTATGGGTGAATACATACTGAAGGCTCTTATGGTCAGTGAACACATCTACATGAACACTATACAAGTATTGTGTCCAGATCTTGAGTGAAAACACCACTGCTGCAAGCTTGAGGTCATGAGTTGGATAGTTCTTCTCATGCACCTTAAGATATCTAGAAGCATAAGTTATAACCTTATCTCGCTGCATCAACACACAACCTAGGCCTACTTTGGATGCATCACAATAGATCACATAACCATCTGAACCCTCTGTTAGAGTCAAGACATGAGTTCTAGTCAATCTAGTTTTCAATTTTGCAAAGCTCTTCTCACATTCATCTCACTATTGAAACTTGACCATCATCTGAGTCAACCTAGTCAATGGTTAGTCTATGGATGAAAATCATTCCACGAAACTTCTATAATAACCGGTTAGACCTAAAAAACTTCTGAATCTGTAGCAGAGGTAGGTATGGGCTATTGTTTCACTGCTTCTATCTTCTGCAAATCCACTCGCATCCCCTCCTTAGATACAATGTGACCAAGAAAAGCAATGGATTGCAACATGAACTCACATTTGCTAAACATAGTGAATAACTAGTGATCTTTGAGAGTCTGCAGAACAACTCTCAAATGACTTGCATGTTCTTTCTCATTCCTAGAGTAAATGAGGATATCATCAATAAAGACGATAACGAACAAGTCCAAGTACTATTTGAACACATTGTTCATCAAATCCATGAAAGTTGCAGGAGCATTGGTTAGTCCAAATCACATAACTACAAATTCATAATGACCATACCTAGTTCTGAAGGCTATTTTAGGGATGTTACTATCTCTGACTCTGAGCTGATGATAACCCGATTTGATGTCTACCTTGGAAAAGTGACTAGAACCCTGAAGTTGGTCAAACAAGTCATCTATCCTGGGGATGGGATACTTATTCTTGATTGTAACCTTGTTCAACTGTCTATAGTCAATGCACATTCTAAGAAATCCATCTTTCTTCTTTACGAACAACACAGGTGCACCCCATGGTGAAATACTAGGTCTGATGAAACCCTTCTATAGAAGATCTTTCAACTGCTCTTTCAATTCCTTAAGCTCTGTTGGAGACATTCTATAAGGAGGAATAGAAATAGGTTGGGTATCTGGAAGGATCTTCCAAAGTTGATTTCCCTTTTGGGAGGAACTCAAAGATCTTCTAGAATCACTTTTGGAAACTCATTGACTACTGGAACTGACTCAAGAGTTGGGGTTTCAGATCTAGAATCCTTAACCCAAACTAGATGATAGAGATAACCCTTAAATATCATATTTCTGCCCTTAAGATAATAAATGAATCGACCCATAGGCGCTAAGCTACTACACTTCCATTCTATGATTGGTTCGTTTGGAAACTGAAAACGAACAATCCTAATTCTACAATCGACTGAGGCATAACAGGAATGTAACCAATCCATGCCTAGAATGACATCGAAGTCTACTATATCTAATTCTATAAGATCTGCTGAGGTGACTTTTTGGAGATACTGTGACAGGGCAATTTCTGTATACCCGTCTAGTTATAACTGGGTCACCAACTAGAGAAGAGACTGAGAAAGGTTCTAAGAGAGTTTCTGGACTGACACTCAATTGGACTACTATGTAAGGAGATACAAAAGAAAGAATAGCCCATGGATCTAACAATGTATAAACATCAAGGTCAAGACTCGTAACGTACCAGTGACTATATCAAGAGAACCTTTCTGATCCTGGTGAGCCTGAAGAGCATACAAATTGTTCTGTCACTGAGCGCCACTTGTACCAGATGAGTTACCCTGCTGAGTCGAGCGATATTCCAGTTCTGCTGAAGTTGTAGACTGAGCTCTACCATTACCACCTCCTTGACCCTGTCTAGAAGGACAATCCCTCAACCTGTGACCAGACTGACCGCACCAAAAACACCTTTCCTTTCCTACAAGGAATTCGTCTGGATGGTTCTTACTACACTTAGGGCAAGTGTGGTAAGTCTTGGTGCCTTAAACATTTCCTTGAGACTTAGAGCCTGGTTCTCTAACCATCTGATCAAACCTGTTCTTGGAGGATGGAACACTAATTGATGAAAGGGCTGGGGATGAAAACTTCTGTTGACTCTGCGAGCGATTTTCACCACCCAATTTCTGCTGAAAATAGTCATAGTTCCTAGTCCTAGCCTTCTTATTCTCCTTGGCATGTTCCCTAAGCTTATCACCCTCAACCTGCTGAGCATGAATCATAAGCCTAGAGATGTTCATATCTCCCAATAACATAGCATTTTTGCACACTGTTTTCACCAAATCTTACATTCCATACAAGAACTTATTCATCTGAGACCTGGAGTCAGCAACCATGTGAGGAACATACCTGGAAAGTTGGTTAAACTTAAGCCTATACTCTTGGACTGTCATGTTACCCTGCCTTAAGTTCATGAATTCCTGGGATTTTGTTTCTCTCAACTCTAGTGGGAAAAACCTGTCAAGAAATGTCTCACTAATGCAATCCCAAGTAATAGGAGTTGCATTTGTACCCCTATTATTCTTCCACTGAGTGTACCAGATATGAGCCACATCTTTCAGCTAGTATGATGTCAACTCAACCCGATCATTCACAGTAACCTGCATCACCTCAAATATCTTAGTGATCTCATCGATGAAATTCTGGAAGTTCTCATAAGTTTGCAATCCTAAGAACTCAGGCGGATTCATCCTAACAAAGTAACGGACCCTTGGTGCTATTGATCCACCATTTTCATTCACTTGAGCTTGAACCCGGTGATTGTTCTTGTTGGCGACACTCTGAGCCAACATCTGAATGGAACTCCTGAATTCAACATTGGAGACTTTTTGATCTGGGACTGGAGGAGCTGCGTTTTCATACCTAGCATTCGCATTCCTAGTGTTAGCTCTACGAGGAGGCATGATCTGAAATGTAGAACGTCAAGTTAGAATAAATTGGTGAGCATTCCATAGAAAGTACAAGGTAACTCTTCATCGAGATAATATGACCATAATACAAACAAATATCAAGATTACAAAAAGTACTTTTCCAAAGTATGAAGAGAGTTTAAAGTGACCCACGATCGAAGAAGAAAAATATTTCTTAAATAAAGAAGTTAAAAGTAAAACCGATGACAATACTTACACAGGTTTAAATTTAATTGTTTCTTTATGATGTCGAAGTTGTTCAGTTTGATGTTCATGGATTATTGTGTTTTTCCTTTTAAGACTATATGCAATTAAGATAGTTGACTTTACATTGTAAGTCTTCATATGAGTTATTCAATATTGTGTATAAAAAGAATATTTTTGAGTCCACAAGAATAAAATGTATAAAATATAAGAGACTCAACTATTTCTCTCTCTCTCTCACTCTCTCCCTATATATATATATATATATATATATATATATATATATATATATATATATATATATATATATATATATATATATATTCAAGTAACTGTTCCGAAACCAAAGTCTAGTTCACTAGTTATCTCCTTATAGATTTAGTTGTATATACATGAACCATGAAAAGGACATGCAAGATCCATTTTTGTCTTGATAAGAGAAGACAAAGTTAAATCTAACATTCTAGGAAATAAGAATTTTAAGTGTTACACCCCAAATTTTTTAAGTCCAGATTAGATCTTGAAAATTTCACAAAAATGTAAGTCTCAAAATTATTGATTTATGGACTATAGAAGTTTTCACGGGTCGTAGATGTTTCTATAAAACTAGAACTCAGAACTCAAGAATACTATGACTTATACGGATCATAGATCATTCCCATGGACCGTAGAAGCTCACATATAACAAACCTTGAGAAATAAAAAAAAAACACCTATTTTGTGTGGACACTATATTGCCCTTAGATTGTACTATAGTCCGTAGAAGACTTTCATATCTGACCTTTGACCAATTTAAGTCAGGGTCATTTTGATATATTCCCAGTCCTTTAATTTTCAGCATATTCTAAGTGGGATTAAGGGTAATTTATCAGCCTAAAACTTTTTTTCATGCACAAGACCCCGAAGTTTAATTTCTTCTTTTAAAGGTTCTTCTCAAGCAGAAATTAGGATTTTTCATCTTCAAGTCACCATTCGAAGATTCAGTCTAGTGACTTTAACAACATGTATGTGGGGCTTCATCAATATGTTTCCTTTCACCAATTGAGTCCCAAAAAACCCTCACATTTCAAAGTTTATGATCACTCTAGAATGTAGGCTTTTCCTTGTTTTGGGTATTTAATGCAGTTCAGTTTCTCTTTCATGATAAGCCTTTAATTGCACCTTTTGCTAATAATTCCATGATTTAAATGGTGTTTCCACGAACTCACATTATGTAAGTATTGTGGTGATTTAGAATTAAGTAATTTCAGAATCCATGCTTTCAGATTATTTTTTATGATTTTAGATACTTTCACATAAAGTCTCTTCAATATTAATAGAAACTATTAGCTTAAATCATGATTCATGAGCTACCTAGTTTATCTGGTTATTAGTATAAGTCACTATTATCATATTATTATTGTGTTTGGTTATTTGCATGTTTCCATAGGAGTTTTACTTAGCATAGAGAAGAGTTAGGCATGAAGGCTAACTTTCAACGTTTGTTTGGTTTTTTAGTTGCAATCCCTAAGTTCAAGAACTACATGTCACCATAGGATTTAAGTGGTCTCCCATTAGTTTAGGCACACTCCCTAGTCTTTGTAGACATTAGCTTAGTGAATCAACATTATCTTAGTGGATCCACATTAGCTCAGATAAAGTATATTGGACCCTTTTAATGAGGTAAACTCCATATACTAACTCATATGGTTATCTTTATATTAGTAGTACTTCCCATAATTCAATCATTTCAGATCATTATATGGGCAAACAATATTAACATTTTTCATGGTATTTACTTGGTCAATGCATCATGTATCTTTCATCCAACAAGTTCGATATTTATGTTTATCCTACACAATGAGAATATTCAACATATTGAGTGTTTAATAACACTTCAATTCCCACTAAAATTTTAATCTTTTATGACAAATTCAAAAGACACAATAGATAAAATCATACCCAAAAAGATAATTATATACATGTCAATATGCTTCTATTTTAAATTTCAAGCATCAATCATCATTATATCCCCATCTTCATCACACATTTCGTTCAGATCCATGTCACTAAGATCATTATTATCCTCACCAACATCACTCAAGGATGATGTTGTTGATTCTAGAACAACATTGTTATCTTGAAATTCTCTACCACCAATTTCACCATTCAAAGTGACTTACAGGTCCTTTCCAATTTCATCTTCATCTCCTTTCGACAATTTATACCGACAGAGTGGACAAGTATTACTTTGATTCAACCAAGGGACAATACAATCATTATGAAAAAAGTGCTTACAAGGTAATTAACTCTCTTTAGTATCAATTCCAAATACCTCCATACAAATCGAATATTTTTTTGATGATTCATCGATTTTCACACTCGAAAGTGAGTCGAGAAATGATTTATTAATCGGAGAACGGGCATGATTTGAGTTAAGAAATTTATATTGAGTTGAGTAAAACAACTCATGAAAGATCATCGAAATCAGTCTCATCGATTTCTGTTTCAGAATCGGAATAATCAAAAGTAACAAAATTGGAGGTGGAAAGGGTAAAATCATCAAAAGGTAAATGTTGAAAATTCGGCGTATAATTGGCAATGGTGTAATTACCGAGGAAGTGGTGATGAAAGCAACGAGGGCAACAAAAGGAGGAGCTGACGCCAACAGTGGGGGTTATATCAAAGGCATTGTTGCAGTTGTAGCATCGGTAAGAACGAAGGTTACCTGCGGTGGAGAGGGTGGCCTCTATCGACATGATAAACTTTTGGTGTCCTCTTGCTCGGTTTCTCGAGGGAATACTAACTTTTTCTTATTTTATTCTTGCAAATGAGTTTTAAAAATGTCTATTTAAATTGTTTTGTTCACGAACAGGTAGAATAAATGATCAATATTATAATTTTCTATAAAAAAATTGTGTCATAAATATTAGAGTTAAGGTCAAAAATTAATTTAAAACTTATTCTATTTTATTTAATGATTTGCGAAATATATATTTGACTAGATTAAAATTTAAAGAAACTATTTTATTTCATTATATAGCTTGCAAAACATATCTTTGACTATATTACGGGTATGTTTGGTATGAAGGAACATGTTTTTCATGGAAAATAATTTCCTAGAAAATATTTTATCGGAAAATAAGTTTGGTTTTTACTTATTTTCTTATGGTTGGTAGTCTAGTGAAAAATATTTTTTAGAAAATATTTTCTAGTGTATGATTGGTGAATGAAAAATATTTTGTAGAAAATATCTTTGTTTTAGGATAGTTAGTAGAAAGTACATTTTTAAGAAAAATAGTTTTTGACCTTAAAATCAACCCCCATATTCATTTCAACACCTGCCCCGACACTCAGTCCGAAACCTAACCCCTACTGCTGACATGAGAGCTGATATTTAAATTGGAACTCGAACCTTACCATGACCTGAATACGGGTATGATCCCAAGATTCAATCCAAAACCTAACCCATCTGGAGACCTTACATTAAAATTATTATATAATCTCAACACCCTAACTTGATTTTGATCCGATCACCCAATCCCGACCCCAAGCCCAACCCAAGACACAACCTGACTATCAACCCCAACATCCAACTTAAGATCCAACTTTTGAAATGAATCTGACCATGATACTCTATTCGACCCAACACCCAACCCAACATTAGACCCTCAACTTTTACCCAGTACTTGACCCGACCCCGAACTTGAAACATGACTTGATACCTCAGAACCAAGCACAACCTCGACTTTGACTCGAAAACAAACCGGAGACACAAACCCAACCTCGAAATTTGACCAGAATCTAATTCGAGACCCAAACCCAACACCGACCTGGACCTCGACCTGGACCCTAAACCAAGACCCAACCTTTACTCCCTACCCAAACATATAACTCAAGACCTAACTTTTGAAAAGGAAACCGACCCTGACGCTTGATCCAAACCCATCACCCCACCTAAGATTTGATCCGTAATTCAGACCTGGGACCTAAACTAGACTTGACCTCAACCATGAAACCCGACCTGAGATCTATATACTAAACATCACCTCGACCCTGACTCTAAACTAGACACCAGACCTCGACCTCGACCTTGAACCCAACCCCAGATTAAAATTGACCTGAGACCCAACCCTGATTGTAAAACCTGAGACTCAACCCTGATCCTAAAACCTAAGACCCTACCTGAGATATTAATACTGAACTCGAGAATCGACCTCGACCCAGACACCTGACCTGAGACCCACATCCATAATTTACTTGATCTAGACCCGAGACCCAACCTGAGACTTGACCCAAACCGATATCCAACCCTGATGGAGGTCCAAGATCAAACCCTAACTTGAAACCTAATCTCAACCCAAGACCCAACACCTAACTCGAGAATCTTCCTAAGACCATACCTTGACCTCGACCTTGAGACCCGACCCTTTACCCTAATACTAATTTGAGACTTGACCTTCTCATGACACTTGACCTCGAGACTCGATCTTGACGCTCAATCCAAAATTCAAATACTAATTGTAACTCGAGACCTGACTAACTTAATCTAAAACATAGTAGTTAGGTCTCGAATTAAGATTGTGAATCGAGTCTTGAATTAATAACAAGAAGTCGGAACTAGTATTAGTATTGGAAACCGTACCCAAGACTTAATTTAGGGCAAAAAGTAGAGGTGTGAGGTTCAAAATGATTTTGAAAATTGTCTTCCTTACTTTTTTTAACGGAAGTCATTTTCCTTAATTTTGAGAAAAAATAGTTGATTTCGAAAGAATTTTCAAAATATTTAAGTCAACCAAAGATGAGAAAATTGACAAACATTTTCCTTAATACCAAACACACCTCACATGTTTGTCTATAAATTCATGTAGGAGTGGTTTTCCATCTAATCTTCGTCCACCTAACATATATTATGACTATATAATGGCATATTAATTTTTAAAATATTTTTTTACTTTAATATTTTTTGAATCTTGAACTCTCTCGTTTCCATTAGATTAATATCACTAGCTAAAACCATTTCTAATTAGTTTTGTATAATGTCACTTACTGCAACCATTTCCCATCCGCACAACATCACTAGCCGGAACCAATTCTCATTGGCTTTATTACCACATGTGGCATCACACATTTGAGAAAATCCCAAGGAACAAACATAACGTCTAAATGCTAAATTAAGCTCATGAGCTTAGAAAGTTCATCCATGACCTACTCTAGGCCAAAAACAATCTCCTAAATCCAATGAAACTAGAGAAATTCGATTCGAGCACACGAACTTGAAATGTTGACCAAAGTCAACCCACAAGTTAAAATTTTACAAATTTCCACTTATGACCTCAATTCCACGAAAAGACTCCATATTTTAAATAGACAACCCTCCTAGACCAATTTACACATTACAGGACTGATGAAATTGACAAAATTCCATTTTGAGACAGATGAGTCCACAATTTGAAATTGTTTAGGGTTATATTTTGACGGGTTTAGTGTACTCAAATTCATTTATTCTCGAAAACTAATAGAATAACTTGAGTTTCAGGTATTTAGACTTGGATACAAAGGCATGGGCAAAATCCAACAAAAAGATACAAAGGCAGTTGAAAGAATGAAGAAGTGAAGGACTGAGGATCGCTAAACCCATTCGGCATGTCGCCAAAAGGTGTAAACCTCGCCTTTTGTTCCAGTGATCTGAGCCCTGAAGGAAGGGATCAAATTGGTGGTGAACAGGAGCAGCCATCGTGTCACCGAGAAGTTTGGCGAAGTAGTATTTTGTCGCCCAATGATTCAAAGATGTTGTAGGCTAACGCAAGACGGCGATAAATATACCAAAGAGAGGATCACAGAGTGCATCGGTGATCCCGAGTAACTGCTCCGAGTGGTCCTTTGCAGCATCATTTATTGAAAACTATAAATACATGTTAATATTTTTAGCTTGGTATCAATTTCATAGTTTTAAACAATAATTTTTAAACTTAGCTTCTAATTTGAGTTCTAGAGAGCTCTTGGGAAACTCTTCTGTTGAACCTTGGAGATTTTAAGATTCTCGTCTTGAAGAAATCAAAAGTGGGTGTTGGAAATTCTTCATCCTAGACTCAATTGAAGCGAAAATAAATCATTCCCAGTTGATTTTACTTCGATTTGATACCATTTTCTTCCCTTTTTCTATGTCTAGCTAAAACCCCAATTCTTGGGGTGTGATTTTGTGAATATAAGTTAAATCTATTGTTCGGTGTTGCTTATTGTTAGTATATTAGTTGTTTAAATGTGATTTGACTTTATAGCTGTGTTTGAACTAAATGAGGTTGTAGTTGCAAATACGATTTCACCTTACTGTTTTTGGATTGATCGAGAGAGAGGTTTTAAAACCAAGACTACTAAGTTGATAGCCGGTGGTTATTGGTTCGTCATGGCTTCAGCTCTAGAGAGTAAATCCTAGTCCCTTTCCCACACTTTCAGATCGAGAGAGTTATTGGGCTAAGGAAGAGGTTGTGCTTAAAGGTTGCAACTCGGTGTTTGAGAGAAACCTAGTTGATTCGGGATAAGTTGCTCGAGAGAGAATTAACCTAGGCCTTTTGGCCTCTGCATCTGGTTAAGCAGAATACCATTCTTCAAAGCTTTCCACGAGTTGCCACGTTCTTCGACTAAGTACTGCAAACAAAAAGTATTAGGTAGAAATAGGTCAGGTCTTAAAAGGTACATCCAACAACAATAACCATTCAGTATTTTTTTTTTTTTTGTAACCTCTTTTCCAAAGTTTGAAATCCTTAGCAATTGTACTTATCATTTCTTTCCAGTGTTTTACGTATAAAAGGTCTATTTTTTCCAAGGACTCTCCTCTTAAAACTGGCTTCATGGCAAGTTTCATAGAAAACCAAATCAAGATTTCCATATAGAAATTTACAATAGATTCTATTGCCATTGAAGGGTTCAATGTGGGTGTATGTACATACAAAAATGCTCTAGTAAACTGCCACCAAAAAAGTTTCAATTTTCATAACAAATACTAATCTCTATACAATGCATAAAAAAAACACTCCACGTATGAACTTATGATAAAATACGAACATCAACTAAATTTTGATCCTATAACATAACATATATATCCTATTTTTCAGCATAAGAGAGAACAACTAAATAACACTTCATTACCCACTAAAATTTGGATCTTTTTCGCAAAATCAGAACACATTATAGATAAAATCATACCCAAGATAATTATATACATGTCTATATATTTTCTTTTGAACTTCAAGCATCAACCATCATTATATCACCGTCTTCATCACGCATTGCATCCAGATCCCTTTCTCTATGATCATCATCCAAACCAACTTCACTCAAGGTTGATGTTGTTGATACTGTGAAATTTTCTCGAAATTCTCTACCACCAATTTCACCATCCAAAATCACTTCTAGTTCATCTTCATTTTCTTACGGCAATTTATACCGACAGAGTGGACAAGTATTAATCCAATTAATCCAAGGGATAATACAATCATTATGAAAAAAAAAACTTACAAGGCAATTGACTAGCTTCCCTATCAATTACAAATTCCTCCATACAAATCGAACAGTTTTTCGATGATTAATTTGTTTTCACACTCGGAAGTGAGTTGATAAATGATTTAAGAGTCGGTGAACGGAATTGAGGTGAGTTAAACAACTCAAACGAAAGAACATCGAAATCACTCTCATTGGATTATGTATTGACATCGGAATAACTAAAAGTAACAGAATCATTGGTGGAAAGGGTATAATTGGTAAGAGTTAAATGTTGAGGAAAAGGTATAAAACTGGCAATGGTGTAATTAGGGAGGAGGTGGCGATGAAAGAAGCGAGGGCAACGAAAGGAGGAGCTAACGTCGGCGGTGGTGGTTATGTGAAAGTCATCGTTGCAGTTGTAGCACCGGTAAGAACGGCGGTTACCGGCGGTGCAAAGGGTGGCCTTCGTAGTCGACATGACGGACCTTCGGTTTCCTCTTGCTCGGTTTTCTCGAGGCACACACTATATTCTTAACTTTTTCTTTATTTTATTTTTGGAGAAAAGTTAAGAATAGTGTCTATTTAAATTGTTTTGTGCATGAACCCGTAGAATTATAGCATCATTATTATATTTTGACATCAAATTTTATTTTGTTTTGTGTTATTATATTAAAGTTAAGGCCAAAAAATATTTATATCTAAATTATTCCATCTTTAGATATAAATTAATAAAGTTAAAGGGCAAAATTAGTTAGTGAAACACACCTAGATGTTGACTAAATTAAATGGCTGTCTTGATATGCTTCTAGGCATGTATGTCCATAAAATATTCGCCCACCTACCATGGGTTCTAGAAATTTATTGACGTATTAGTTTATTTATTATATTTTTAAGGGAAAAAGTCAAAAATATCCTTAAAATATGTGAAAGGAAATAGAATGTCCTACGTTTATAGTTTGTCTAAGAAATGTCTTACCGTCAATACTTTGGCTCAAAAATATCTTTGCAGTCGAAATTTGGTTCAGAAATGCTCTTATAGTTACAAAATGGGTCAAAATGTCTTTTTTCGAATAAATATTTTTTTAAATACATCTTCTTCATAATTATCAATGAACATTCTTGTTTTCTTTCTTCTAAAATAACTTTAACAAATAAAAACCTAGAAAATATTTTTTTCCTTCTTAGGGTGTGTTTGGTATGAAGAAAAATGTTTTCCATGGAAAATATTTACCTTGAAAATGTTTTTCTGGAAAACAAATAGATTTTTACTTATTTTCTCATATTTGGTTGTTGAGTAAAAAACATTTTCTGCAAAATATTTTTAGTGTTTGGTTAATGAATGAAAAATATTTTTGTGAAATGTCTTTTATTTTACTAGAGTAGAAACTTACTTTTGAAATTGAATGTTTCTGTTATAAAAAATGTTATGTTATAACAAATATATTTGTATCAAAATATTCCATTTTTTAGATATAAATTGTTGAAGTTAAGGTCAAAAATACATTTTATATCTAAATTATCTCATTGATTAGTGAAACACATCTAGATGTTGATTAGATCAAATAGGTGTCTCAATATGCTTCTAGGCGTATATTCGTAAAATTTACGTTCACCTACCATAGGTTCTATTTTGAATTGCACTTTTTTTTTTCCTTGCAATTGATGATACATTAATTTTTTCATATATTTTTAACTAATTTTTTTAATATTCTAAACTCTCCCCTTTTATGTCGGAGAAAATCGATATCAAGACTGAGATGAGATCACGACTAAGAAGGTGGAGAAGAAGATGATGAATGTCATGGTGGAATAACTATATTTATATAGTGATAGTTTTAACCTAGAAATTTCATTTTTAACTTAGTATTATTTTATTTAGATTTGTGATAATAAAATTAGTTTTCTACATGGAGTGTCACGTTATATAATATTTAAACAAAAGAGAGTGCACACATCATCATCAGAAATAAGTCAAGGAATGTTTAGCTAACTACTGAGTGATAGTTCAAGTATCAAAAATTATACTCTCAATAGTTGATATATGAAACTCAAAAAGTTAAGATAGTTTAGTTTTGGCCCTTTTAACTATAAATATTATTATTATTACTATTATTGTTATGTAATAAATATCTATTTTTGTATATTGCTTTGGAAAAAATTAATGACTCTGAAGATGTTAGTAATCCTTATTTTGAGGAAAAGGAAGTTTTCCTTATAAATAAAGAATTTTCTTGATAATAAACCACGAAAAAAAATAATTAAGTTTCTCTTTTTCTCTATTATATTATTATATTATTATTTTATAATTTAATAACACATTCAAATGTCTAACCTTTTATTTGAGTTTAATGTACATTATTATTATTTTGAAAAATTAAAGTCCGATGATGTCAATCACAACTTACTAGAAATCAAGTGAGAAAGAAAGAATAGAACTCTGATCCTCTGTGGAGGAGAATAGTTTAATCGTATGTAATTAAGATACGTTATATAACTTTTACGGCTTGTTTGTAAGGACATCCTGGTAATTGAATTTGATATAATTGGGTGTAGTTATATTATTTTTCCTATTTAGTTTGACATATAATTACTTGATCAACAGGTAATTGGTGTAATTGGCAAGGGGTAATTATACTCTACAATTCACTGGCAGAGATTGTGAATTGCTAGTAATTACATGGTGTGATTACCATATGATTCTTTTTCTTTTTTTTAGCTTCAATTATTTTCAAAGTTTATTTTTTACTTTTTATTATTATATTTCATTTTCTTCTTAATCTCAACCTTATTTTAAGTGATTTTGTGCTATTTTTTCGTATCATCTATTTCTTTATGTCATGCTTATTTTCTCATTTTTAGCACAATTTTATTAGTATTCTAACTTTCAAATTAAATATAATTTATTGTTAAGTCAGATTAGAGATTTACAATTTCTTCTTTTTTTAAAAAATAATCATGTTTGTGTATTTTATGTGGAAATTTGATATAAGAGTATTATGCTAAATTTTTGTTTTGAATTTATAACTTATGTTATATTTACAGTTTCATTTGTTTTAGTAATATTGACTTCACATAGCACTTAATTTTTTAATTAAACTTGATAATTATCTTTTTATCAAATATTTAATAATTTATGACATTTTATTTGTATATAAATCTTTTTATCAAACATGCATTTTACGATGTTCGTAGAAACTTCATACTTTTGGTATTTATGATAAATTCAATTGAAATATATTAAATCGAAAAGATATAAATCAATTATTTTTATAATATTAGTTAATGAATAAATGTTTATTAATTAATATATTTTCAAAAAAGAATATATATCTTAAATATTTAATTTAATGTCAGTTTTAAAGTTTCGTATTTGTGTCGTATAAATTTTAAATAACTAATTGTTATTTTTAAAATTCAATAATAATAATCTAACAATTGCAATTGTGCATCCAAATAGAATAGTCATTGGCGTACCCAGGATTTTCACAAAGTGAGTTGAAGATATAATAAATAAAACCAAAATGTGGGAATGGGATTCGAACTTGGGCAGGCTGAGAAAATTAAATACTTTTCACCACTAAGCCAAGGGTCACATTTGTTTTAGTGGGGTCAATTGTTAATATATACATATAAAATTTTAAAAACTAATCAAATATACATATATATACGGTGTTATTTTTCAACGAAGTGGGTTCATGTGAACCCACATGACCCTCTGTGGGTCCGCCCCTGGTTATAGTGTAATAACACTGTGACAATCAAACATGTCGACTTAGTTTCTAGACAGAATTATTAGGCTGATAATTACTACCCTAGTAATTATGCCAATTTCAATAACCAGGTGACTTTTCAAACAAACCCTTAATGATGTTTGATTTAAGAAAATTTTGCTACGCAAGCCTTTTGCTCATCAGTATTGATTTAATTTTTTTTTTGCTTCACTTGTAAGGTTATGTGTTGCGTTTATGTTATGGTTATAACTTTGGTGCTTATTTTCAGAAAAAGGATTATTAGAAGTGTCAATAATATATCTTGTCTCAATTTGCTCGATACCTTTTCAAAAAATATTTTATATATCATTGAATTTAAATTAAATCTACTTCTTATTTTTGAGAAAGGGTTTAAAATATCCATTTAAATTTTTTAGTCTATAATGTGGAATATATGATGATTATTGTTCCATTAAACTTATCTTATATCTATAAATAATAAATAATATTATCGAAGTATGAAGGTTTTAGAAATGTTGATTACATTTTTGTCTTTCCGTAAAAGATTATATGATAGATAGAATTGTCCTTTATTATTTCATTTTATATATAATTAATTATTTTTATAATATTTTTAATTAAGTAGTCCTAAAATCTATATATAATATAAAGGAGAAATATAGATAAAGTAATGTGCACCTCTCTATGACCTTCTTCCATGTTTATCATTTCTCTCCTTTTCTTTGAGAATTTTTTCTTAGTTCTTTTTATAAAATGTACTCTTTAAAAAATCCAATCATATTTATTATTCTAATTATATCTAATGGGTTGCGAAAATTTTTTAGGATTTTACCCTGATTTTCTTATCTTATTTGAAATTTATTTTTTCCTTTAAGAAAAATTAAAATATTACCATTTGCTTGAACTTTTATTGAAAGGAAATATAACTTTCTTCCATATTTCGGCTATTCCTTCCCTGGATGAAAAATTTGGAGATATATAAATTGAAGATTCTTATTCTCAACAATAGAACACAAGAACATCCACAATGTAGTCAATAAAGAGTCGTTGTTTATGGGAAGATTTTCTCTTTACAAATTTTATGTTATTTTTAATTAATTTTTAATTATGTAGGTCTATTGGTCTTATCATATAATAATATTGTGTCTTTTAGTATAACTTATTTGTCATCTAATTTATCGCATTATCATTTGCAAATTATAAATTTCTACATGACGCCCTAATCATTTTCGAATTCAGTAAGTGGTATCAGAACACATGATTTAAATGATCCTATAATTGAACAGGATTGAAGACAAACTCAAGCTGTTTCAAATCAATTTGCAATCAGCGTGATGATAAGATTTTTGTGCTACAACATGTGGAGAAAAAAAATCAAATATATTTTCAACAATAACCTATTGCACCATACTTTAAAACAAACTAAATTTTCAACACATAACTTTAAAGCATAGACTCCTACTTTTAACCCTTGCAGACTTTTGATGCTAGAGCTCAACTTTTAACTCATGCATCTTACTTTCAACGTATGAGCTCCACTTTTAACTCATGCATCTTACTTTTAACGTATGAGCTCCATTTTCAAATCATGCATATTACTTTTAATGCTTGACCTCTACTTTTCAACGCTGCTCAAAACTTTTAACACAAGGTTCCAATTTTTAACCCATATCAATTTTAAATCATGGTAAACAAACTGATACATGAAAGTTATGTGAAGAAAGATGCTCAAAATTTTTTTTCCATAAAACTCAAGCCAAAAGGAGAGATTTGTTAAGGTTTTGCTCTAATTTTCTTACCTTATATAGAATTTATTTTTTTCTTAACGAAAAAATCAAAGTAGTAGCATAATGCTCTAACTTTTACTGAAAGAAAAATATAATTTTCTTCCATATTTGGGTTATTCCTTTCTTGGAAGAAAAATTTAAAGATCTATAAATTGAAGATTCTTATTCTCATAGCACAACACAAGAAAATCCACAATGTAGTCATTAAAAAGTTTTTGTTTATGGAAAGATTTTCTCTTTACAAATAATATTATTTATTTTAATATAATTTTATTTGTCATCTAATTTATCGTATTATGATTTGCAAACTATAAACTTCCACATGACGTTCTTATCACTTCCGAACCCAACAAAACCTCAATCTATTTATATTCTCTACTTAAATAACATGTCTCTTCAACTCCTTTCTAATTTTTCATATGCATTATCAAATTTATAAACAACAATCATCCAAGGAAATGTTGAATATTCATTTTTCATTCTTTATTTCTATTATTATAGTTTTTTTTAAAATCTTCATATTTTCCATAAGAAATTATAGAAAAGATAGTGACAAAATATGTCCTTCACTTTGATGAAGATCAAAGATATATTCTTCAAAGATTCATTACAAAAAAATGTTAACATTAGTTTAGTACAAGTTCATCAAAACGAAGAAGGAAGCTTAATGTGTTGACAAATTCATCAAGAGAGATGGTCATATTTGTATCACTTTGAATGTTTCCAATATTTTGAAATTCATTAATGTAACCTATTGTTTTGATTTCAATATTCTAAAATTATGTCATGATCGAGAGATATATTATATGTGGTACATTTCTCATAGCTATTAGATTTTATTTTGCTTATAATCTAGATGTTAGAAAAGTTAAGTTGCACTTCTCTTTTTTCAATAATTCTATTTATCTTTTCTTCAAAAAATTTTTTTGACTATTTTTCATATTTTTTTGTCTTAAGCCCTAAATTAACTTTTTCACGGCTTAAACCTAAAGTCCCCCCTCCCAAGGTCCCCCTTCTCTGGTTCTTTCCTCAATAAGAGGAATTGAGGATACTAATCCAACCCATATATTGGTTTCAAACTCACCCATAACTTTATTTTTCTTTCTTTCAAATAATTTCTACTACGGGGTCAACTAAAAATTTATTGGATTCGGTGGAAGGACAAAAAAAGACTCGCCTATTGATTGCAATTTTCATGTTTCATCGAATTAACCAATTAGCTCATCCAATCCAAATATCATCTGATTCATTCTAATGAGATTATTAACTAAATAGCAATAAAATAATAGAGAATTTTTTTGTGTCTATGTCATCCAAAGCATGTATATGCTACATCTTATATCATTATATTGCAAATTTGAATAAACCTTTTGATTCCGTCATAGCTTCTAAAAATACAGCAAATCATACCATTAATGAAAAATGGAACAAGCTGCTCAAATTATAATGAGTATTGAATTTTTCTAAAAGAAGATGGAGTTGACAAATGAGAAAAGTAGCGAAAAAACTAGTAGGAATGTTGGGGCTCGTAGAAGACCTGTTTTATTATTCATGTTCACTATGCGAATTGTTGGTCATCAGATATTTACTAGGAGTCGAATTTCAAGCATTTCGATAGGTATGAACTTTTACATACATGTGAAAACTATAAATTTTTATTTATTTTAGGGATTAACAAAGACAACACAGAAGATAGTTAAAAATCAAAAGAGAAGAGTTTTTAAAATCTATTTTAAGAAGATGATGCAATTTTAGAGAGAAGCAGGAAGATAGAGCAACCAAGGAGAAGAGAGAAATGAGTTAGGGAATGGGATGTTAGTTTTTAACGGTGAGAAAGTTAAATTTAGGGCTTAGGACCAAAATGATACCCATTAAACATATATTAAAGACTATTTCTATCAAGTGATATATATTAAGGATCAAAATAAATCAACCCCTATACGTGAAGGACCATTTTATCATTTAAACTTTGACAAATGAAGTCAATTTGGGAGATTCCATCCAAATCAAGGGTATATGTGTTAAGTTTGTAGACGGCGACGACATTAATAATTTTACTATGATGATAAGGGTAAATTTAAAAATAAATAAAAGTTGAAGGGTATTTTTGAAAATATCAATAGAGTTTGTTTTTGTAGAATTAATATTGTTAGAGTTTTTTTTCTTGAAAAACTACTCGATTAAACATACATCCATATACCATACATACTAATTCTACCTATATTATAAAATAATTACATATATTTTCATTTATTAAGAGTTTTGTACCATATTTTAAGTTAGATAAATTGAGATATATCATTCTTTGAAATTAGCCTATAATAGAATCCTTTAATTAACTACTCAATTATTTTTGAAAATTTATGCACTCACTCCAAATCAACACACTCTCTCCAAAAAATTTCCTCCCACGTTTTATTCATAACTCTCCCTCCCTCACCTCCATTATTGAACTTTTAGCATGAAGAAATAAACACACTCTTTGTTGGGTAGTACTACTTCATGGTTTGTTGGTGATTGAAAATCGATATAAAAAATTGCATCACTGACAATTTTCTATAAAGGATCAATTGTGATTCTTAAATGCATTAGCAACAAGGCAGAGGATATACTAAAGTGTGTAGAAAGGCGAACAATTATGATGTTTTTTGGTAAAAAACAATTGTTGTGAAGACAATAAGTGGAGATTTATGCATATATCTGATACATTATTGAGATATGTTATATGTATCTAATTTTATTAGTATTTATTATTAAGTGTATATGTATGTATAAAAATATACATATGTATCTGGGTAAGAGTTCACGAAGCTGATAAAGGATACATGTTTCTGAGTTAAGACATAATGTATTTTATTTTCATCAATGTATATGACCAAGTGAACATGTACCAGACAAATTATATATACTTGTATCTAAGTAGAGTTCTTGTACATGACAATATATGTTGCTAGCATGTATTTGAGACATTATTAACTTTTGTCATTGGATCTTATTATGTATTTATATATATATATATATATATATATATATATATATATATATATGACAAAATATACATATTTATCTGAATAAGATTTCATGAATTTGATAAAGTGTAAATGTTTTTTACTTAAGAAGTCTAAAAATTTTTGAATCACCAAATAATGGAGAAGAATTTTCATTGTTATGATTTATTTAGGAATTGTGATATGTCATATCATCTAAAGTTGTTAGAAACACATTTTCCTCCTTCATTAATGACTTTTATTTATATCTCTTAATCAGATACACTCCTTAGTTAATGATTCTCGGTTATATCTCTTAATTAGACACACTAATTGATATGTATATATATATATATATATATATATATATATATATATATATATATATATATATATATATATATATATATATATATATATATATATATATATATATATATATATATATATATATATATATGACAAAATATACATATTTATCTGAATAAGATTTCATGAATTTGATAAAGTGTACATGTTTTTTACTTAAGAAGTCTAAAATTTTTTGAATCACCAAATAATGGAGAAGAATTTTCATTGTTATGATTTATTTAGGAATTGTGATATGTCATATCATCTAAAGTTGTTAGAAACACATTTTCCTCCTTCATTAATGACTTTTATTTATATCTCTTAATCAGATACACTCCTTAGTTAATGATTCTCGGTTATATCTCTTAATTAGACACACTAATTGATATGTATCCATCTTACATTATTGAAACTGTAAGTTTTTTTATGTGAACTATCATTCAATAGTTACCGAAACACACCTAGTCGTTGACTAGATCAAATGATTGTCTATATATGCTTGTATGCATTTCTGTCCATAAAATCTTCGTCCACCTAGCATATATAACGCTTCTATTTGATGAAATATTTAATTTTTTAAACATACTTTTAATTGACCTTTAAAAGAATCTATACTCTTCCCTTTCAAGTTAGAGATATCGATGCAACGGCAGAAAGAAGATCATGACTAAGAAGATGGAGAAGATGTTGATGGATGTCACAGTTGGAATAAATTAATTTATACGGTGATAATTTTAACCTTTAAACTTAACTTTTAACTTAATATTAATTCATTTAGATTTAGTACAGTGAAATTATTTTAAACAAAAAAGAGAGTGCACACACATTATCATAAATTAGTCGAGGTATATTTTTCTACTATTGGATAATAGTTCAAGTGGGGAACTAACACTCTCTCATGAATAGTTCATGTATGAAATTCAAAAGACGGGATAGTTTAATTTTTGACCCTCAACTCTAAATATTATTATTACAGTATGATAAATGTCTATTTTTGTATGTTTTTTTGGAGAAAATTTAATAACCCTAAAAGAGTTAGTAATCATTTTGAGACCAATAACTTTTTTCCTTTAAATAAAAGAGTTTTTCGAAAAATAAAGTCTCCTCTTTTTCTTTTCTCTCGAATATATTCTTTTTGAATTACTAGTTTATAATTTAACACATTATCAATGCAAATGTCTAAATTTCTATTGAAATTTAATGCACATTACAAGCGTCTTCGAAAATCAAAAGTTTGACAATGACACCGGAAACTTACTAGAAATCAAGTGGAAAAGAAAGAATAGAACTTCTCTGGGGAGGAGAATAGATTAATTTTATGTAATTAAGACATGCTTATTGTTTTTTGGAGAAATGATCTGATAGACCCTTATACTTGTATCACTTTATATTTTGAATTCTTCTACTTATTCCTTTGTCATCTGGACCCTTAAACTCGATAAAACACACTTTAACAAATCCCTCTTCCCATTGACCAAGCTTGTTAGTCTTTAAGATGACTGAGTTGGCGAAAGTGTGTGACTTCAGGCACCTTAAGGTGAGTGAATAACTTTTTTAGGTTAAACAAATTAATTTAAAAAGAAATATATATTTTTTTAAAAACAATTGATTAAAAGGTCTTTTCTTCTTCCCTACTACCCTTTTCTTTTTGGCCATTTTCACGCCAGACCAAAACTTTTTTTATCTTCTCCACAATTTACTAACACCGAAGACCAGCACTCGCTAGAGACCAACGACTGATTCACCGGAGACCAGCGCTCGCTAGAGACCACTGAATCGCAATGGCTGAGACAAGCGGCACTGGTGGTGCACGCCACCACTATTTTGCAGTAGAGTGTGAGAGAGAGGCGACATTGACTAGTGAAGAAATGAACGAGGTGGGTGAGGGTGCAGTCATGGCGGTGAAGACGTTTTTCGGCAAGATCTGGTGGTGCGGTGGATTAGGTTGTTGTTTTTGTGGAGGTTGGAGGACGAAACAAATATAGTGATGGTGTGTTGCGGAGATGAAGATGGGTGAGGGAGAAAGTATCTGTGATTTCACCGGCAAAAATGGTGGCGGCGACGATGGCTTTCTCTGATCGATTTTTGTCGTGAAAATAGGGAGAATTTGGTGTATGGAATTTCACTAAATAAAATGCCAAAATAAATTAAAATGTTATTATTTTACATTATATTAAATAATTTTGGTTAATAATTTTTAAAAATACTTATGATAATTATGATACGACATTAATATATCTGACCTAGATACGACATGTCAATTACATAAAGGAGAGTGAGCTACACACATAGTTGGAGGGGCTTAAAAGTCTCATTTTAATTGAGTTTTAAGGTCCAGATGACCAGGGGTAAGTAGAAGGGTACTTGAGAATACAAACTAATACAAGTATAAGGGTTCACCAGACCATTGCGCCTACTTTTTTTTATAATGTTTGGTTTAAGTAAATTTTGGTATAAGAGACCTCTTGCTTATTATCGTTGATTTAATATTTTTTGCTTCACTTGTAAAGGTTATATGTTGTGCTTATATTCAGAAAAATTATCATTAGAAGTATCAGTAATATATCATGCCTCAATTTGCTCTTAAGTAACAATGTGTTTAAAACAAATATTTTATATATCATTGAATTTAAATTAAATCTGCTTTTTTTTAGAAAGGGTTTAAATTCTTACATATATGTGCATATTAACAAATTTATGTAATAAATAAGGATAAACGAGAGCATAAAAATAATATTGAACTCTTTCTCTATGCTGATAGTGAAATAATGTAAATTTGAAGACCAGTAAATGTCGAAGCAACATAAAAAAGCACTCCTTCTTCAAGGGTTGTTGTCGATTGAAAAACGACATAAAAATTGCATCGCTAAATATGTTTTTGTAGTGGACCAATTGTGAATTTTGATGTCACTAAGGACAAGGTAGAGGATATTTTAAAGTTTACAGAAAGACCAGAAATTGTGATTGTTTTTCGTCAACAAAACAATTATTGTGAAATCAACAAGTGAAAGATTTACGCATGTATTTGACACATTATTAATGTATTAAACATTTATGAGTTAAAAATATTGGAAAAAAATCCGAATTCTCAATACAAATCATAAGCATTATAGTCGTTGATTACCAAATTACTATAACAACACTTGAATTACAAGAAAAAGTACTAAAATATCAATAACTAGAGAAAAGAGATAAAAATGGGGAATGAGAAGTTTAGATTCTAGAAAGAGATGAGAGGACAAGTGGTTTCTTAATAATGCGCATAACCTCCATAACCGTAGACGAAAACCATTTAAACTCTACTCAACCTGGATCTCAAGCAAATCTATTATTGGGTTCTCTAGTTCTTGGGCCTCTCTGTAGTTTAGTCCCAGGCCCAAACAGCTTGGCCAACCTCTGATCTATCCGAATTCACAAAAATACTTTCCCCAAAATGAGAACCTTGTCCTCAAGGTTCGAGTAGAGAAAAGCTAACGAGGGATCCTTCAATTGGTGAATCATTAGTATCACTTTTATTTACCTGCAGTAATATGTTGCTAATATCCACAACATCAATTTTAGTTTCAACTGTTTTACTAACAAAGAAATTTCCAAGTAAACAACTTCTCCATTTTCTTTAATTTCTCCAAACAATGCATGTGCCTCTACGTTCTTATTAGAAGTGGTAGAACCAGGAACTCAGAACTAACTCCAGGATCCCATACACCAATGTCTGATGAAATTCCATGAACAGGGACAATGAAGGTAGTCACACCAAGATTGATTTGAAATTGAGTTAACCAATTTTACAAGTCGATGTCTTAAGGATTTCCTTGAACTCATCCACAACTATGGTGGAACATCCCTTGCAAAGGCTATAAAATTTCGTTGAAAAACCAATCTATGCTACACTCACCACCAGATTACTTTCATCATTTTCCACTTCTCCGCAAAATTTTTAATACTCCACATCTGTCATCACTTCATCTGCAAGAATTTCACCTTCCAAGGTCTTAATTTTATGAATTTGTGGTTCATTAAATTCACGATCAATATGAGTTGCATTGACTTACCTCTCTGACAGTTCTCCTTGGGATGTACATTGAACAATTCCACTGCGATACTTGGAATACTTACAGATTCACCAGCCCTTTCAATTGGAGTGTCTGTGGGGCAGTTGCTAGTTAACCTTTCGTCAAACACCTTGTGCACATCCATTTTTCTTTTTTGTTCAGATTTCTCTTCATAGTTTTTACACAAAGGTGACTAGGGCATGAGTTTATGGTACTTTTAATGCATTTCACTTAGAAGTTGTGTGTGTCTAGGGCATGTTTGTGTTGGTTTTATGTGTTTATTTGTCATGATTTGAGGATATAAACTCATGTGTGGGGATTTGAGGAGACAACTGAAGGAAGGGAAAAAAAATACATTTACGGATGAAACCTATGGACCGTAGGTCGAATTACGCCCCGTAGATGATGGTCGTAGAAGGGCAGGCCAGGCATTGCTACATATCAGGGAAGTCTTGGCTAATTGTGGAACCACAGTGATGACTAACAGATTGTAGAGTGATCTACGGATCATACTGAAGCTCCATCGATGTGATTTGAGAGGTGGTTGCAGTACCTGATGCTAAAAAATTCTAAGTGTGGAGCAACAGAGCAGAGTTACGGACCGTTGTCTGACTTACGGTCCATACTGCTAGGTCGTAGAAATCGATAAAGATCCTAAAGATTTTGAATGTTGAAAATTTCCTAAGTCATGATGCACGAATAGGACCTACGAACTGTAGATTGACTTACGGACCGTAGGTCAACCTCGTAGAATGAAGACGCGTCCTGCAGTTTTATTTCCTTATTTCAACTTCTTTTTATTTCAAACTTAGTTATCTATAAATAGGGGATAAAACCTCATTTTTGGGGGTTAGACATTATTATTCTTGTTTAGTTTATGCTTTGGGAGATTAACTTGCAAACTTTTGGCAATTGTTGATTTCTAAAGTACGTTTTGACGATTTTGGCTTTGCAGTTCAAGTTGAGATTCTGGATTTATTCTTAATGTTACATATGTTTATGATTATTTCATCTAAAAACTTGAATTGTGTTCTTGCTAATACGTGTAACTAAATCCACAACTAGGGTTATGGGAACCATGAGCGATCAACAAAGTATGAATAGTAATTAAGCAATTCTTGAATAGTGTTATTGGATTCATGATATTTTTCTGTTTAGAAGTCTTTTTAATGGTGGACAATGATAGAAATTGCCTTGTTGCTACTTGCCGGAACAAGGAGGAAGTTAATAAGAAAAGAATTATCAACATAGATTTAGTGTGATACTATCTAATAGTCTAGTGTTCATTGATGCGAGAGTGAAAACTAAGTCATACATCGATGCGATGTCTAATATGAGGTAAAGGTAAGGGTTAGTAAGTTATACACACGTAGTTTGACAAAGGTGCGGGGTGAAATTATTTAGATGCCGGACCAAGGATTTAAAGATACCTAACTTATCACTTTGCATGTAATACACTAGAAAAGGATTGCTATTACTAGAATTACCCGGAGCTTGTGTGAGATAATTATGCCCTAGTTTTTCTCTCAACTTGATAACAACTAAAGTTTGAATCTTTCACACTAAGTACTTACATAATTTTCCGAATTTGTTACATAATTCATCCCCCTTTAATTACTTGTTTCCAGAAATACATTTGATAAACAAATATAATTTTTAGTTAAGTTTAAGTCTAAACCATTTTTCTCGTGGGATAGATCCCAACCTACAAGTTGGGTTCTTATCTTGATAACAATCGCTTATGCTTCTTTAGGGAGGTGTAATTGGAGCGTATCAAATTTTGGCACTGATGCTGGGGAAATTGGCTTTTAGATTTAGTTTAACGACATCATTGAACATTAATCAACTATTTCCTCATTTTACTTTTTTTTTCTCTCTGAGGTTCAAACTCTAGTGTATGCCAAGTACACAGAGTCAAGGATAACCACTCACTTCCTACGATACAGAACTCAACCAAACACCGCGAAGAATGAATAATTAGGGAGTACAAGTTAACCCTATCGTAGGAGAACTAGAAGATGGTACTGAAATGCAACCTCCGAGGGTGGTTAATGAAAATAATCAAGCTCCAGCTAAAAATCGACTGGGAGATGCAATGAGGATGTAGGAGCCACGGGAGGCACAACTCCAAAACAACTATTGGGTCAACTATAACATTGTTGAATATGATGGATCACTTGTTTTACCCCCTCTACCACTGGGTCACACCTTTGTGGTAACTAGTATCTTGATGCAGATGCTTATGGAAAGAGGCTTACTTGTAGGGTTGGCGTTGGCTGACCCTCATGATCACATAGCCAAGCGTAGGGTGGTTTGCAAAAGTTGTGTAGGACGAACGGGTTGGGACATGGATGTTATCGGGCTGCAACTGTTCCCTCTATTGTTGATCGGTGATGCAACAATTTGGCTTAATGAACTCCCTTAGAACTCTATTTATACATTGGACCAATTGACTGAAGAATTCTTAGCAAAGTTCTTTCCAATATCCAAGAAGTTGAACAAGAAGGATAAGCTTAACAATTTTGTGGCACTACCTGGAGAGTCTGTGAGTAGTTCTTTAGATTGGTTAACCATTTTCATTAGAAGTGTTCCGAATCACCGCATTGTTGATGAGTCGCTGAAGGTGTACATCCACCGATGGAAGGATGACAACAGTAAGGCGGTTCTTGACACTATTGTTGGGGATTCTTATGGAGATTGCCCCTTTAGGAAAATTACGGAAAAACTAGAGAAGATCTCTTAGAACAACAAATCTTGGAACACTAGAAATTCAGATACTGGTAAAAACACATTTGCAATCCAAGCCATAGGCAACCAATCCGTAGATGATATGCGTGAGGAGATGGCATAAATGAGAACGAAATTGGGGTTGGTATTGAAGCATGTGAGCGGAGGTGCTGAGAAGGTAAATGTTGTGAATTATTTTACTAGAACTTTACCACTGGCTGAGTATTATTATTATGAGGAAGATTCGTATGCAATGGACGATCAGAAGGGGAGTTTCCAACCAAACGCCCAAGGTTCCAACATGGATGATTGGCACCAAGGTCAAGGAAATCAAGGTCAGTACTATGAAAATTACAATAGAGAGGTTCATTATGTCCGAGATGGGAGCTACAATTGCGACAGTAATTACAACCAGAAAAACTATGGCAACACAAACGATCGGGTTGGGCCTTATGTTCCTCTCCGAAATCGAGAATCTGGTCCTAGGGAAGCTAGAGGCAATATGTCAGGTATTGAGGATATGATGCATAAGATGATGAGAATGTTCAATGAGACTAATGAAAATGTTATGGAGATGTGAAATTATTTGTCTGGTATTGGTGAAAAAGTTGACACCCATGCAGTGTCCATAAACCACCTTGAGCAACACATGACCCAGATGTCCACCACAGTGAACCCACACCAACCCAACACTCTTCCAAGCAACACTATATAGAATCCGAATAACAATGGACATTATATGGTAGAAACTACTTGCTGGTGTAAGGAAACAATGAATCCACCAATGCCGTCTAAGGTGGAAATTGATACTAGTAGAGATGATGATGTGGTTAAGAAAGGGGGAGATTCTGAGAATGCGACAGAGAAAAAGGTTGTGGTAAAAAAGAAAGTGGTTCCATACCTAGACCCCCGCCTCCTTTTCCACATAGATTAGCAAAAAATACCGAAGATGGAAAATACCGCAGGTTCATCAGTATGTTAATCCAACTTTCCATCAATGTTCCGTTGATAGAAGCTTTAGAGCAAATGCCTGGGTATACTAGTTTATGAATGACATAGTAACAAAGAAGAGATCTGTGAGTTTTGTAGATGATGATAAGTTGAAACATTGCAGCTCTATTTCTACATGATCCCTTGTGAAGAAAAAGAAAGAACCCGGTGCTTTCACTATCCCTTGTACCATTGGGTTATTGCACTTTGCCAAGGCATTGTGTGATCTTGGTGTTAGCATTTACCTCATGTCATTGTCCATTTACAAGAAGTTGTGATTGGATGATCCAAAACCAACTACGATGCGATTGTTCATGGCTGATCGAACTATGAAGAGGCCTATTGGAGTACTCCACGATGTGCGAGTAAAAGTGGAGTCATTCATCTTTCTGGCTAATTTTGTTATTCTTAATCGTGAGATGGACTTTGAGGTTCCCATTATTCTAGGGAGACCATTTCTTTCCTCGGGGCGTGCTTTGGTTGATATGGAGAAAGGAAAGATGAAGTTCATACTTAACAATGAAGAAGAACCTTTTGACATTGTAGGTCCATGGAGCAGAGTGGTGAGCACCAACCGGTATCTGCCCTAACTTACAAAGTTGAGAGTGGTTTTCAGGTGCAAATTGATGAGAGACTAGGTGTTCAGGCATTAGCAGTAGTCATGATGAATTTGGAGAGTAATTGCATCAAAGAGTATGATGATTTGGTGGCCGTACTTGATAGGTAAGAATATCGTTTGAAAACTAAGAAACTGGAGTTGGATATAATGAATCGTGAGTTCCCACCCAAGAGACTGTTTGTGGAAGAGGCACATAAATTGAAGCTCAAGGATCTACCTCCACATTTAAAGTAAGCCTTCTTGGGTAAATATGACACTCCCCGTCATATTGCATATCTTAATGGGCGACAAGTCGAGTGTGTGGTATTAGTGTTAAAGAGGTTCAAGAGAGCTATTGGGTGGACTATTGCATACATTATTTAAATCTCTCCTGGTGTTTGTTCTCACAACATCAAACTCATGTCGGATAATTATGTTAATATTGAGCATCAGAGGAGATTGAATCCACCTATGCAAGACGTAGTTAAGAAGAAGATCATCAGGTGGCTGAATATTTGAGTAATAAATCCTATTACAGACAATAGTAGGTATGCCCTATTCATTGTGTGCCTAAAAATTGTGGTATTACTGTGGTTCCCAAATAAAGAAATGAGTTTGTCTCAATGCGTCCGGTGAACGAATGGAGATTTTGCAGAGACTACCGAAAGTTGAATGCTTAGATGGAGAAAGACCACTTTCTTATGCCCTTCATGGATTAGATGTTGGATAGACTTGCTGTAAAGGGATGGTAATGCTTCCTTGAAGGGTATTCAAGATACATTAAAATCTTTATAGCCCCGAAAGACCAAGAGAAAACCACCTTCACTTGCCCTAATAGGACCTTCGCTTTCAAACGCATTCCATTGGGTTGTGTAATGCTCCGACAACTTTATAGTGTTGTATGAAGTCGATTTTCTCCGACATGGTTGAGGACATTATTGAGGTGTTCATGCATGATTTCTCAGTGGTTGGTGACTCTTTTGATAGATTTTTGGATAATTTGGTCGAGGTAGTGAAAAGGTGTGAAGACTGCAACTTGTTGTTAAATTGGGAGTAGTGTCACTTTTTGGTGAAAGAAGGTATATTGTTGGGGAATCGAATATGCGATAAAGGTATTGAGGTAGATAAAGCTAAAGTTTAGGTAATAGAAATGCTTCCCCCACCTACCTCCATTAAAGGTGTAAGATATTTTCTTAGGCATGCGAGCTTCTATCAGAGGTTCATAAAAGATTTCTCAAAAATTGCACATCCATTGTGCAAACTTATTGAAAAGGAGAGTAAATTTGATTTTGATGATGCTTGTCTAATAACATTTGGAGAGTTAAAGAAGGAGTTGGTCTCTGCTCTCATCATTATTGCTCCAGATTGGGGGGAACCGTTTGAGGTCATGTGTGATACAAGTGGGGTGGCGCTTGGCGTGGTATTGAGACAATGGCGTGAGAAGAAACTTCACCCTATTTATTATGCAAGCAAAGATCTAAATGCAGCCCTAAAGAATTACACCGTTAGAGAGCAAGAGCTTTTTGCAGTGGTGTTTGCATTCGAGAAATTTCGATCTTATTTGCTTGGGAGTGTGGTCATAGTGCATATGGACCATTCGGATTTGAGGTATTTGATGGCCAAGAAGGATGTAAAACCGCAACTCATTAGGTGGGTGTTGTTGAAAAAATTTGATTTTGTGGTGAAACAACACAAGGGGACAGAGAGCCAAGTTGCCAATCACTTGTCTAGATTAGAGGATGAAGCCTTTCTAGAGATTGGTGATAAGGGTGAGATTAATGATATGTTCCTAGATGAAAAGGTATTGGCTGCTTCCCATGATCTCATTCCTTGGTTTGACGACTTTGCTAATTATTTGGCAAGCGATTTGGTACCGCCGGATTTGTCGTCTCACCAACAGATGAAGTTTATGCATGATGTGAAAAACTTCTTTTGGGATGAGCCATACTTGTATCGTAGTCGTGCTGTTGAGATTATTCATCGTTGTGTGTCCGAGGTTGAGATGTTTAGTGTTCTTGAGGCATGTCATTCATCACCTGTTGGTGGGCATCATAGTGGTGTCCGAACTATGAACAATATTTTTCATTGTGGATACTATTGACCGACCATCTACCAAGACGGTCATGACTTTGCCAAGTCTTGTGATCGTTGCTAAATAGAGGGAGGGATTTCAAAGAGGCAAGAGCTTCCTATGAACCCAATCATGGTATTGAGTTATTTTATGTATGGGGCTTTGATTTTATGGGGCCATTTGTGAGGTCATATTGGATGAAGTATATTTGTGTTGCGGTTGATTATGGATCAAAATGGGTGAAAACAATTACGCTCCCTAACAATGAAGGAAAAAGTGTCACCGCATTCCTGAAGAATAATATCTTCTCCTGATTTGGTACCCCAAGGGAGATATCAGTGATGGAGGTTCCCACTTTTGCCATAAGTTATTAAAAACACAGCTTGAGAAATATGGTGTCCAACGTAGACACTCCTTACCATCCGAAAACTAGTGGACAATTTGAAGTGTCCAACAAAGAGACTGAATACTAATAGAACGGATTACTCAAGGAATCTTGATGATGCTCTATTGGTCTATCACATTGCATACAAGACTTCCATAGGTATATCTCCATACCGAATCGTATATGGGAAGTTTTGCCATGTGTTGGTAGGATAGAGCATAAGACTATGTGGGCAATGAAGAAGCTAAACTTAGATTGGGGTGCCGCATCAATTCAAAGAGTGAATTACTTGAATGTGCTCAATGAGTTTCGCCTAAAAGCGTAAGAAAGTGCATCCTTGTATAAAGAGAAGATGAAGAAGTACCACGATCAAAGGATTGAAAAGCGGGATTTTGTTGTTTGGGATCCTTGCTTCTATTCAACTCTAGGTTGCACTTATTTCTGGGAAGCTAAAGTCCAAATGGACCGGGCCATTTCTACTAAAGCAAGTGTTCGCACATGGAGCGGTACAACTCAAAAACAGTGAGGGAACAAGGTTCACGGTGAATGGGAAGAGGATCAAGCTCTATCTGGGGAAAGCGGAAAGTGTGCAAGAAGTAATTGAATCCTACTATCTTGATGAAGTCATAGTAATCAAGAGTAATCCGTCATGCAGCGACGTTAAATCTAGCGCTACTTGGGAGGCAACCCAAGGTGTAAAATCTATCCAACAATAGGTTTAAAATTTCCGTTGAGTAGTTTTCTCTGTGTATTTTATTCTTTGTACTATAGTAATTAGGTGTTAATTTTTATTTTAGTGTTGGCTAGATATATCACAGGGTCCGTGTCTAAAAAGTATCCAGAAAATACAACAAAATGGCCTAATGGTTGCTATATGTGTAGGTGTACAAGGAAAAATCTACAAAAAAGGTCTGGTGCAGACTACAGAAGTCTACGGACACCATCGACGTTCTGTAAGTCATTCCACGGATCGTAAATGGTTCCCGTAGATCCTAGGTAAGTTCTCCATTTTCTTTAAGTGTCAATGTGATCTACGGTCCTCACCTAAAAACCCTAGATCGACCTACGGACCGTAAGTGGGGTCTCATAGGTCCAAACCTTAGCTTGACCAACCCGACCCGGATTGCTTATTACTTAGAACCCCAAATTTTCAAATCATTTCCCTCTTCTTCCAAAAACCCTCAAATCGCAAATCACTCCCTAATTTGCACATATAACTTCCGAATTTCCACATATCACTCCCTCCCATCAGCAATACTTCATCCATTACAATCAAATCATCTTCCTATTCTCCAAAACCGTAATTCCCAAGTACTTCGGTGTTCGAGCACGGTGTAAATAGGTGAAATTTTTGTTGGTGATCATTGGAGTCCTAGTGTCGTCTCACAATCACACCACTCCTCGTTGCTTGTAAGGTAATTGGCTTTCCCCTCACTTTGAATTTTGGTTCATAGCTTGATTTTTGTAATTTGGGAGTGGGTCTTGACCTTGGGTATTTAATCGTCCATGAATGCATGCTAAATATAAAATATAAACACTCGAGGGACGATTGTAAGTGATTCTGTATAATCATACCATAAAACCAACGAATTTAGCTGGTCTATACATAAGTTTTGACTTACGGTACCATATTGTGCTTTGAAATGATGATAAAATTGAGTAATTGGAATTCTTAGGATGACGAACTAACATGATTTAATGTTGAAATGCATGGGTAGACTAGGATGCTATTGTAATTTACCTAATAAAGGGTCTGAACAGTAGGACACATCTAAGACCTTACACAGACCCCATCTACGAGACCTCGTCTACGGAACACGAGTCAAATTACAGACCGTAGATCAGGTCCGTAAGTGGATGCACTGGCAAAGCTCCTTAAGTGTGAGACTACGGACGTGGACTATGGTCCTTAGTTCAATATATGGATCGTTCTTTATGTCCATACTTTCCATTTTAGACCAAGTATTTTGGTACCTCTAACTACGGGTGGGTTCTACAGACCGTAAGTCTTATTACAGACCATAGGTCCCCACTGTAGAGGGATACTGTAGCATGCTGTCTTAATTCTTCTCTCTTTTTTTTTGTTCTAAAATTATTTTGGGTGTATTCTAGGTTTCTTTGCACTAACTACTACTCTACAGGTACGATGGCACCAAAAAATGCACAAGTCACAAAGGGGAGGTCCAAATCAACTAGACCTTCCTGAAATCTGGTTTTGGATGACTTAGAGGTTGACAAAGACCCCGATTACATTCCCACCACCTCACGGACCCCAATAACAGCAGCCCGGGCTAATTAAAATCAACCCAAGAAGGTGAACACCGATGCAATCACTTCCTCCATGTTTGATGTGGAGGATACACTAATTGGGTCACAAGAAAGGTATGCTTCTGGTTCTTCCACACATTCTGGTGTTGGGTCTGCTTTGGAATCCGCTACTAGTTACAATGCCCGAAATTAAGATGACTCATGTAATGAGGTTGTAGCTCCGAAGAAGTTATCCCTCGGAACGATCATATGGATTTGGTAGCCGAGAAGCCTAACCGATGGTGCATAGAGGGGAAATGGAAAATCTATCGGGATGACATAATGATGAATGCCAAGGAGAAAATGGCCAGCACCATTAAAGAAGAGAGCAAAGTTGTTACAGGGTGCCTAGATATGGTGCCAGATATCCACCGATTATTTCAAGGATACAAATATGAGTGGATGGCTCGGGATCCTAGTACATATAGCGAGTATATTGTGTGGGAGTTCTATGTTTCCTATGCGTCTAAGGGTCTATTCACAAGAAGGCTAAGGCCACAACACAGGATCCCCTCATCTCCACCATGGTATGAGGTGTCACGGTGAATATCTCTCCTACCACCATTACTCGATTCCTATATGGACCTAACCCTCACCACACTTGGGCATGCAACACGACTGACTTCAATTATAGGTGGGACATTGTGCAAACTAGGCCCTTTGCACTGAATGAAGAACAACGGGAGGTTGTTATACTATGGTTGGCAAGGCATATGGCCCTGGATGGTGATATAGCTGAGTGGGTTGCCTCACCCAAGGTGGGCATTAGGAAAGCCACCCTCACTTTGGTGGCCAAGTTTTTCTAGGTCTTGCTACGGAATAAAATGTCACCAACTCAGGCAGACAACCTTGTCACTTGGGATAGAGCAGTCATGGTGGTTGCATTAATCATAGGGATTGAGATAGATTTCCCCCGCTTGCTATTGGCAGATATACATGATAGGGCGTTCAAGACCACCACCACTTTCCCATTTGCTTGTATGATATTTCAGATTTCCAGTGATGTTGGAGTGCCTATCTGGCACTGTGACAAATTAGTGCATGCCACAGGGACGCTGGATATAAGGCTGATACAATATGAGACTAATGTTGCAGCACCACACCGAGGGGACCGAGTCTATGTGCCTTTGGGTACTGATCTTGTAGATGCGGTTGAGTAGATGCGATTGAGTAGATGCCGGAAGATGGACATGTAGCCCATACTGAGGATGCATCGAATTCCTCCTCACAGTAATCTAGCCAGGCTCCGAGCTAATCTAGTGCCACTCATTCTTTTGGAACCACTATGTTACCACTGGGATGACTCCAGAAATTAGAGGCTCAAATGGACACCCTATTGCACACATCGAGCTCTGGATGCGGAAGTTGATTGCTGAGTCGGAACAGAGAGTTAAGAAGAGGATAGAGGGCGGTAATCGACCAAAAGGTCCAAGCGGTTCATAAGAGAATTAATGCTTTTGAGTGGAGAGTTTTAGAAAGGCTGGCCCCAGCATTGATATGTCCTCTTTCCATGCCCATATAGCTAGTCTACAGGCAGATGTTGATGCCATCCTTGCTACGTCAGTTGTTGAGCCACAGGCTGCACCCTCTGAACTTAGCAATGATTCAGTCCTTGGTGCGCTATTTAGTGGAGATGATGTAGAGGAGAAGCCCGAGCCCCCACATGCCCAAGTAAAGAGGCTCCAATCTAGTCAAAAATCTAAAAGTACTGAGCGGAGAGGGCCGACAAGAAACAACACAGGCTATATAAAAACACAAAGAAGGACTCCATCATTGATGAGCAATTGAGGAAGCAGAGGTTTCATGAGATAATAGCTGGGGCATCAAGTTTTGTGCCCGTTACTGAGGTTCTGCCTAATAGGGAGGAGGATGTGCGCACTACTAAGGGTGAGGTGATACTAGTAGACAACACTACCGAGGGTGTTGTGACATTTTATGTGGGCACTACTGAGGGTGGCCCCACTGTTGAAGCGGAGTTTGGGAAACCGGATCCACCCTCTTGTGGATGATTCTTTGACGCTAAGTGCCACAAGTTTTCTTCACCCAAATCCATTACTTTTAATCATTTTTGTGTGCGTTGGGGATAGTAAATTGGTTGTGACTGATAGGGTGAATTCTGAGTAACCCAACACACAGTCCTCTCTTGCGATTTTTTTGCCTGTGTTCTTTTGCCTCAAGAGACTGCTTAATTTTCTATTGAGCCGACATGTTTTACGAATTGTATGTGCAGAAGAATGACAAAGAATGAAGCTTGATGACATATTCTTGTTCAAAATTGATACCCGTCAAAAATTTGAAAAAACATATGCTAAAAGTTGTAGACTAGAATAAGTTGAATTTGTTGGCTCTGAGCGTGACATGACTATGAACCAAATTGATTTAATGACATAGCTGGAAGTTGAACTAGTTAAAATTATAATCTGGTAATTAAACTATGTGCCAAGAGTGTGTGAGAATTGTTGATGATTCAAGCAGTGTTGTGCCAATCTAGAACTTGTGTGAGAAACTGAAAGAAATTGATAATAATGAAGGAAAAAAAGAAAAGAGAAAAATAAAGAGCTACAAATTTTAAAAGTTACATCAATGGTTGGAAAGAATCAAGGGAGAGAAAAGAAAAGGGTAGCATGTTAAAAAAAGGACAAAGAGAGGTATAAAAGCCTAATGTAATGTCAAGGAGGGCAGAAAGTCACTAAAAGTACCCAAAAGTTCCACACCTGACCCTGAGTCTACTTAGAAGTCAAGAAAGTCCTGTGGTGATCCTAGAATCTAGTTTGGAGAGTCGAAGTAGTGAAAATAAGGGCAAGCATATGGTATTGAGCACTAACTGATACATGAACTTACTTCTGAGCGTGAATGTTGAATGGATCCTTGTACTCAAAATCATCTGTATTGTGTGAAAAAGGGTATTTCATTGAAGTAAGGGCACTAGTGACACTATTAGAAAGTTGGTACCTAGGGATAGTGAAACACTGTATGTTGTGTGTTGATTGGTCTATCATTGTGATGCTTGGATCCGCACAAATTATCTTGTTGAGTCTAGGAGAAAATAATTTGCATTATAAAAGGAGAGTTGAGATAAAAAGTCATGTGATTGTTTGTTCTTGAATTGCTTGCTTCTATACAAGTGTCGTTTAGAGTCTCAATGTCTTGCCTGAGGACAAACATTGATTTTAAGTTGAGGTTCTTGATGTACCGTGATTTTACGGTACTTTAATGCATTTTGCTTAGAAATTATGTGTGTTTAGGGAATGTTTGTGTTTGTTTAATGTGTTTTTTTGTTATGATTTAAAGAAATAAACTCAGGCTTGGGGATTCGAGGATACAGTTGAAGGAAGTGCAGAATAGGGCATATATGGAGGCAACCTATGAACCGTAGGTTGAATTAAGCCCCGTAGATGATGATCGTAGAAGGGCTAGCCAAGCATTGCTTAAGATCAGGGAAGTCTTGACTAAGTGTGGGACCATAATGATGACTTACGAACCGTATAGTGATCTACAGACCGCACTGCAGCTCCATCGAAGTGATTTGAGAGGTGGTTTCAGTAATTGTTGCTGAAAAATCTAAGTGTGGAGCAACAGAACAGAGTTACGGACCGCCCTCTCACTTATGATTCGTACTGCTAGATCGTAAAAGTCGACAAAGATCTTGAATATTTTGAAGGTCAAAAATTTCCTAAGTCCTGAGCGTTAAAGGTGTTTAGTTGTTTAAATAATTTCAAAGAAATAATGTGTTTTAGTTGATTGTATTAAGTCAAAACTAGTTACACTTAAATTTGTTTAGTTATTTAAAAAAGTTCAAATAAATAACTTGGTTTAGTTGATGGAATTAGTTGTTGGAATTAAGTCAAAACTAATTGTCAAAGTTGTTTAAATAAGTTCAAATAAATAATGTGATTTAGTTGGTGGATTTAGTTGTTGAAATTAAGTAAAAACTATTTAGAGTTAAAAAGTTGTTTAGTTGAAATAAGTTCAAACAAATAATGTGGCTTAGTTTGTTGACTTAGTTGTTGGAATTAGAAACTATGCTTATAATCTTAATGTAAACCTAATTTATGAACACATCGACCGGTGTCCTACCACCTCTGGTGGGGCCCTGAAAATTATCACTCCTGATTTTCCTTCTCTACCTTTAATCAAGAACACTGAACCGAATGTAAAGCCTAGTATGTTTTTTTACTTTTGTAGATTTACTAAATCAAACCAATGTAAAGGTACAGGAAAATGCCTCTTTAAGAAAGGAGATCACCATAGTGGAAGGAATTCCATTGATTAAATACTTCGAGAAGGAAGTAAATCTAATGAACCAAATTGAAAGACTCCAATATGCAGTTATTGGAAAATTCACGTTTGATTGGGAATATTTAGATGAATTGAGGAAGATTATCCATCAACAATGTGAGGTGAATGGGAGTTGTCAGATTGGATTATTTCGTAGTAAACATATTTTTATTCGGTTATCCAAAGAAAAAGACTTTGTTAATCTAATTCCGAAAGGTGCTTTTTATATCACATGTAAAGATGGGTATTCCTGTCTCATGCATATGCTTATCTATAATTCAAAATTAAATGTCAACGAGGAAACATCTATGGCCATGGCATGGTTTTCTTTTCCTAATATTCTTCCTACTTTCTTTGTTAAAGAGTGTATGTTCTCTTTAGCATCAGTTGTTGGAAAACCTACTCAATTGGACAAAGCTACCATTAATAATACAAGGCCGAGTTGTACACGGGTGAAGGTGCTAGTTGATCTAAAAGGAATTTTTCCTAAATTAATGCATATCAACATTGAAGATAAAGATACTGGAGAAATAAAGACTAATGGTGTCGACATTCATTATGATTATCTACCCTAGTATTGTGGTGAATGTATATGTGAGGTCATACAAGCACAATTGTAGGATGATTAATCAAGTAAATAGCACAGAAAAGTCACTAGAACCGAACTACACTCAAGAAACACAAAAGCAACTAGTGATACTATTTAGAAAGGAAAAGTTAGGGTCCTTTAAAGTGGCAAAATGGTGGGGGGTCCAGCGAATTGGAATGTTTTGCGAGACAATCACAAATTTGTCAACAGGAACAACACACTTCCCATCAATGTGAAGAACATATTTCAGTCACTTAATCAAGAAGAGGAGATACAAACAGTGCAAAGCAATAATAAAGTACAAGAGACAACTTCAAAAGAGTGGGTTACGAAATCCTTTGGTGCAATGTTACCAACTCATGGGACCGACCAATCAGCAACCCTTGCAAAGCAAACTTTTAGAGCAAATTTAAGATGCACAAAACAAAGCGAAAGAAGGGGAGGACAAAGAAGTATCTGGTGGGGGGAAATCTGGCCGAGATGATAGTCAGAAAGCCGTCATAAATGGTGCCTATGAGGTGAAGGATAAAAATTCACCTGGGAACTATTTGGAGACATCTCTCTGCAAAACAACAAGGTTTAGATAATATACAAGAATTAGTAGAGAGTGGTGTAAGATCCCAAAAATGACTTAGATGAAGCTAGATCCTAACGATGTTTTCATGATGGTCTAAGGTCCTAAAATGGTGTATAATATGGTATTGAGTCAGTGTATAAGAGTTTAGGTGCATTGGAAGTCAAATGTCAAGGAACGACCAAGACGTTCGACGACTAAGTCACCTATGTTCCTCACATGTGGTTTTATATGTTTATGTGTGTTTCATGAGGTTATAAGGTTCTTAAATGAGTTATTATTATGTATATTGGAAGTATGTCAAGTTTCAAGAAGTTTGAAGGTAAAACGTTCATGATGTTTGAAAGATGTGCCTTGAAAAGACCTTGTGTGTCTTGGAGTATTTTGTCGAGTTTTACGTGTTTGTTTTGGGTGAAATTCTTGTGAGAGGTCCTAAACTCTCGTATAAGGTCATGTTTGGGTATGAAACATCCTGGCAAGTATCCCAAAGGACCATCTAAGCGTCCTTGAGGAACGACCCAAAGTTGGTGTCAAGGCTGCCTAAGACAGCCCAAACCATGGAGGCAATCGACGCCCAGTGGGTCAGTCGACACCCCGTTGGTAGGGTCTCGTCGTTTGGGACTTAGCCTGGGAGAGGAGAGACAAATTTTGAGTCTCTTAACCAATCAACGAAAGGACAGGATGGTCTGTTTGTTGACAAATGGTCCATCGACTGCCCAACCTCGATGGTGCATGTTCCTGTGCAGTCACTGTTAAGTGAAAGGGGTGAGATGGTAATTTCACCTCACATCCAAATTAAAGGTTTGGTGGTTCATAAGGGGTCTTTTTGGGTATTCTAAATGTGATATAAGTCTTAAACACTTAGAAGATTTCACTCTTCCAAATCAAAACCCCAAAATCCCTTAGAAATTCCTTAAGGCTCCATTAAAGCTAAACCTCAAGGAAGATCTTGGATTGGAGATTTGAGTTAATATTGTTAATAAAATTAGAGGATTAACATTGTTGAGGTATGGTTTTTGATCCTTGAAACTCGTTTCATCAAGGAGCCCAACTTCAAAAATGTTTCCTAAAGTTTTCAAAGTTGAACTTGACCTATTTCATGATCTATCCATGGGTTCTTGCATTAAAGGTTTTTAATCATTGAATAGTGATTGAATTATTGTTATTTATATGATTTTAACTTAAATAACCTATGAAACCGTGTAATTGATACACCCTAGTTTTTGACTACTTTATGGGTTACTTGATATTACCTTAATTTATAGTGTAGTTTTCTATGGGTTATCTAATGATGTAAGAATTGTATTCAATTTATATATAGGTTGTATAGATTGATAAATCTATGTTGAATTAACAAAGTTTCATTGAGTATTATTATTTATGCATTGAATTTATGTTCATGGCCATGGGTAATGGCCTTATGATTTTGAATTGAGTGATTTAGCATTGTATTAAAGTGTTGATGATGGAGTGGTGGTACGCTTCCCTATTCTCCTTTATTTAATGTTAATTAGACTTCAATTATGTTGTGATTGATTTGTCCCACTTATGGTGGTGGTGTTATGTGAATTGATGTGGCCTTGTCGGCGTTATTTTTAAGTGCTATGATGATTATGGCCTTGTCGACAACTACTTGAAGTTATGTTGATATGTATAGTTGATTATGTGAAGTATAATCATATATACCTATATGTGAATTAATGTGAAAGTATGTGTTCTTATATTTAAGATATTAGGTAATCATGTTAGACTATGACTTTGTGTTCATGTGTGTAGTCATAGAGTTGATGCATGATTGTTCCTACTTTACTATATGAGTCTATTATGGTTAATATTGATGATGATATAGTAGTGTATAGTATGACATTAAGATGATAATGGTTGTTCTTATGTGCTTCTAGATTGACATGTAAGATGTGCTAAAGTGAAGTAATGATGTGTCTTTTTTAGGTAGACATGTGTTCCTTACTTGATGCATGTATGAATGTGAATATGTGATGTCTTGACTTAGAAATTTAAAGCTCTTAGTCTTGAATGCATGAATGTTATATGAACCTTGAACCTACTGGTAAGGTTATGAACCTTGAAGTAGAAAGCCGTAATGGTATCCTTCATGTAATGAATGATGGACTTAAGGTTGATTGGCTGGAACGACATCATATAAATCTTTAGGAAAGTAATAATGAGCTTCTTGTCGCCATTGTAAGGCAGACCCTAGAGGACCTCTTTGGTAGGGTAAATGTAATTGGGTTATGAACTTGATATGGAACCCTTTAATATGAACCTTAATGTGAATGAATCTATGAGAACAAAGGCTAGTACCGAGTGAATATGGTAAAGGAAGTAGTTCTAGTTAAAGTATGAGACTAGAATACAAAGTAATCCCTTCATATTCCTTAACCATGTGCCTACATGGGACGTGTCCAAGTTCTACCATTGGCAACTAGAACAACCTCATCGGAGTAGGATAAAACTCCGGATTCCATGTTTTACTAGCATGGTCTATGTCGGTTATTACCTATTCTCATCATGTGGGATACCTATTATCATTAGAGAAGTTCTATGAAGTTTAGGTGGTGGTATGAGACGCTATCTAGACATTGAACAATAGGCTTTGAAAGTGTTAGTGAGAGTCCCTAGGTCTTGTCCAAGACCACTACTTGAATGTCCTTTATGTGATGAATGTTTTTTATGAACTAATGAACTAGTGACTTATGTTAGAAAGTATGTAAGTGAATGAGTACCTAATCTAGAGTGACTTAAGGATTCCTTAGTTAAAGTGTGAAGAGGGCATATGAGATGATCTTTTCATGTCTTATCTATGGAAGTCTTGAGAATGACTCTAGTTAGGGAAGTTGGTTGATTCTATTAGGCTTGATCTAAACGTAGGAAGTCTTAAGGATTATTTAGGTAACCTTGAACAGGGTGTATGGGCGTTCTCTTCTAGGAGTACTTAAGTAAGTCTTTTGATAGCTTTGGTCAAGAAAATGTCATGTCTTATATATTATGCATGTTGGTGTATTGTAAGTGTGTATGTATCTCATTATGAGTAATCTTAAGGATCGTTTAGGCACATTTAGAGAGGGTGTATGGGAGGTCACTCTTTGTGTGACTTAAGTGAACCTTAGGATATCTTTTAGTGGGAAGACTACATGCTAGACGGTGTTTTTAGCGAAGGTTAAGCACTTCACTGTACAGTGAAGGGACTTCACTGTAACAGTGATTCGAGTTACTGGAAAGTGACTCATAAAATTATGATATTTCGTTTAAATTTTATCTTATGTGTTTCTAAGTTGATAAAAGTTTTTCTTATGATTATATTACAATATTTAAATGAAAAGATGCATATTTGCAATAAATGTCCTTGTTCACGATTTTTATGCATTATGCCATACTTAGTACATGTGGTTGTACTAACTCTATGCTTTTATCGATCTCTATAGTGCTTGGTAGGTGAGGAGCATTTGAGAAGCAAGACATGGATCGTAGCACCGTTCAAGTGAAGTTGAAGTATGTCCTCATTTGACTCGAGGCCATATATGTCTTTATGTTTCCTATTGAAGTATTGTAATAGACTTAGTAGTATTATATTTCTATTTTTGTATTGGTCGTGTCCCAAGTACTCTTATGTCTAAGATTGATGAAATTGATACATAGTATTTCCTATGATTTTATATGAAAGAGTTTTTAAAGACTCATAGAATGTTTTTGTGAAATGTTTTAATTCCACACTACTTTTCACTATGTATATGCGATGAACGATATGTAAGTGATTGTATAAGACCTCCGAGAGTTCGAGTACGCCGGTTGCACTCCAAGAGTGCCATATCTTCAAGGGTATGTTCTTGGGATGTGACAAGCTTGGTATCATATCATAGGATGTAAAAGTAGTCTTAGGAATCAAAAAGTCTCATCAAGTCACGTCTAGTAGAGTCTCGACCATCGGTGTGAGTCGCGACACATCTATGGGCGAGAGGCTATAGGACGATAGAGTTTTCCTTCTTTTCTACTCCTATGTCGTTCGGTAGAGTAAATGTTTTGAGTATCATTCTTAATGTGTTTCCTTGTGTTTCTAGGAGATGAATACTAGAAGGATTGCCGCTAGAAGGTTGGAAGAGGAGAGGGTGAATGAGGAGATTCCTCCTCAAGTGGAGCAAGTTCAGCAAATTCCTCAAGATGGGCAAGGAGTCCAAGGTGCTGAAGGTTCTCAAGGTGCTCAAGTGTCTCCCCAAGGTTATCATGTCCCTAATGTGGAAGGAGGTAATGAGGTTCCGGAGGTTCATCCAGAGTTGACTAATAGAGAGATTAGAGAGGCTTTGTATGCTTTAGCCCAAGCCGTGACTACTCAAGTGAATTTGAGTATGGTGCCTAGGGTGAATGTTGTGGAGAGCACTATGAACTCTAGGTAGAGAGATTTTGTAAGGATGAATCATCCTATCTTTCTTTGCTCTAAGTTGCGAGAGGATCCCAAGAGTTTCTTGATGGTGTATACAAGGTGTTGAGTGCTATGGGGGATACATCTAGGGAGAAGGCGGAGTTGCCTTCGTATCAATTGAGGGATATTTCTCAAATATGGTACACTCAATGGAAGGACAATAGGCCAGTGGAGTCGGGTCTTATCGAGTGGGAAGAATTTAAGGAAGCTTTTCTAGGCAAGTACTTTCCCCGTGAGAGGAGAGAGGTTAAGGTAGAGGAGTTTATCAATCACAATCAAGGCAATATGAATGTTGAGGAGCACTCTTTGATGTTCTCAACATTGTCTAGATATGCACCGTCCTTAGTTTCAAATCCTAGGGATGAGATGAGTCATTTTGTTACCGGGGTCGCCGACTTAATTATGGAAGAATGTCGTACGGCTATGCTACATGATGATATGACCTTAGCTAGACTCATGGTTTATGCACAATCAATTGAAGAGTCTAAACTTAAGAGGATTGCTAGAAACTTGAGAAGAAGTGGCGCAAGTGATCAAGGGCAACCTAGGATTAAAAAAAGGGCTCAAACTCAAGAAGAATCTAAGGGTGCTAAGTTCAAGATTGAGAAAGGAGGTAGTTCCAAAAATGGCAAACCTACATGTGTCAATTGTGGCAAGAAACATCATGACGAGTGTCTATTGGGTACCGGTAGTTGTTTTGGATGTGGAAAAGATGGGCACAAAGTGAGAGATTGTTCTAATAGAGATGGTAAGAAGGCTGCTCCTAGTGTTCCAAAGGATGATGCTCCTACAAAGAGGCGTTTCTATACACTCCGTACTAGAGGAGAAAAGCCGGATGAGAGTGATGATGATGTTGGTAAGTCTTTGTAATTCTCTTTTTAGTGTTATGAGTTCCTTTTCTAAGTGGGGGAGTATTGTTAGTAGATGGGCTAGATAAGTCCTAGAAGTTGTTGCTTGTGCATGATGTTTAGGAGTTTGGTTGAAATTGAATTTCATTAAATTCTTGCATTGTGTGTTTTATGAAGCTATGATCATGTTGTAAAAGGTGTTTATATGATGTTAACTTGCATATTAGTATGTTTATATAATGAATTGCCTAGAAGTACCCTTTTTGAAAAAGTTGCCTGATTCACTGTAGCATTGAACTTCTCACTGTTAAATTTTGAAAAAATTGACTAATTGATTCTTTGGTCTAAAATTGTTTTAAAGTGGTTAGAACTTATGTGTATGAGTATAATAACGAATATAAAATGAGTTTTTACTATTTGGAATGAACGATGTGAGTTTTGTAACATGGTGAGTTATAAAATTGTCTTCTAGTTTCTTGTTGTGTTGTGAATATCTTGACTATGTGAAATGGATGTTTTATCCTTGATTATGTGTTATATGGTATGGTTTTGAGCTTCTAGTTGAGTCTATATTCTTGGAAGTGTTCGGAGAGTGGCAAGTGTCATTCGAGGACGAATGTTGTCCAAGTGGGGGAGAATGTAAAATCCCGTAAATGACTTAAGTGAATCTAGAGACTAACGATGTTTTCATGATGGTCTAAGGTCCTAAAATGATGTATAATGTGATATTAAGGCAGTGTCTAAGAGTTTAGGTGCATTGGAAGTCAAACGTCAAGGGATGACCAAGACGTTCGACGACTAAGTCACCTATGTGCCTCATATGTGGTTTTATGTGTTCTTATATTGAAAATATTAGGTAATCATGCTACACTATGACCATGTGTTAATGTGTGTAGTCTTAGAGTTGATGCATGATTGTTTCTACTTTACTATATGAGTCTATTATGGTTATATTGATGATGATATAGTAGTGTATAGGATGACTTTAAGATGATAATGGTTGTTCCTATGTGCTTCTAGATTGACATGTAAGATGTGCTAAAGTGAAGTAATGATGTGTATTGTTTAGGTAGACTTGTGTTCCTTACTTGATACATGTATGAATGTGAATATGTGATGTCTTGACTTAGGATGTTAAAGCTCTTAGTCTTGAATGCATGAATGTTATATGAACCTTGAACCTAGTGGTAAGGTTATGAACCTTGAAGTAGAAAGTCGTAATGGTATCCTTCATGCAATGAATGATGGACTTAAGGTTGATTGGCTGGAACGGCATCATATCAATCTTTAAGAATGTCATAATGAGCTTCTTGTCGCCATTGTAAGGCAGCCCCGAGAGGACCTCTTTGGTAGGGTAAGTGTAATTGGGTTATGAAATTCATATGGAACCCCTTTGTATGAACCTTAATATGAATTAATCTATGAGAACAAAGTCTAGCACCGAGTGAGTATGGTAAGGGAAGTAATTATAGTTAAAGTATGAGACTAGAATACAAAGTAAGCCCTTCATATTCCTTAACCATGTGCCTACATGGGATGTGTCCAAGTTCTACCATTGGCAAGTAGAACAACCTCATCGGAGTAGGATAGAACTCCAGAGTCCATATTTTGCTACCATGGTCTATGTCGGTTATTTCCTATTCTCATCATGTGGGATACCTATTAGCATTAGAGAAGTTCTATGATATTTAGGTGGTGGTATGGGACGCTATCTACACATTGCACAATAGGCATTGAAGGTGTTAATGAGAGTCCCTAGGTCTTGTCCAAGACCATTACTTGAATTTCTTTTATTTGATGAATGTGTTTTTATGAACTAATGAACTAATGACTTATGTTAGAAAGTATGTAAGTGAATGAGTACCTAATCTAGAGTGACTTAAGGATTCCTTAGTTAAATTGTGAAGAGGGCATAAGGGATGATCTCTTCATCTCTTATCTATGAAAGTCTTGATAATGACTCTAGTTAGGGAAGTTGGTTGATTCTATTAGGCATGATCTAAACCTAGGACGTCTTAAGGATTATTTAGGTAACCTTGAAGAGGGTGTATGGGTGTTCTCTTCTAAGAGTACTTAAGTAAGTCTTTTGATAGCTTTGGTCAAGAGAATGTCATGTCTTATAGATTATGCATGTTGGTGTATTGTAAGTGTGTATGTGTCTCATCATGAGTAATCTTGAGGATCGTTTAGGCACATTTAGAGAGGGTGTATGGGAGGTCTCTCTTTGTGTGACTAAAGTGAACCTTAGAATATCTTTTAGTGGGAATACTACATGCTAGACGGTGTGTTTAGCGAAGGTTAAGCACTTCACTGTACAGTGAAGGGACTTCACTGTACAGTGAAGGGACTTCACTGTAACAGTGATTCGAGTTACTTGAAAGTGACTCATAAAATTATGATATTTTGTTTAAATGTTATCTTATGTGTTTCTAAGTTGATAAAGGTTGTTCTTATGATTATATTATGATATTTGATTGAAAAGATCCATATTTCCAATAAATGTCCGTTTTCATGATTTTTATGCATTATGCCATACTTAGTACATGTGGTTGTACTAGCTCCATGCTTTTATCTATCTCTATAGTGCTTCGTAGGTGAGGAGAATTTGGGAAGCAAGACTTGGATCGTAGCAACGTTCAAGTGAAGTTGAAGTATGTCCTCATTTGACTCGAGGGCATATATGTCTTTATGTTTCCTATTGAAGTATTGTAATAGACTTAGTAGTACTATATTTCTTTTTTCGTATGGGCCGCCTCCCAAGTACTCTTGTGTCTAAGATTGATGATATTGAGACTTAGTATTTCCTATGATTTTATATGAAAGTTTTTAAAGATTCATAGAATATTTTTGTGAAAAGTTTTAATTCCGCACTACTTTTTCACTATGTATATGCGTTGAACGATATGTTAGGGCTTGTATAAGACCTCCGAGAGGTCGAGTACGCCGGTTGCACTCCAAGAGTGCCATATCTTCTTGGGTATGGTCTTGGGATGTGACAAGTGGTGAGATACAAGACAAAGAAAACCCCGAGAATCATTCTTTTACTAATTTAATATTGGAGTTTAGACATGACAAAGACAAATCCAATGGAGAAAGCCAGCGTGTAGATGATAATAATGATGAGAAAGAATTCAACTTGAACACCAAACGTAATACACCAATGCAACTCCTTATTCAAGGTTACGAAGGCAGAAAAGTGAGTACGAACAACACAACAATAGTAAAGCAATACACATAGTGTTAAAACTACATGACTTTCTTAGCTTCTATCCTAGTTTATAGGAGCTTGTTGGCGGTAGGTTTCTATTCATAGGTGTAGTTATAATTCTAGAATTTGATTCGGAGTCAATAACTTAGTAGGATATTTAATCTTTTACTGTTTAACAATTATTAAGCTACCAGTTACGTTGGTTTCTATTTTTCTGCACTTAGTCGTTGTAACTCACTTGTATAAAGAGAGTTTGCAACAGTACAATAAAGACACACTTGCTTGATACATTTTTTTTATTATTCTCCGTCTTTCTACTAAACTCTTTATAACATTTGGTATCAGATCTGGAAAAAGAGTTTCTGATATCGAGTGTAAGTGTTGGTACAACATATTGAGAGTTTTTTTTTTGCAGAACTATTGCAGTAGAGAAAATAATGTGGCCTCTGAAAATTTTGTTCAACCTGCTATTTCACGCTTTGATGGTCATTACGACCATTGGATCATGCTTATGGAGAATTTCCTTAGATCCAAGGAATCTGGCCAGTTGCTAGTACTGGCGTGCAAGAACCAGCGGTTGGCACCGCCTTGTCAGACGTACAAAAGGCGGAGTTGGACAGTTTAAGGTTGAAAGATCTTAAGGCAAAGAATTATCTTTTTGAAGCTATTGATCACTCAATATTGGACACTATTATTTGCAAAGATACTTCTAAACAAATATGGGATTCCATGAAGAAGAACTATCAAGGATCGGCGAAGCAAAAAAGAGCATTATTGCAAACACTTCATGCCGATTTTGAGACATTATAAATGAAGATGGGAGAATAAATTTCAGATTATTTCTCAAGTACTATGGCAATATAAAATAAGATGCGTATTCATGGTGAAAAGATGGACAATGTCACCATTATTGAAAATATTCTTCGCTCCATGACATCAAAATTCAACTATGTTGTTTGTTCAATTGAGGAATCAAAAGATACTACTGAACTTTCAATTGATGAATTACAGAGCTCACTTTTGATTCATGAGAAGAACATGAATCTATAAATTAGCGAGGAACAATATCTTCAAGTCTCATCTAACTAAAATCTTCAAAAGGTGGTGGTAGTGGAAGAGGTAGAGAGAGGAAACAATTCTGGTGGTGAGAGGCACTCGCACCAGAAATTTGAAGAAAAATCTTCAAATTCTCAGGGAAGGGGAAGAAGCTTTGATAACAACAATAATTCAGGTGATCATAAGCCGAAGTCAATTGACAAGTCAAATATTGAATGCTACAGATGTCAGAGGTATGGCCATTATAAATCAGAATGTTGAACTCACTTGAGTAGAGATGGTGGACAGTAGTCTAATTTTGCAGAAAAGGAAGAAGAAATCTCATTGTCAATATCCTATCAAGAGAAAGAACAAGCGACGAAGGAAATGTATCAAAATATATGGTACTTAGACACGGGTTGCAGTAATCATATGTGCAGAAACAAGTCAGTTTTCTCCATATTAGATGAGTCATATCGAGATTCTGTGAAGCTTGGAAACGATGCAAAAGATCCAGTCACCAATGCAACTCCTTATTCATAGGTGGGTCCTAGAATATTGTCAGATTCTTTATTTCCTTCGTTATGGTTAGGCTTCGGGTTCCTACAACTTCAAATTATTGCTTTGATTTAGTTGTTAGACTAATCTAAATCAGAATATTACATTTTCGTAACTATTGTTCTTTTAAATTCAGAACCCTAGTTGTGAGAGTTCATTATATATATATATATATATATATATATATATATATATATATATATATATATATATATATATATATATACACACACATACATGCATTAGTTTACAAATTTTTCCTTTTCAGTACATAATATTTCATTTTAGTTAGCATGTCAGAATCTTGAGCTATCCAGTTTATATAAACGTTGAATCATTTACATTCTAATGAGGAGTAGGCTTAATACCGAGTGGACTAGGGTCATTTACCCTCATAGACCATAGTCCCAGAATTACGAGTCCCCGTAGATTAGGGAAAGAATTACGAGCCCCCGTAGATTAAGTTACCTGTGTGGGCATCATATTTAGTGCCTTTAGATCCATGTTAAGGTATATTTGGTCCTCTCGATAGAGTGTATACATCTGACTCCACGTTTAGCTCATGTGATTTTATTTTAGTTATTAGTAGCTCGCACAGTCAAATTCTAGTGCATTGAGCAGGTTACCAGTTATATCTCAGTATTCAGTTTCAACATATTATGTACTTGGTCATTACTTTTAGTTTAGTTCATTTTTGGTATGTTCAGTATATTCATCATGTTCATCTTATATCATTTCTCAGCATGCTTTATTTCAGTTATGTATATATTGTTCAACTTTATCCTATCTTGCATGCTCAATATCTTTCAAGTACTGATGCATACTCTGCGCTACATCTTCTCGTGATGTAGATTCAGGTCCTCAGCATTCAGATCACACATAGATTGGTTCCTGATCTCCAGTTCAGCAATATCAGTGGTGAGTCCTCATTCTCCGAGGATGATAAACATGTCTTCTTTAATATTCAGTCTTTTTGGTTTCATTTTTACTAGAGTTCTTTAAGGACATGTCCCAACATCTCTAGTCAGTCAAAGTCTTTTATTTGGACATAGATAAAATTTGTTCTAGTATTTTGAGTTATAATCTAGTGTTGTAAACTCCTATTAAGTATGTTATTCACACAACATTAGTTATTCCCCATCATTTCAGTTAATATGGTTTTAAGCTTCTACATAGTATTTCTTATTTCAGTAAACTTTAAGTATGCTTATAATATGTGAGTAGAGGGTTAGCTTGGCGTTACTCATGATCCTAGGCCCTGTGTTACGTCAAAGGGGTAGACTTGGGGTGTGACACTCAGAGATTCGTTCTTTAGAGTGAGGAAGTCCCTTACCATTACCTCTCTTAACTCGCTCAGCTTTAACAACGTGCATAACCTCACACGCCTTCTATAACTCTTCCAAAAAGTTTTCCATATACTCAATGACACTTGAAACGGTCAAGTCTAGAGGATTCATCCTTAAGAACTCATAGATACTGGATGTATAAGCGACATCCTATCGATCCCCTCTCTACTAACAGATTTGGTCTACCACTTGTCTCAACATACAAATGACATCCCAAAACTCAGCATTCGTGACCACTACTTGGAGTTGCACTTCTAGTGCATTGGGTACCACTTGATCCATATGATTAATCTTCCTTCTAACAGGAGGACCTCAGACAACTCTTCGTGGATGCATGATCTAAAATATATGCGCAAAAACGAATTATAAAGAAGCTTTATAGATTTGAACTCTATCACAGGAAAAAAGTATGAAAGAAGTTAGATAGTTCCTAAATATCACAACCTCCTAATTATAAATTTGACGCGCTTCACGCCTATAACTAGTACTCTACAAACATGGAATCATAGATACCCTCGGACTCTTGAACTCTGTGTTCTGATACCATATTTGTCACACCCCGAACCTACACCATAGACTTGGCCAACACCTGACAAACATCGCTAGCCCCAACCAAACCCTTGGACAGGCTCAACTCTTAGAGGAAGACTTACTCAACATAGAATAACTCAAAAGATAAACTTTAAATCAAATATCTCAAAAGATAAACTCAGAATATTTATAAATAAAACATTCGAACTTGCCTCAAGGGCAAGTCAAGTCTAGAACATAAAAAGTGAAATCAACAAGACCCATGAACTACTATTGTCTATCTATCTGTGAAGCCTCTACTAATTGAGATGGACGCCAGGAAAAAGATCCACGTCATCCTAATAAAAAAATTGAAATGATGAAACATAAATGAGGGATACATCGAAAGTAAAGAGGCTCACCAAACAACTTTGAAACTCAACTAGATCAGTGAAGTGCTTGTTGATGATCCTCATAACTTGTATCTGTATCATGAAAGACACAGGCAAAATGACGTCAATACATAAAATGTATGCGTATGCAAGGGAAAATCTAAAACACAACATAAGCTTGAACTGGATATGAAGAAACAACTTACATCGTCTCAACTCAACTCCAACTCAACCTCAACTAAACCTCAACTCAATCTCAACTTATTTCAATATAAAAGTAATAACAATAATGCGATATAAATTAAAGGTTTTAATTTAGTAGATAACAACTAAATGTATTGGAAAAATTAATATAATTATATTTGTAAGTAAAAATATAAAATCAACTCGGTTTGGGAGATTCTCTAACCGACAACCATTACTATGAGCTCTCTAATAATACAATGTCTCGGCATGCTACAATAAATGTCCTATACCTTTCTGAGGTATATAAATCCTCAACTAAGTTGATCCACTAATTCTTTAAAATAAATAAGGAATTATCAAGAAAGTATGACCCTTTCTACCTACATTCTCTACATGGTTTATGGGGGCGGTGAGTTGTTTGAACTCTCCCACATAACGATACTCAATACTACTACCAAAATATAACATATCTCACATGTTTTAAAAAAACATTTCCTATTCTTCAATTTTGATATTATTACTCAAAATGTTTCTCTTAAAATAAATAGTACTCAAAACTCCTCATAAACTCTTTTGGAAATCGGTGTATTCTCTTTTCTTAAATATAATGACAATTACTTTTAGGAATACTTAGTTCTCATATATTCATTTAAAAAATGACAATCAACTTTATTCTTCCTCAACTCAAGTACTCAAGTCTTAAGACAAGTTTAAAGGATTGTTAAATACTTCTCAGAAGGACCCGAAAGACTCTCTCAAACTTGACTTTTAACTCAATCTTGAATTTTAATTCTGAATTCAAGAGTTATGATTTATGATATAAAGGATCTTGTAATTATTAAATGTGTTTTCGATGTTCAATCATAAGAAAAGAGAAAAAAATAGTGTCGATGCAAAGGGTACAACCCACGTATGAAGTAAAACATTTGGTCACGAAATAATTTTTGAAATAGTGGGGAGCATGTCCGCGACGCGGAGCTAGCACCTATTGTCTGCCCGATCTTTTCTTCCTCTCCCAAACTCGATTAAACTCATATCCACTGAAATTCTAAGGTAAAAACTCTCGAATTCTTATAACCTAGAACAATTAAGTGAAATCCAACCAAGAACTATCAATTAACTCACATATTAACAAGATTCTCGCCTCAAAAACTCAACCAAACATCAAAATTCAAGAATGGAGAGCAACACTTAAAGAACACTCATTAAGAACTTAATTCATCATTTATTTTTATGGACGAATTCGAATAGGTAAATAATGACTGGAGTGTGGGTGAACGAATTATTTGTAAACTAACCAAAATAAGATTTTACCCAAAAATATTACTAACAACGTTTTGATCTGATTGGAAAAGAAAAATACCAAAATACCACTCATTAATGCGGGTAACTTTCCTTAACTCGACAACCTAACTTTAAATAGGCATATCTCCCTCACCTGAACTCAAAATTAGAAAATGTGTGGCGTTAGATAGAGGATTCCATGACCTTTCATTTGATACTCATAATGTGTTGAATGTTACGACCATTTAAAGTTGATCCAAAACTCACAACTTAAGCATAATTGTAAATTCCAGATTTGGCTCTTTTCGAATTAGTTCATGAGAGACTTCCCTAAGAACAAATATTATAATGGTAATGGGGAAAATAGATCCCAATCTTCTTCAGCGGCTCCGGTACACAAAGTTGCACTTATAGGAAGTACTTTAGGGACATGCAGAGGAGCAAACCATCTATATGCTATCATCAGCAGCCAAGAGCAATATAATTCACCAGATGTTGTCACTAGTATGATCAAAGGCTTTACTTTTGATATAGATGCATTGTTTGATCCAGGTGCGAGTATATATGGGTTTTGATATTCTTCCCAAGAAACTTCTTGAGCCCTTCGGTGTTTCCACACCTATTGGTGATTCTATTCTAACTAAGAGACTTTATCGTGATTGTACCATCTCTACCAATTAGAAGGACACCATGAATGACTTAGTAGAGTTAGACATGGTGGACTTTGATGTTATTCTAGGTATGGACTAACATCATGATTTTTCTGCCTTGGTTGATTATAGAACTCGAGTAGTTAAGTTCCACTTTCCTAATGAGCCACTATAGAGTGGAGGAGTACTTCAATAGTGCCTAAGGGTCGATTTATTTTGTATCTTAAGGCCAGAACGTTAGTTTCCAATGGGTGCATCTATCATTTATCTGAGTTAATGAGTCTAGTTTTGAAACTCTACCTATTTAGTCATATATAGTTGTGCGTGAGTTTCCAGACTATCTTCTTGGAGTTCCTCCTGAGAGATAAATAGACTTCAGCATAGATATTCTTCCTGATACTCGACCTATCTCCATTCCACCATATAAAATGGCTCCAGCTGAGTTGAAAGAGTCAAAAAAGCAATTGAAATACCATATTGATAAAGTTTTCATTCAACCCACTGTCTCATCTTGGGGAGCTCCGATCTTATTTGTGAGGAAGAAAGATGATTTTCTTAGGATGTTAGTATCCCCTTTCGAGAATTGACAATCTTTTCGATCAACTTCAGGGTGCCATTTGATTTTCTATGATAGACATCAAATATGGCTATCATCAATTGAGAGTAAGAGAAAGTGACACCCCGAAGACAATGTTCGGGATCCACTATGGTCATTTTGAGTTTCTAGTTATGTCTTTTGGTTTGATTCATGCTCCCACAACATTCATGGAACTTATGAGCATTGTGTTTAAACCATATCTTAATATGTTTGTTATCGTGTTTATTGATGACATTCTTATTTATTAGAGGAATGAGGAAAATTATGCTAGTCATCTCAGCGTAGTTCTCCAAACTCTCAACGATAGAGAGTTGTATGTCAAATTTTCCAAGTGTGAGTTTTTGCTTGAATAAGTGGAATTATTATGCCATATTATTTCTAGTAAAAGGATTTGAGTTGCCAATTAGTAGACTAAAGTAGTATAGAACTGGCCAGAACCCACAATTCTAAAAGATATAAGAAGTTTCTTGGAATGGATGTTTATTATAGAAGGTTTGTAGAGGGATTCTTATCTACTTTGTCCCTATTAACAAAGTTGACTTAGAATACAATAAATTTTCAACCGTCTGAAACTTTTGATAAAAAATTTTAGGAATTGAAAACGTTGTTGATTACTGCCCAATGTTGACCTTATCGATGGGTAGACAATGCTTTTTTGCGTATTATGATACGTCCAGAGTTGGAATGGGTTGTGTATTGATGCAGAATGGTAAATTTATAGCTTATGCCTCCATGCTTCTTAAGATTCAAGAGAAGAATTACCTAACTCATGATCTCGAGTTTGCTGCAGTAGTGTTTACTTTGAAAATATGGCGTCACTATCTCTAAGGTGTTCATGTTGATGTGTTAACAGATCCAAAGAGTCTTCAGTGTTCGTTCAATCATAAAGATCTTAATCTTAGACAAAGGGGGTGGTTAGATTCATTTAAGGATTATGATATAAGTATTCTCTATCACCCAGGTAAGCTTAATGTTGTTCTCGATGTTTTGAGTTGGTTGTCTTAGGGTAGTACTACCCATGTTCAGAAAGGCAAGAGAAATTAGGCAAACATGTGCACAGACTTGCATGATTGGGAGTATGATTTTTGGATTCCAATGAAGGTGGTGTGGAGGTGATGCATGGAGTTGAATCAACAGTAGTATCTGAACTGAAGGAGAAAAAGACCGAGACCCTATATTTTTTGAATTGAAGGAAAATGTGCATAAGAAAAAATTGATGGCTTTGAACAAAAGGGAGATGAGGTGTTGAGGTATAAAGGTAGATTGTGTGCACCAAAGGTGTATGAAATCCAAGGGAGGACTAGGGAGGAAGCTCATAGCGCCAGATATTTGATCCATCCTGGGTCCACAAAGATGTACCGTGACTTGAGATAAGTCTATTGGTGAAGTAGTATGATGAGGTGTATTGTAGAGTTCTTTGCTAAGTGCCTGAATAGCCATAAGTAAAGGAAGAAAACCAACGGCCTTACAGTACGGTTAGAACTTAGACCTTCCAGATAAAAAGTGGGAAAAGATTAACATAGATTTCATTACTAGTTTGCTGCTATATCGCATACAACATGATTCGATTGGGTTATTGTAGATCAGATGACTAAATCAGCCCATTTCTTATCGGTGAAGACTACTTATTAAAGAAAATATTATGCCAGATTGTATATTCAAGAGATAGTCGGACTTTATGGAGTTTCGGTTTCTATCATTTCAGATAGAGGTGCACAGTTCACCAAGCTATTTTTGAAGTCTTTTCAGAAAGGGATGGGTTTGTGAACCTTAGTACTGAGTTCATCCGCAAAATAATAATCAAGAAGAGCATATGATTCAGAAATTTAGAGGATATGTTGAGGGCCTGTGTGACAGATTTCAAGGGTAATTGGGATGATCACTTACCTCTCGTAGAGTTTACTTACGACAATAGCTATCACTCTAAAGTCCATATGGATCCTTGTGAGGCTCTTAAATGAGAGAAGATGTAGATCTCCTATTGGATGGTTTGAGGTTGGTGAAGCTTGGTTGATAAAACCATACTTGGTTCATCAAGCTTGAAGAAAGTGAAGCTCATATCAAGAAAGGCTGAAATAATGCAAAGTCGTCAAAAATCCTATAAATATGTTAGGAGGAGAGACTTGGAGTTTGAGGTGGATGATTGGGTTTACTTGAATGTTTCACCCATGAAGGGTTTTATGAGATTTGTTAAGAAGGTAAAACTTGGTCCTTGATATATTGTTCCTTACATAATATCCAAGAGAATTGACAATGTAGCTTATGAGTTAGAGTTACCGTCAAAGTTAGCAGTGGTCTATCTAATATTCCACATGTCAATGTAGAAAAACTGTATGGGCAACCTTTCATTTATTATACGTAAATAGAGTATTGGTACTAAGACAACTTATCAAGGAGGTACTGATGCTTCAATATGGGTATCTATTAATATTTTGTGATCAACGACACTAACCTATAGTTTGAGTGTTAACGAATCGAAGCTGCTAGTAAAGTAACCCAACCAAGGGTTGGGATCGTGTCCAAGGAAGTGGTAGTGAAAGTAGTAGCTACTTAGAATTCCATTCTAAATAGTGATAGTTTGAGGCATTTTCGAATATTAAAAAAGCAATTAAATTGGTGAAGTGTCAAATATAAAGAAGAGGTTTCTTACAAGTAGTAAAATATCAAAAATAGAAGAGAAAACAAGTATGAGGGAGAATACTTGGGGTGTGACCGCAATATATGTTGACATAAACTAATGGGGGCATGCTTTTGAAAGTAAAATTCGCAAGACAATGGTGACTAGTCTAAGGTTTAGGTGAAAGTAAATATCCTCTCGGGCAACTTAACCCGTATAAAATGGGTTTCTCTCAGACATCCACTCGTCTAAACTAACTACCCTACGCCTTACGCACACCCTGAATTTTTAATAGAAGATTCTTGTATATGGGACTAGGTCTCACCCTCTTGGGATGAACCTCATGTTGACCCACTCCTTAGGTAATCAGTCTAGTGGTCTTGGTTTCGCGATCTCCCTCTCGGGCAAGCCAAAGACTCATGGGTGATTTTTTATTTGCAACTACAAACCCCTTAAATCAAATCACAACAACTAGGTGAAATCACCATTAAATTGCATCTAATCCTATCAGCAAAAAAGACCCAACAATAATATCAACACATATTTGCTAAATCAAATCCTAAGAATTGTGTTTTTTAGCAACACATCAAGCAATAATAAAATATACTTAAAATGATAAAGAACTCAAATGGGTATAATGTCACGACTGAAATCTAGACCCCAGACGAGACCGGCGTCGTTGACCTCTCAGAGGTCGCAGACAAGCCTACTTACTTCATTCTTACTTTACATAGTTAATTTTTAGCGGAAAATTTGAAACTTTTTGTTTCTAAACATTTCTTACTAAACATTTCTAATACATTCGTAATTCGTTCAACATAAACCATCTAGTCATTAAGAGATAATCAAATGAAAGAAATAGTTCAATAACATAATTGTATAATTGCCAAAATGGCACCCATACATAGTCCGAATAAAATAAGAAAGAAACGCTAGTGGAACATGCTCCACTAGCTCAACTCCTAAACAAGCTAGAACATAAACAGTAGCATCCTCGAAAGCATGAGGACCTACCAAAAACCGGATGAATGCTGGACGTCCGGATAACTGCAGCGATGATCCTGTAGCTCTACCGTCCACCTGTGCCTGCACCTAAAATAGTAGTTTTTGTATAGGGTTAGTACTCACTTGTACTAAGTATGGGTATATGCAAGCACACACCAAGGACATGCATGAGAAAGAATATCTCCTTCCTAACAACATGATTTTTGGAAGTCACGTCAGTGGACTTGCCAAATTGAGATTAGGAAAGTTAGTGAACTTTCCAAATTTGGATTAGGAAAGTCAGTGAGCTTTCCAAATACGGATTAGGAAAATCATGCCATGAGAGTAACATGCATCATCATACTTATCATATTGCACACATCACATAACATATTACACATAACACATATCATATTGCATATAGCACATAACATCTTTCATATCATTCATTCATATGCCATGAGACCTTGGAATCATGGACTTAACATTAAGACTTTCCAAAATGAGGGCTCAACATATGGAACCTCAACTAGGGAGTCTTCATTAGCAAACACACAGTCTGCTTCGTTCATTCATACGTACTTTACTTCATTTCGTTGATAGTCCAGTGTAACCACCGGTTATACCTAGGATGTAGTCTAAGACTTTCATTAGGTTCGTTGTGCAATGACCAAGAATGACCTAATGTCATTACTTGAATCTAACTCACCTTTTGATTATCCTATCCTAACACCTTTGGTATTCATTCATTTCATTAGGTGCATCATTTGAGGCTGGCCTCATTCATTCATTGGGAACTTTAACTTTAACCGACATAGATCATGTGAGCATCATGAAATCCAGTGTCTCCCCCACACCGAAAAGAGGTGGAATCACTGGCCAAAGTGATCCAATAACATGCTAGCGTACATGGGAATTTAACCCCGCCAGATCCCTATATTGGCAGTATAGGTTCGAAGACTAGGAGATATAAGGAGACCCATACCCGGCAATCCGGACAGTCTCATCTCATGAGAGTTACGTGAACCTCCGCCCTTCCCGAAAGAAGGCATCACCGCTCATAGCTAGTCTATTGGTGCTCACTATAAAGTTCCATTTCATTCATCTCATACGTCATGGAAGCTAACTTCTAGTATGAGGACATCATAGCTCATTAGATGATTTCTCATCTCATCATTCGTATTAAGTGTGTTATGCTCAATACTCTCATTAGAGTGTTCATAGAGACTGGTCTCTTCATTATCTTACACTCTCATAGGTGAATACATGTTGGTAACCTTTACTTAGGCTCATTTGAGATTACTCTCCTCATTTACATTAGCCTCATATCATGTTGTCACCACATTCATCATCATTTGCATCTTTGTTTTTCTTAGTTATTCACCTCTTATTACGTGTATGTTCATTTCGTCATATGCCAATGCACTTGGCCATTTGGTGTGTCTCACACCCTTACTTAACCCCTCTAGGGTTCATCATTCCATTTCATACATCTTAGGTTCACTTACTTTTGAACGTATGTTAGACTTATGAGTCTAAACACACAAGCCATGAGGCTTCATTCGTAGTTCGTTAAGTAATTCTTACATTCCTAAGATTATGTAGTACAAGACTTATGTATCTTGTAATTATGCCAAGATCTTGAATTTGATCTAAGTAGGTGGCATTATTCTTGGATGATTTGTTCACGTATGACTTATGTATCAAACGGAAGTTTGAGCAAGGAATCTCAAGTCTTGAATCAATTGAATGTCATTTACATTATTAATAGATTTTATTCTAATAGTCATAACATTTTAACTCTAAGTCAAATCACAATGGTTACATTGAAGGTTTACTTTTCTACTTAAAATCTCTCTTGCATTGGCCGATGGGTTGTGGGTTCAAGCCCCCACAACCCCATTTTCGTTTTTTTTTTATTTATTTCGGTTCATGTGAGGCTTTGGGATCCGAGGTCGAGTCCCCTCAGCCACACTCAATTCTCCTTTAATTTCCCTTCCCTTCCATTCGCTTAAGGCTGAGAGGTTGTGGGATCGAACCCCCACAACCTCTTTATTTTATTCTCCTTTTTGTAAGTTGACTATTTGAGTTGATTGTGAGGTTATGGGGTCGAATCCCCACAGACTCATTTCACTTTGATTTTTATCTCCCTCATCCGCATAGAGGTCGTGGGTTCAATTCCCACGCCTCTCATATTTTTTTCTTTATTTTTCCTTTTCTTTGGTTTCTAACCGAGAGGGTGTGGGTTTGAATCCCAGCCCTCTCATTTCTTATTTTCTTTTTCTTCACACTTATTTCCCAGCCAAGACAGGTTCGAATCCCCCTCACCATACAAACTTTTTCTTCTTTAATTTTTTTGGGGATTTTAAAGGGGTGAGGTCTCAGGTTCGACCCCCAATGACCTCACCTATTTTTCTTTATTTTTCTTAACCTTCTAATCAACTTAAATTTGGCAGAGATATATCAACATAATGCTGGACATTTAAGGCAACTTCATTACTCATTTTTATCTCCATTTGTTCGTGAATTTATAGAGCAACACAAAGTTAATTTGGAGCATTCTTTAATACATTTTTTTTTCACGAATTCTTAACCAAGATGTTTACTCCTCAATTCAGCCACACTTCAAGTCAAATGAACATCACATTTTACTTCAATTAGTGTACATAAAACAACAAACAAGACATTAACAAAATCAAGCCTCTAGGCCGAGACTCAAACATGCCATACACATTTTTTTTTTCTTAATTCGAACACACACATGGTTGTCTTTTCATGAATTAACGTACATCCAATACATTAACATTTAGCACAAACATCACATAATCCTAAGTCTACCAGCATTCATACCAACCTACATTCGTTGGGAGCTAATGACAGGGACATGCAACGGGGGAAACAACCTTAGTTTTTGAGCCGAATATACTGAGTCCTAGGGGTCTCTTGGGAAAGGGACCAAGAGTAATAAGACCCATACCTTTGTTTTCTTGTAAACTGTCCAGAATGCTGCCCAAGAATTCCTCCACAAATCAGCCCACACACCCAAAGTCACACCTTACCCGACTAGTGTAGTACGTTCTGCTTAACGTTACCGGGTTTCTTTCTCTTTTGTGTTTCTATCTTTCAAGTTCTTGATGAACTTTTGCCTTTTCTTGGTTTTTCTTTTGCTGATTGTTTTATCAGTTTGCAGCCAAGAAAAGAGAGTGAAAGAGAGAGAGAAATTGTGCAAGAGAGAGTGGGGGAAATGGGAGATAGAAGTCTAGTAGAAGTAGGACTTTGTGGGTATGAAGTAGTCAACTTAATAATTAATCAAAATTAATAAAAATCTGATTTCTTTTTCCTAAATCAGCTAATATAAATTATTTATTAAAAACTAAGTTAACACATTAAAATAAAAGCAAGGTAAATCTTGCTTCTAGTGGGGCTCGAACCCGAGTGACCCCATTTGCGAGAAATGGGTCAATTCGGGTTGCCCCACCCGAAATACCTTAAATAAATAAATAAATTAATTAATTAATTAATTCCTCAGGGTAATTACAATATTACCCTTGGCTTGGAAAAGACCATTTTACCCTTGGACTCTCAAAACTTAAGATTTCTTCTTTTGAGTCGGTAAAAACTCTTTCAATTAAATCTTCATTTTCGCGAGCCTCACATGGTTGGTTCCAACCTTTCCAAGCTCAATTAACTCCCCAAGTTAGTTGGCTTGGTCGTAGTAAGGGTTCTGAGGTCTGCTTTTTTGCGTATCAATATGTGTGGACCTTGGTCTAATCGGATGCATTCTTGAAAAACCTAAGTCTTGATCCTATTCATTTTTAGGGTTGTTACATATAAGAGATTAAACATTAAAAATGGCAAAGGAATGTAAATGGAGAAGACCCACTTCCAAGATTGGAAGAAGATTCTTCAAGCTTCCTCAAAACCCTCTCCAAAGTTGAGAGAAAACTTAAGAACAATATTTCTAAAATAAAATATTAAGTGTCAAATGTTTAAATCTCTAATTCTCTCCAAAAACACTCCTAAAATAACAGAAGAGTTTAGTATTTATAGGCTTCAAATTTAGTGCTAGTGGATCCATTCAGCGTCATTAGTCGTGATTCTCCGAGTGATTCAGTAAATTACCCTTTTTCTTGTTCTTAGCCGTTTGCGCCTTTCCTTTTCATCCATTCATGCTGTAATATTGGGCGGAATAATTGTGATTCATGGAACTATTCAGAGAAGCACCGACTGCTCCTTTTTTCCCCTTTTGATCCACTTCCTTCAGGGCTCACTTGCTGTAACAGAAGGTGGAACTCTGCTAAATGGCGTATCCCCAAGTGTGCATGGTGATGCGTACTTTGTATCTTCGGCTCTTTGCTTCCGTTTTGCACCTATGTGTCCATGCTCTTACCAAATCCTCAAATACCTGAAACTTAGAGGTTTTTACGACATATCGAGATAAAATACACAATTTAAGACACTATTTGCATTAAATACGGCCCTAGATAAGTCTAATTTGAGGACTCATTAACACCCCAACTTAAACTTTTGATCGTCATCAAGTAAAACTTAAGTTCAGCAGTTCAAATAGGATATCTCAAATAATGCTATACAAGATTCAATCATGAATGTACACAATAGGACTCAAACTACTCATGCATAGCTCAAATGTATACTTAAAGATTCAAGTTGTGACATACCATTACAAAAGATTCTTGAGCTCATAATACTTGCTACTAGTGCACGTTCAAGATCAACAAAAGTATCTACATGCCTCACACCAAGAATGATTCCATTTTGACACACGTAGATTTATCAACTTAGGATCAGGAATCTGATGCAATACTCACACTCACAAAGAGGAGCACAATGCATACTTTTACCCATAGGTTTGCCCTTATTTTCTAATTGACCTTTGGTTCGGTTCACTTAAGAGTAAAAAGGTCTTTCAAAGGCTTGTAACGGGTCTTAGTGTAAAGGTATGGTAATTTGGGCTCGGTGACTTTTTCTTAATGATATATAATTTCCTTAAGATATCCCCTATCTACCTTCCTTAATCCTTGGTCAAATGCTTCTAGGTAATCTTTTATTTCCCTTCATGGGTTGCTTCGAAACCCGATTTCTTTTCATCCCGTGCTTTTATTTCATGACTTTTCTCTTTTTTTTTCTTTTTTTTTCTCCTTTTCTCCTTTTTTGTATGGAGGGTTTCCATTTATCTGCAATACCATGGGTTTGCGAGACTTCTCTTGCACTTCTTGACCTCTTCTTGCCCTTCTCACCACACCCCCCAACTTAGGCTTTTAGCATATGTTTGCTATTTACTTCTATCACATCTCAAAAATGATTATAGGTAGTGGATGACGTAACGTTTAGGATTCATTAACATTTTTCCAAGGAAAAGATATGGCTCGAAAGGTTTTCAAAAGAGTTTCACACACTCACGAGTAGGCCACAAAAGAGGTATATGTCAAAGTTTGTTCACACTCTTAATAATTGCCTAAGATCATGTCAAGGGGATACCTTTTTAAATCAATTAGACTAACCAGGAAAATTCTAGGTTTATTCATGCAAGGTTCAAGGTAAGATCATCACACAAAGCAGTGACACTTAGTCAAATAAGACAACACACTTTCGCTAGTGTGCGATGGTCATTGAAAAAGAATCAATTCGATAATTGACTAATCACAACGAGATGCAAAGGGTTCACATATTGCCTATGTAACTTTATTATTTCTCGTTGTAGCTGCACATTCATGTTTGTTCGATTGAGAGAACTTTTCAAGTCATCGGTATTGATAAAAAAAAACAAGACTCAAATTTGTACAAGAACAATCACTTTTAACACAAGAGGTGGCTAAAATTTCAAAAGTGAATTTTTTTCGAAAGGTTAAAAATTATTATGAATTTAGGACCCAAAAGAGAGTCATAAGTTCAAACATTTGCAAAAGAAACTTTTAAAACTTAATTTGAACAGACAAACCAAACATGTATCAAAACATATAAAATACGCATTCAGAATCAACAAAACAAAGTTGGGTGTCACCCCATCATAACAAGTGTTTGTCCTCAAATGCAAGTAATGACAATATCCAAGATTTTAATTAAGATAAACAAACAGAAGAGAAAGTGAAAGGGAGATCCTTTTCATGCCTCTTCTTCATCAGTTGGGGTATGAGCACCCGAAGTGTCTTCCCGAAACAGGACAACTACTCCTAAAGTGTTGCTACTCTGAGCTTCACCACTGTTTTCAGCTACCCTAGCCTCAACAACGATATTAACTCCAATAATCTTGTCTATCTCATGGCCTGCCTTGAAGGCATGTATGGCATTAAAAAAAACTCGTGCCCATCAGGGCATATTAAGGTCGACAGGAATTTCTTTTTTGGCCCTAGCTTCCTTGGTGTAATTTCTCTTTATAGCTAGATCTTCTCTGTTTTCCTCGTCTCTAAATCGTGCTCTAATGTTCCTAGGTGGATCATTTCTCTGTGCAACCTTTGGTCTAGCCATTTCTATAAAAACTTTGATGATAAGTTAGGCAATAATTCAGAAATGAGGATAGGCAGATTCTAACTATAGAGTCACTTTACCAAACAAAATTGTAATGACTTGATTCTTCTAGGGTCTTCATTATAGAGATGCGTAGATGATGAAAGGTTTGTAGACAAAGGGAGAACAATAAATATTGTGCTGTCCCGCCGAGTGAAATTTGTAATTCAATTCGACCGTCTAAAGTTACAAATAAGTCAACACATAAGTTATTCATCTAAATGTGAAATATTGACATTAGGCGAACTGTCGAGCAGTTACGCGAGCTGCTATCAACTCACCAAGCATCCCAATGTGCCTATTTTTAGGTCATCTTTTCAAGTTTACCCCCGCAATCCCTTGACAATGCGACTTAAACCTTTTCAATATCAATTTTTTACAAATATCCCTAGTATTTTTGCCACAACACATACAGTTTAGCTCACAATACATTCAGATGGGATTTTACTAATTACACAGAAAATATTGAGTAATAATCGACAAAAACTTCTATCCCATCACTCAGAGACTTAACAAAAATTTAACACTATTAATCACTACCTCAATGAGTACAACTTTCAATAAAATAACTGCAGAGTTCGATTACTAACCTTTGGTGTTAAATTAAACTATAATGGCGTACTATGCAGCAAGGTGATCTAAGTCCAAGAACAATCCGACACTTAGAATACTAAAGGGTGCAGAAATTAAAACAACCAACGTGAAAGTGTGATTTTGTGAAAGGGAAAAAGTGAAGGAAAAGTTTGAAGTAGGACTTTTGAACCTAGTTCTTTTGACCATACGTCTTTTGCTCATTTGGAGATATTAACTTATCTCACTTAATGGCTCAGTGAAGCGCCGAGTGTCTATTTTGTCGCTGAATTTAACAGGATTCCAGTCTTTTGCGAAACTTGAATTGGCATTCTTTGTCGAGATCGCCTACTTAGTTGGAGAATCTCTGATAAAAATTATCATTCCCACCTAGTTTTACAAACATAACCATTCGGTGCATAGAGTCAAACGATTTGAATTGATTAGTTGCGCTAAATTTGTCGGCATTCCGCCAAAAGGACCTGTTCACCATCACTTTGCATTTTTTAAAGCACTTTTCCTGCCAAAATTTTCACAACCTACACAAACTTATTTTCTCAGGATACCAAAAAGAAAGCAAGTAAATGGTTTTGGGTTTGCCTCCGAAACAACGCCTTAGTTAAGGTCGTGGCACGACGCAAGTTGCTTTTTTAGGGCTCCAATTTTGTAGGTTGCTACACCACCACCATGTGATTCTCTACTTTCTTGCGAGTGGAGAAGTAGATACTCTTGATCCATGATATTTTCAAGCACATAGACAGCTCTGGAGTGAGACCAAATAGCTCGTTTCATCCCTTTGATGTCTCCTTTCAGTTATTCCAGTGCTTCGTCCTGTTTAGTGACCTTTAGGAGAATGATTGAATTTATTTCCTCAATGTGTCTTGCCTCGTGATTTTTGAGGTTCTTTCACTCATGAGGCGGAATATACTTATCCTTCCTCTTGCACTTGGCTTCAACCTTTGTTGTCTTTTTTCTACATGTTCCATCTGGGTTATTATTGTGGCCAGCATGAGGTCTTTTTCCATTTCTAAGTTCATCTTAGCCATGTCATCGAGTAGTCGTACTGCTGGTACATATGGCTACCAACCTAGACCTCCTGGAATAAGACTATCAGCAAACCTTTTGGTTCTGGGGCTGAGACCTTGATAGAAGCAATCGATGAGTATCTTGTTGGGGAAATCATGATTCCAGCATTGAACGATCAACCCTGGAAGTCTGGCCCAAGATTAGTGAATCTTTTTCACCTTCCATTCGTTTGAAGGTTAGGATTTTATCTCTCCCAATCATCACCTCCAGTGTAGGCCATTCTGTCCTGTTACTAACATTGGTACTCATGCTTTCTGAGAGATTTTAAACAACAAATAAAATAAAATTAAATGTTAAATTAGTGGTAACTACACTACAAAGAACTAAAAACTATAAGTAACTACATTTTCATGTGACACCACTCCCCAGCAGCGACACCATCTTGATGCTTCAATATGTGTTTTTTTTTATATTTTGTGATCAACGACACTATCCTACAGTTTGAGTGTCTACGAATCAAAGCTAGTATAGTAACCCAACCAACGGTTGGTTCGTGTCCCAAGGGAGTGGTAGTGAAAGTAGTAACTACTTAGAATTCCATTCTAAATAGTGATAGTTCAAGACATTTTCGAATATTAAAACAAAACAAGTTAAATTGGTCACACCAAAGTGTCAAATATCAAGAAAATGTTTTGTCACAAGTAGTAAAATAACAAAAATAGAAGAGAAAACAAGTATGAGAGAGAGTTCTTGAGGTGTGACCGCAATATATGTTGACACAAACTAATGGGTGCATGCTTTTGATAATAAAATTCGCAAGATAATAGTGACTAGGCTAAGCTTTAGGTGAAAGTGAATTCCCTCTCAGGAAACTTACCCCAAATCAAATGGGTTCCTCTCGGACACCCACTCGTCTAAATAAACCATTCTACGCCTTACCCACATCCTGACATTTCGATAGAAGGTGCTTGGATATGGGACTTGGGCTCACACTCTCGGGCTGAACCTCATGTCGCACCACTCCTTAGGCCATCAGTATAGTGATCTTGGTTTCACGACCTCCCTCTCAGGCAAGCCAAAAATACATGAGTGATTTTGTATTTGCAACTATGAAACCATTAAATTAAACCACAAACACTAGGTGAAATGACCATTAAAATGTATCTAATCCTATCAACAAGCAAGACACAACAATAATATAAACACATATTTGCTAAATCACACCCAAAGAATGGGGCTTTTAGCCTCACATCAAGCAATAATTATATATACTTAAAATAATAAAGGAATCAAATGGGTATAAGAGATTAAACCTTAAAAATGGTAAAGGAAAGTAAATGGAGAAGACCAACTTCCAAGATTGGACAAAGAACTTCTTTTCTCAAACTTCCTCAAAACTCTCTCCAAGGTTGAGAGAAAACTTAAGAAAAAAGTTTCTAAAATAAAATATTAAATGTCTAATGTTTCATTCTCTAATTCTCTTCAAAAACTCTCCAATAAAAGAGTTTAGTATTTATAGGCTTCATATTTAGTGTTGGTGGATCCATTCGGTGTTTTAGTCGTTATTCAACGAGTGATTTGGCGAATCATCTTTTTTCTTGTTCTTCGCCATTTGCGCCTTGCCTTATTATCCATACATGTTGTAATGTTGGACATAATAACTCTGTTTCACGGAACTATACAACAAAGCGCCGACTACTCCATTTCATCGCCTTTTGGTCCACTTTCTTCAGGGTTCGCTTGCTATAATAGAAGGTGGAACTCTGCTAAATGGCGTATCGCATGGCGATGCGCACTTTGCATCTTCAGCTCTTTTCTTCCATTTTGCGCCTAAATGTACATGCTCCTACAAAACCCTAAAATACCTAAAACTTAGAGGTTTTTATGAGATATCGAGATAAAATATACAATTTAGGACACTATTTGCATTAAAATAAGACCCTATATCAGTCTAATTTGAGTACTCATCATATACTCATTGAGACATTTTATCATCTGTTTCGCAAGTTGAGAACAAAAGAGGTAGCATCAGTAAAGGTCTTATGGAGGAATAAGTTTGTTGAAGAAGCTATGGGGGAGGCTAAGGAGGATATGAAGAAGAAATACCCACATATCTTTTCATCTGGGAGGTTCCAATCTAAGGTATTAACTTTCTTGGTACTTCTTAAATTGATATGCTATATTGTGTTAAATCACATGTTGGGTGTTTGAGTTGGGTGTTAGATGTTTCCACCTCCAATATTGTTTAGAGTGATCTCATTTGAGGGTGAATTTTCCAAGGGAGGGATATTGTAACACCTCGGTGTTAGAAATATCTAAATCTTGAAAGAACTAAATTTGAAAAAGCTAAATTGAGATTTTTGTTCAAGATACTTTTAAATTGTGAGTTTTGAGACAACTTCAAATGATCATAACTTTCAGTACATGATGATTTAGGTGTACCATGAGATATAAAATCCAAGGTTGCTGAGTACTCTTTCCAATGCAACAAAGTTTGCTAAGTTATGAGTTCAGATGAAGGAGATATGGTCATTTCAGTACAACCTGTCTAGTTAAGGAAAATCATCTATTTTAATAAGGGGTATTTTGGTCTTTTCCTTACCCCACTAGTCTAAAACATTTTCCCACCTAAGTTAAGGGGTCTAAGCAGATCAATTCAATTGGGATTCATTCAAAATCATTCATGAAACTAGGGCAAAGTTCAAGAGGAGAAAAGAGGGAGTTTTCAAGAAATTCTTCAAGATTTTGGCGATATCGGCAAGAACTTGATTCTTTGAAGTATGTAAGATTTCTTAGTGTTGGATTTTTTCTCCCTCACGCCCGTCATGTAACAGTTTACCCATGAATTCCATATTGAAGGTTACTAATTATTCTTGAGTTAAATTGATAAATTGAGGTCTTTGAGTTCTTGAGGTGAGGGTTTTGCAAACCAGTTAAGTCCCTTGATAAATTTATATATAGGTTTCATCAAAATAATTTCGGGTTTGTGAAATTTTGTTAATTTAGATGATGAAACTTCTTTGGGTATGAGTTGGTTCAAGTTGGGAGAGGTAGAATAAATCGGCAAAATAATTGTGCCCACGTCGCCGTCGAGGAGACACTTAAGATTTTTAGTCTTCAAATAGTCACGCCTATATCCGCATCACGGAAAGCATACAGAGTCCTCTGCCTCAAAAGTAAATTTTGCAACTAAAAATTTAATTCACCCTCCGCGTAGCGCCAGTGTTATCTGATTTGATTCTTCACTCGTTTCTTAAAATCAACTATTAAAATTCCTAAATCATTGAGATATCGTACATTCAAAATCATAACTCTTAAAGCTTGATTTCAAATTAAAGTAAAGATTGAGATTAAAGTTAGAGAAAGTCTTTTGAGTTCTACAATTATTTATGACTTGTTTTAAGAACTTAGTAAATGTGTATGAGAATGAGGAAAGTTGAGTTCATTTCTAAAGTGAGTATGAGGGGACTATGTATTCCCAAGTATGTAACACCTTTACACCTAAATTGAGAGAAAAACTGATTTCTAAATTATTTTATGAGGAGTTTTGAGCATACTCTCTTTTAAGAGAAATCTTTTGAATAATTATCTCAAATTGAGGAGGAGTTATGTTTTCTTTAAAAACATATGAATATGAGTTATATATATTATTGGGAGTAGTATTGAGCACTTATATGGGGATGATTTCAGAAAATTAAAAATCCTCATAAACCATGTATGCCAACATGGGTAAATGATCATACTTTTTAGATGATCTATTATTGCTTTTAAGCAAAACTTAGTGGACCCACTTAGTTGAGGATGTTTTATACTTCGACAAGGTATAAGACAGTTTTGGAATGTAACACCCCGTAGTCAAAAAAGACCAAAAATTAGTTTTTTCAGGAAAAAAAAATCTACAGGTGCAATCGACGTGACCATCGACGGACCGTAGCCTGACCCAGGGTCCATCCTGCACAACCGTCGATAGGATCAGAAACTCCCAAAATTTTCAGCCTAGAAAAATTGGTTAAGTCTTGGACGACAGACGGACTTACGGTCCGTAGGTCAGACGACGGTCCGTAGTCCATGACCGTCGATCAAGACTCCCTTCACCCACTCTCTGACAACAGCTACGGATGACCAGCACGGTCCATAGGTGGACCTACAGTCCATAGCTTTGACCGTAGGTGGAAAATTTGGAGACAGTTAAGGGGAAATGCAGTTGGGTCAACTTCAAATAGTCATAACTCTTAGCACAAAATTAATTAGGTGTCCCATGACCTACCCACAGATAGATAATTGATTTATATTTCCAAAGCCACCAATCTTGTTAAAATCAGATCTACAGGTAAAAAGTTATGCCTATTGTAGTTAAGGCCTATCGAACAAGCCCAGTCGATGGACCCAACGACGGAGAGTCGGTCAATCGACGGACCGTCAGTCCTGGCCGTCGATTAGTCCGACAGAAATTTTCCCAGGGGTCTTTTGGACCTTTCCCACTTCGTTTAAACCCTAATATACATCATTTTGACCCTAAATCATCAGATTTTAGTTAGTTTAAGCCTAGAAACATAATTAAAACATATCTAAGTCAAATCATTAAATCAAAACTTAGAAAATTAGAAGCAAGAGAGGAGAAAAAGCTCAAGAACCCTAGTTCAAGAACGCCACAAGCTCCAGCAGTTCCAGCCCCAAAACTTAAGTATTTGTTCGTGGATTTCATCACCAGGTATGTGGAATTTCACTAGTGGGTTCCTTTCACCCATTGGGTCCCTAGTTTTCAGTCAGTTCTTGATTCTTTTGTCATGATTAAACCTAGGGTTTCTAGAACTTTGATAGAACTTCATGAATTTATTAAATATATGTTCCAAATCAGATTATCATGTTATTACTCAGATTATCGCATGAATTTCGGAACCCTAGCTTTGTATTTCTTTAGTTCTTGAATTACACATGCTAGGTCAGATATTTCAGACACTTCAAATATACATGCCTTAGTTATAAATGCATAATTACCAGATTAATTGTTGCATGTTCAGTTTTGAGCTATCCAGTATTTATAGAAACTCAGACATAATCAATTAATTTACATAATTCATTGGGAGTAGCATAATACTGAGTTGGACTAGGGTTTAGCGTATATTATGTTCAGTTTATTATACTTGCTTTTGTGCATGTTCGGTTATGTTTTATTTCAGCTTTACTCTATCCTACATGCTCAGTACCTTCAAGTACTGACAGATTGATTTCTGATCTCCAGTTCAGCAGATTCAGTGGTGAGTCCTCATTCGCCGAGGACAATAGTCATGAGTTTGTTTTCAGTATTTAGTCTTTTTGTTTCAGTTTTTCTAGATTTAGCTGGGGCTTGTCCCAGTATTTCTAGTCCAGTTTAGACTCTTATTTCAGGCATAGTTAGATTCAGCTTAGTATTGAGTTAATATTCCCCATCTTTTCATTTTAAGTATGATTTAGCTTCCGCAATAGTTTATTATCTTTAGTATGCTCATGATCATGCCAGCAGGGTTAGCTTGGGATCACTTGTGGTCCTAGGTTCTGTGTCCGCGTCTCGGGGGTAGCTCGGGGCGTGACATGGAAGGTGGACGAGTCATTGTATCATCACATAGCTCATAACAATGGTTGTCGGTTAGAGAATCTCACAATTAAGAGTAAAGAGTATATTGTTGTATTTTTATATGCATCAAGTTATTATCTACTATTTTAAAAGTTTTCTTTATACTACATCTTTATTGTTGCTTTTATATTTAATTGAGTTGGGTATCCATAGTTGAGTTGAGTTGAGTTGAGATGATATGAGTATGTTCTTCCTTTTTTTAATCAGTTCCAGCTTATGTCTATGCTTTAGAGTTCTCCTTGCATGCTCGTAAATTCAATCTACTCACGTTATTTCACCTGCATCTTTTTATGATGCAGATATAGGTATTAAGGTTCATCAACATGAACTTCACTGATAAAATTATAGTTTTAGTTAGATTTGTAAGCCTCCTGCTTCATTCCACTATTATTTTCAGTCTTATTAAGATATCATGGGTCTTTTTCTGACGTCTACAATATCTTTTAGATGTTTCATAGATAGTAGTGTTTTGAGGAGTCATTCCCATTTACATTGTTAATGTTTAAGACTTTAGTTGATTTTTTATGGTTAGTCTAATAATTCAAATATTCAAAGTTATTTATCTTTAGACTTTAAGTTAATCTTTGCAAATTGAGGTCATTTATTGTTAAGTAAGTCTTCCGCTAAGTATTGAGTCAGGCTAAGGGTTCGCTTGGGGACCAACAATGGTCTTCGAATGTCGAACATGTCTAGGGTGTAGGCATGGGACATGACATGCATCATTAAAGGATGCATGTCGAATGGCATCAATACATTTAAATGTATAAATATGTAATATATCCCAGGTGAAATATATTAATGAAAGTACTACAATGATAACAATGTACTCAAGGTGAATATAAAGAAATAAAGGATTTAAATAATTTAAAGCTTTACAAAATACTTTCTCATATCTAAACTCAACATAATTAGTGATATATAAAAATGCACTTAACACTATTGAGAGATTCTCTCACTCACAACAATCACTATGAACTACGTGATGATACAACGTCTTGTCCATGTTGCCCGCACTATCCTATAGTGTGTTGGGGTATAAAACCTCTCAACTAAGTGGATCCACTAAGCTCTTACCAAAGGAACTAAGGATTCATCTAAAAACTATGGTTCAACAACCATCTTTGAAAAACATGGTTTATTGGGGCTATGTGGTTTCTGAACTCTCCCCCATATCGGTGCTCAACACTACTTCCAATAATATCTACTCTTGCTCGAATGTATAAAACATAATATTTCTCTGATTTAAGATAATTGCTCAAACTATCCTCTTAAAAGAGGTAATTGCTCTGAAGTATCTCTAAAACTCATTGATCATTAACAAAACAAGGTTTCTCTTTGCTAAATGTAAAAATTCATTTTGGGTTGAGATAATTACTCAAATTGGGCCTCTTTAAGAGGTTACTGCTCTGTACTCAATCTTTCTCAATCTTTCTGAAAAACAATTTAACTTCTCTCAAAAAATATATTATCTTTATTCATGGACAAATGAAACATTTGGGAAATACTTAGTTCCCTTGTACTCTTGCTTAAGTCTTGTTTAAGCTCTTTCTTAAAACTCAGGTTAAACAATCATGTTTTGTTTAAAAGATTCTCAATAAGACCTCAACGAATACTCAGAAAATAGGATTCATGCGGAAAAATAAAAATGAACAATCAATTCAATAATCTCAATGCAAAATATAGAAACTCAATAATCATGAAATCGAATTTAATAATCAGTAACTCAAGAACTCAAAACTCAATATCAACTCCTCTCAAGAATAATCAAATCTATGGATATATAGAACCCTAGATTAATCTTTTATTGATGTGAAAGTAGATGTAGCGCATGAGGATGAAGTAGTACAACGCTATGATAGCCTTCCATACCTGGAAGAACCAAGTTCTTGGATAAATCGACGTAACTCGAAGAACACTTCAAACCCTAGCTTTTCTCCTCTTGAAACCTTTCTCTAATGAATTGAAGTGTTAATGAACGTAAAAGAACTTATTAACACTTTCTAAGTCCTTAATTAGGTGCAATATGACGTTGATTGGGCTTTGAATAGGGGTTAAAGGGACGTACTTTAAGTACCAAAAACATAGAGGAATGACCAAAATGTCCCAGCTTAAAAAAACTAACAGAGGGCCCTTCAAGGAAGGTTTCACGGACCTTTTAAGGCTCCACGGTCCATGAAACTCTTCATGGGCCGTATAGCCGACCGTGAACATTTGTCTTACTGACTGGGCCTTACTAAAATGGGTATAACATCTTACTTCAAACTTTAAAAGAGGCAAACTTGGTACTGGAGTTGGAAATAGGACTCAATGACCTTTAATTTGATAGGTCACCGGACACCTAATTCATCATGTACTGAGAGATATGATTGTTTGAAGTTGATCCTTGGAAAATATCATATTAAAACTCAATCGGTAAGAAAACTATTAACTCAACTTTGTGCTAGGGGTTTCTTGTGGTCTTAATTCTTATAAAAAAAATCATTCGCACGCTAATAAATTGACCTTAACACCTAAGAACAATTAAGAATCACCAGTATGATCTTATACATAATGAATTGTTCAAGTCTTAAATTAGAAATATTCAGGTGTACCCAATTAGAATGCATTATAAGTTGTTAGACTACTTGGTTGTCTTAAATATAATTTCTGTCCAAATCAATATGTATCAATAATAATTGTATTGTCAATTTATTTCTTAGTAATAGTATGTTTTGTAGCACATAATTTTGTTTTGTACCATGCAGCAGATGTACATTTGTATTGTCTAATTCATGATTCTAATACATTACTGCAATTGATATGGAGAAGTTTCTATAGTAATTATGTGTAGACATTTTGGTTCTTATCAAGTATTTCATAACATAAATGACATTATATGTCTTGTGATTTGTATATAATCAAGTGCCGCTACTATCAGATAAAACCATTTAGTTATTTTGATCATGTGTACAGTACGTTATTATTAACAATACAGTAAGTTGTATATCATTTTTGTCCATGTAAACAGTCAGCTATGTATGCAAACTGGTCAGGGTAATGTTGGCTGCTTTATGATTGTCCATGAGTCTTGTAATAGTTAGGTTGAAACAGTATCCACAGTGATTTGTGCCAGAAGTTTTATTAGCAATCTTCCTATTCTATACCGTTATTTATTGGCTTGATGCAACAGACGTCATAGACCTATTCTATCATCAGTGGTTTCATAAGTACTGTAATGTGTACTACCAAATCGACTATGAAGCTGCCCTTTTGGATCTTCTATATTGGTGGTGCCTGCACACCAGTGTTAATGACGGGATACACGACCGGCACATTATATAAATATATCATATGAGGAGACGCTATGTTCAGCAGGACTTCAAATGCATGTGTAATCGAAATTACTTAGCGATTTCAGTTAAATTCATGTTACTAAATGGACAGAATTGCTAATGAAGGATAGATACAATTATAATGTGTGTTGTACCATAATTCAAATTGAATAGGAGGCAGTTTTTCTGAATTAAAGGACATTGCAGCAACAATTTGAATAGTAACCCCCGAGGGGGGAGCAAAGTGAAGAGGTAAACATGAGTTAATAATCTATGAGTACATAAGGCGGTGGCTCCTTTTGATAATTTGTTGGTGGCACTTCTATGCTTCTGGTGTGAATGAAGGCCCTCAGGTGAGCGTGTTGTTGCCGCAGGTAGTTGATTCGCAGTTTCGAGAGCTGATTGTATGCCCATTGAACGTGATTCAGAGGTAGTTCAGCTTCTGAATGACGAGAAACGACAAATGTTAACTGTGACCAACAATAATGAAATAGAAGTTATAATGTGGGAATTATCTGATAATTCGGTAAGAGGATTAAGCTTTGAACGGTCCAATGCGGTTATTTCTTTATTTAATTTAGTCATGTGTGTTTATAGATTGTAGCAAATAAAGCATTATTTAATAGGATACTTCAATTTAACATCAAGGGTGTGAGGGTGAGATAACCAATAAATGGGGAAAGACGTAAATGTGTTTATATATGTTAACACCTGATTACCTGGTTCATTTGAGGGAAGTTTAGTTGCAGCCACAACAGCAGGAAGTTCTTTTGCGTATATAGTAGAACATCTGGTCGTCCATAGAGAAGAATAAAAGATTTAAGCGTGGCATTAATAAAATATGACATGAAAGTGTGAATTGGTGGAAGAAGGAATACATTCAAAATATGTATGTGTGCTTATACGTTATAGTAATTAAATAGTGTCAAGGGTGTGAGGGTGGTACAGCCAATAAATGGTGAAAGGTGTGAATTTAAGAATGTAGGGAGAGAGTTGATTACCTCGATCGAGAAGGGATATATTTGAGTTTCTTAGCATCCTAAGCAGGAGGCAGTTCGTCTGTGTCCATAGTAGGACTCATGAAAGACGATAAAGAGGAGTAACAAATATTAAGCGTTGGGATAAAAGGAAGGGGGTGAAAATATGAACCGGGAGAAGAGGCACCATTGTCCATGGGGAAACTAAGTTTGCAAATAGATACTATCGAGTGACAACAAAACTTAATACCTATGGCATTTCTATATTAACTGATAATGCTTATACTTAAAAATGAGATATTAAATGTATAGAAGATATACTCAAATCAGAATGGACAATAACATTCTCACCACTATCAAATTTCGTGGGTAAAAAGTTTATGTAAAGGTCTTGTTTAGTTACATATGGGAAACAACCATAGGTTGGAAAGTGAGGGACATATTCATGGCAGTGAAGCACAAGTAAAATTCGTGATATAATTAGGATGAAAAAACATCAAACGGCTATGCAAGTATAATAACAGTACAATCTCCATGAAAAGTGCAGAAGTTAGCCTTGGAATATGTATGGAAGTGCATCAAGTAAATTTGGTTTCTTAAAAATAATTAATAACAAAACAGCCCTCGTGCAAGCAGGAGTAGAGATTAGAAACAGAGAGTATGTAATACATAAGGCAGTGTGTTGTAACGAAAAAGATGAAAACGAAAATCAAACAATAAAGAACACCAAGTTTAACGTGAAAAAACCCTTCAAACCGAAGGTAACCACCACGGGATCGACAAGATCCGAATTGCTTCACTATACCAATAAGAGGGTTACAAATATTCTTCTAATGGCTACACAACAAGTGCCAAAAGAGAACAAACAATAGCTACACCAACAAAAGGTAAATAGAAAGAAACACCACCCAAACCCAGCTTCTGTTCGGGACCTAAAACAGGATCTTTCTGACCTCCGAATACGATCTGCACCGTTCAAATCAACCACCAAGATGTCAGGAACACTAAGTCCAAATTTCAGCCCGATCCAACGGTTAGTTAATCGGGAAACACGATCTGAACATTGCTGGTCGGAGAAAAAGACTGCAGCAAAAGAACCCTTTTTCTTCTCTCTTTTCTCTTGTTGAAAGCTCTCTAAAAAAACCTCTCTTATGTTCTATTGTCTTTCAAAGACAATACCAATGAGCAATTGAATTATTCTCTCAAGACCATCCTCTATTTATAGAGTTGTGCTTTTCCTTACAAAGCCAAAACCAACTACAAATAGGATTACAATTCCAATCCTTTTCCTAATAGAATTGGAAACCAAATAAAGAGAATAATTCCAATCCTTTATCAAGTAGGATTAGGCCATGGGCCTTTGGCTGGAACATGGGCAATAGCACAACAAACTCCCCCTCCAGCCAAGGGGCCAAATGGACTTCAAGTGGAGGAACTTTTGACAGGCTTCCTGCCTGCCACACTTCTACAAAACTCATGCTTGTCTACGATGAGTTCTTTCCACTTATCTCTATGAGTATCTAACATGACTTCATCATAACCTTCATGTTCTCCCATGTTAGTCAATAGAATATACTCCTCATGAGAATAACGTGTTGAGCTTCGCTTTTCTCTAGTAGATCTTCTACAAGAGGTTTGTGGATCATTCGAAGTGGTTATCTCACCATGAGTTGGTTGATCATCAACCACAACATCATCAGTAGGAACAATTATATGTTCTACACTCTGATCATTATCTTGGGTTCCTTCATGTGCAGAAGATGTATCAATAATAGGAATTGGATCAACATTAACTAAGCTCTCATCAATCTGAGAATCTAGTTTCTCAGTCTTGTCAATATCTTCAATAGTTTGATCTTCAAAGAACGCAACATCACGACTTCTAATGAGCTTCTTATCAATTGGATCATAAAAGCGATATCCAAACTCATCTTGACCATAACCAATGAAGATCTCATCTTTTGGAACATGCACACAAGCTTTACACCCAAACACTCTCAAGTGATCATAAGAGACATCCTTATCAAACCAAACTTTGTTTGGAACATCACCATCCAAAGCAACAGCAGGAGACAAATTGATAACATAAGCAACAGTGTTAAGTGCTTCAGCCCAAAAAGAATTTGGAAGTTTAGCCTCTGAAAGCACACATCTAACTCTCTCAACTAAAGTTCTGTTCATCCTCTCTGCCAAACCATTTAATTGAGGAGTCTTTGGAGGAGTCTTCTGATGACGAATTCCTTGCGATTTGCAGTAGTTATCAAAGGGACCAATATACTCACCACCATTATCAGTGCGAATACATTTTAATTTCTTTCCCGTTTGTCTCTCAGATAAGGCTTGAAACTGTTTAAACACATCAAGCACTTGATCTTTGGATTTTAAAGGATATACCCAAATCTTGCGAGAACGATCATCAATGAAAGTAGCAAAGTAAAGTGCACCACCTTTTGACTTCACTTTAAAAGGACCACACAAATCTGAGTGTACTAGCTCCAATAGCTCAGACTTTCTTGAAGAAGGATGACTGTGAAAAGAAACTCTTTTCTGTTTCCCTGCTAAGCAATGAACACATCTTTTCACCTTTGCTTGTTTCATACCAGCAAGCAAATTCTTCTTAGCCAAATAAGTGATCCCCCTCTCGCTCATATGACTAAGCCTCTTGTGCCACAATTCTGATAAAGCTTCACTCTTCACCAAATTTATAGAGTCACCAAGAATTGATCCTTGTGTCACGTATAAATTTGAATGTTTTCTTCCTCGAGCTAAAATCAATGAGCCTTTGGTGAGCTTCCATTGGCCATTGCACAAGTCATTATGATAGCCATCATCATCTAGTTGTCCTACAGAGATCAAATTTATCGGAATGTTTGGAGCATGCTTGACATTCTGAAGGACCAACGTTGAACCAGTATTGGTTTTAAAACAAACAGTGCCAACTCCAAACACCTTAACCTCACCAGCATTACCCATCTATAACACCTCAGAGTTAACAGAAGTATAAGATGAAAAGAAGTCTTTTCTTGGTGTGACATGTGATGTGGCTCCAGAATCTACTATCCAACTTGTATCTTGAGATACAAAATTGATGACGTCTTTATCACAAGCGAAGAGAAGGTCATCTTGGACAACAGCAACAACATTATTTTCATTGTTTTCTTCCTTCTTCCCTTCTTTAAGATCTTGCTTCAATTGTTTGCAAAATCTTTTAATAAGTCCTTTCTTTCCACAATGATAGCATTTAATATTTGGATTCTTGAATTTTGACTTGCTTCTGCTTTCACCTCTACTCCTCAGATCTCTTGTCTTATGTCTCCCTCGATCTTCTGTATATAGAACATCTGAATGTGAAGATGTGTCTTGAGATTTTCTTCTAACCTCTTCATTCAACACACCACTCTTTGCATATTCAATAGTCACCTTTCCACCAGTGGCAGAATTTGTTAAAGAAATACGAAGAGTTTCCCAAGAATCCGGTAGAGTATTAAGAAGCCAAAGTCCTTGTATTTTATCATCAAAATTAACACCCATTCCTGATAGCTGATCAAGAATACCCTTAAAATCATTTATATGATCAAGAATAAGACTGCCCTCCTTGTATTTAAAGGTCATCAATTGCTTTAACAAGTACAACTTGTTATTGCCAGTTTTTGAAGCGTAAAGCGTCTCCAACTTCTCCCACAATGTTCTAGCATGTGTCTCATTCACAATATGGTTGCGAACATTATCTTCAACCCATTGTCTTATATATCCACATACTTGTTGGTGCTCAAATTCCCAATTTTCATCAGTCACATTCTCGGGTTTATGAGCAGAAAAAACCGGAAGATGCATCTTCTTCACGAACAATAAATCTTTCATCTTGCTTTTCCATATGTTGTAGTTTCTTCCGTTTAGACATACCATCTTGCTCATATTCCCCTCCATATAGATAACCTTAGATCTGATACCAGTTGTTGTAACGAAAAAGATGAAAACGAAAATCAAACAATAAAGAACACCAAGTTTAACGTGAAAAAACCCTTCAAACCGAAGGTAACCACCACGGGATCGACAAGATCCGAATTGCTTCACTATACCAATAAGAGGGTTACAAATATTCTTCTAATGGCTACACAACAAGTGCCAAAAGAGAACAAACAATAGCTACACCAACAAAAGATAAATAGAAAGAAACACCACCCAAACCCAGCTTCTGTTCGGGACCTAAAACAGGATCTTTCTGACCTCCGAATACGATCTGCACCGTTCAAATCAACCACCAAGATGTCAGGAACACTAAGTCCAAATTTCAGCCCGATCCAACGGTTAGTTAATCGGGAAACACGATCTGAACATTGCTGGTCGGAGAAAAAGACTGCAGCAAAAGAACCCTTTTTCTTCTCTCTTTTCTCTTGTTGAAAGCTCTCTCAAAAAACCTCTCTTATGTTCTATTGTCTTTCAAAGACAATACCAATGAGCAATTGAATTATTCTGTCAAGACCATCCTCTATTTATAGAGTTGTGCTTTTCCTTACAAAGCCAAAACCAACTACAAATAGGATTACAATTCCAATCCTTTTCCTAATAGAATTGGAAACCAAATAAAGAGAATAATTCCAATCCTTTTTCAAGTAGGATTAGGCCATGGGCCTTTGGCTGGAACATGGGCAATAGCCCAACACAGTGTTCCCAATAAACAGAGTATGTGTATACAATTGCGCAAAAATAATGTTGTAACTGTAAGCATATGTAGGATTTGGGCCTGGTGAATGGTTTGTGCAGAATGATTGGTAGTGATGGCGATGTAGTGCTATCACCATTTTAACGGCCGAGTGAAGATGTAAGGCGTAGGGGAGGGTGAAAAAATGATCAACCGGGAAAACAATTACTGCGAAGAGGGCAGGGCAAGAAAAGTGTACCTGGAGTTATTGCAGATGTTTCTTGGATTGTGGGGTGCAGAACCCTGTGTTGAATGCAATTGAAGGATGAAGTTAGAACAATTCAAGGAAGAACGGCCGGGAAAACAATTACTACAAAGAGTGCAGGGCAAGAGAAGCGTACCTGGAGTTATTGCACATGTTGTTGGATTGTGGTGGTGTGCAAATTGTTCTTGGATTTGGGGGTGCACAACGCTGTGTTGAATGCAATTGAAGGAGGAAGTTAGAAAAATTGAAGGAGGAACAGCCGGGAAAACAATTACTGCGAAAAGTGCAGGGAAAGAGAAGTGTTCCTGGAGTTATTGCAGATTGTTGTTGGATTGTGGGGGTTCACGCAGGCTGTGTTGAATGCAACTGAAGGAGGAACGGCTGTGTCAGGGGTTATTTGTAATAGGGAGACGGTGGCAGGGAAGAGTTACGCTGGATCGCAAGGGATGCGTTTGAATATAGGGGAAGGGTTATTTAAGGTATTTTTTTAAAGACAAAGTCAATGCAGATTTCTGGGACTGCCACGTCACCAGGTTGAGGTTTTCCTTTATATATATATTAGGTAATTTTGCTCGCGCTTTGCGCAGTTTTAAATAATAACTGCATTGAACTTGCAAATATTTTTTTACTTATATTTATACATTAAAAAAATGTGTAAATAGGTTCTTAAAAAAATAGTAGCAATATTCCAATCATGAATTTGATTATTTGTCATTATCACATAACTCAAGAACCTCTAATAAATGATTTGTTCAGGAAATAATAAATCATTGGTTCTTTAATCAACATTAAAAGGAAAATAAAGAAGAAAACAAGAATATATATACAAAGACATTTCATAATAAAAAGAAACATTTAAGTTGCATAGGTTATACAATTGTGAATATGTCTTAGGAGAAAATTAAAAAAATTGTTAACATATTCAAAACATAAATTACGTTTTAACATGAAAGCAATTATAACTTTTGAATTTGCATAATAAATTTCTACAATTGATAAGGGAAAAATTTCATATCTATGTAAATATAGATAATATGTAAGCTTATATATATTACTTTTAAGTTATAGAATTTAATATAGAATATCAAAATATAAATTCTTGAAACTGAGTACAATAATTATTTTCTGCACAATGAAAATGCGTACTATATGTGTATATGTTCAATATCTGGAGACAATAACCTTGTACAAAGTGTAAAACATGTACTCAAAAACAACAATTAATATCATAAGTATAAGTTAATGAGTTCCAAAAAAATACCAGAATATGTAAAAATAGAATGCAATATAAAGGGAAAAAAATTGAGTCAACTGAATGCACTATGTCCCCTTAAAAAAACTATTCCCCTTTAATACCAGAGGTTTAAAGAATTACATCCTCTCTGGATCGAACGATTTTATTGATCAACTTATTGATTAAAAACAGTGGTGTCAGTAAGTCACTCAACAGGTGCATAAGTGCATTCATATTTAATTTTCCGAACGGAGAAGAAAAAAATCACAATTTTTGTTGTTTTAAAATAAAAGAAAGTCCCTCTATTTATAGATAACAAAGTGTATTATGAACAAATGTTCATTTTACAATATGACAAAGGTTACAACTATTTGAAAAAATTTACAACCCTTCGGAAAGTTCACAAACATTAATTAAGTCACAACTTTTCAGAAAGTCGCAACTCTTCACGAAAGTCACAACTTTTCATAAAAGTCACAACTTTTGATACTGGTCCCAACTCTTCCTAAAAGTCACAACTTTTCATAAAAGTTGCAACTTTTTATAACAGACGCAACTCATCATTAAAGTTGCAACTTTTCATAAAAGTCACATTTTTCATGAAAGAGGAAGGCTAGTTTTGAAATTAAATAAATTTTAAAGAAAATTATTACTTGTGATGGCGCCACATAGATGAACCTAGGGTTCTCTTATATATATATATATATATATATATATATATATATATATATATAAACAAATTGTATAGAAAAAAATAATCTTTACATTCAAAACTCAAAACTTCACTACATAACTCAAGTTATATTTTAGATGTTAGTGAATAAAATTTTTGGTGTAAAATTGTATAAGACTGCTAATTTTAGGTAATGTTTTTTAAATTTCGTCTTTAACTACTCGGTCATGCGTGAAAGGTTCTTTTTGTGAAATTGTTTAACAATATAGTTTTTAGTTTATTATCATTGAGAGGATTTTTTTTACAAAAAATCAAGTTATAATTCTTTGTTATATGAATATAAGTAAGTCGAAGTCAAACAAGTTATGGTTATCGAATAACCATATTGTAATATAATAAAATAAAAATACCAAATTATACCAAGTTAATTTAGTATGATAATGATATATATTTTTAGAGGCCGAATACAAAATTTACCATACCAATTTTTAAAATTTCGTGTCATGCTTACCCCACTCAGGGTTATCATCATATCATATACAGTGGGAAGAACTTAACTCCAAAGTTGAGTTACTATTTTGCCCCTAAAATATTAATTAAATATTAATTTATTAAAAGTTTAATTTGCTGAAATTCTCAGCCCTAATTTAATTCTCCAAAAAGATATAATTGCTGCTCAATAGTCCTTGATCACTGAACAGTTCTCGATCACTATAACAGTCCTTTTTTTCCAACTCCATTGCTTTAATTATCAGTTATTCCAAAAACTTTTCAGATATTGTACTGATCTATATAAATGTCTGCAACAACATGTCATTGTCACATTATTCTATTTGTCTTTTCTTGCCACAATTAAATACATCGATCATTGCCAGGTAAAAAACATTCTCCTCCTTATCAAAAGCTTCTCTGCTCCCTTGTAATGATGTAATGTTAATATATATGAATGTGAACTTATAATATTTAGTAGAGAAAATAATTATTTTGTTGTCCCTGTGCGATTGTCTTATTTTTATTTTAATCCTTAAGGTACCTCATTATTCATATTTATCATTTAAAAAATCAAACTTAGTGATTTCACTTCTTCTACTAATAATGAATATCAATTGAAAGATATGTTACTGCTATCAAGGGCAAATCCAGTTTTACAATAAGAAACATTTTTATACAAAGAATAAAACCTAAACATAGACCAAGTTTATAAATTCTTTCGTAATAATATTTCTCATACAAAAGTACACAACCATATCCCAACCCTCTCCCTTCGTCAATTTAGATGTGAATTAATCCTCTAATACATGATTTTTTTGTGTTTGTTGGTTGATGAATAAGTTTTCTCTTTAGTTGTGTCTCCTCTTATATGAGGATACAATTTAGTCAGTTCTCTACAACATATAAAACAACTTAGTGCACCTATTGAACATAAACAATATCATTATGTTTGCCAATGAAATTCTATTGCAAGAGTTGCATATGTTCACAACGATGTATAAATACTCGATTAATTTAATTTTAACTTATTTCTATGATAATAATTGATGAAAACGGAAAAATATTTGATTTTATAAGAATCTGAGTAAAACTTTGAGTTACAGAATGCCTAATCCAACATATAATATTTGACATAAAAAATAAAATGTCATTTCTTAGAAAATCTACCAATTATAATAATCAAATATTTGTAGTGCATTTTCTAATTTTATTTGGCAAATGACATTTTGTGTTGGTTCTAATTATTATATAATGACATAAGGACCTATTTTTATTTTATTTTCAAAACAATAGATGAAAGTGAAAATTCAGAATTGCATATAAATAAATGCATAGTAAGCATAAACTATCATACATACAAGTCAACTCTTCAAGAACTAAGTTTACATAATTCAAATTAAAAATTAATGTAGATTTTCATGATTTGTTACTTTTTTTTTGTATTGGATTTGTGTCATTTACATTTGCTATTCGAGATATTTATTTATAGAGAACCTTAATTATAATAACTACTAATAGATTCTACTTTTTCTTTTGACGACATGTGAAGATGAAGAATTCTAATATGTACCCGTTATATTAAACTACACTATAATGGTTGGTGGGTGTTTGAGCCAGTGATGAACTATGTTATAGACATATAGATTATTATGACTATTTCAAGGGAGCTGAAGATTTCATTATTTAGACCAAAAGGCATGTGACCACACCAGAAAGGACCAATGGAACTGTGATAGGAGTAGATTCCAAGGGCAACACATTACAAGGAGGAGAAGGTTTGGTAGATGTGGATGTAACAGAGAAACGTGATGATTGTGATGCCACATGTGAAGAACGTGAGTCATTTAATGACTCTATTATTCGTGGGAAGAAAATAATATGATTTTGATAAAATCATTGTCTCTACATTAGAATGGGTTGGCTTAATTAAAAAAATAGAAAAAATCAAGTTAAAGAAATATCAATGGATAGTCACCTTTAATAAGTTGGTCATATTACCCAATGACACTCAAGATAATGATTGTGTATTGTGCTACATCAGATGAGAAATTAATGAGTTTACATGGAGATTTTGATGGCAAAAATCTTTAAGTATCCATTGTTATTAATCAACTAGAGATTTGGAGGATCCAAAGTTTAAGTAATTTGCAATTGATATGATTTTGAGTAATACCAAAGAATTTAAGTGGGTATTTGAGGCACTTGTTGTGTTCTGAAAAAAACATTAAGTTTAAGAAGAACCAAACTACAAATTCTTGGGAAATTGTTGTAAAGTTGCAAATTATTCATATTTACATCAAAGTCTGATCAAGATCAACGTTTCAAGATCATGGCAATATGCCCCGGCCATTCTTGTGGCGATCAATGAAATCACAAGACTATTGACTCTAAATTTATAACTTAGAAGTACGTGGAAGAATTTAGAATTAATTCAAGTTGGGGAGAGAAATAATTTCCAACTCGTGTTATACTGAGCTAATGAACAGTAATCCAAGCAGTAGATGCTTTATGAAGTTGGATGAAAATCCAAAAACAATGGTGAATGGCAGAATATTTCTTTTTGGAAAACTATATATGTTTAGCTTCTTCTAAACATAAATTTATCCAGATGTCAACCTATAATAGGGGTTGAGGGATGTCATTCGAAAGGGCGCCAAAAAGAGAATCAACTATTGATAAAAATAGGAATTGAAGGAAACAATACCTTATATCCTGCTGCATTCGCATTAGTGGAAGGTGAGATAAAAGATACATGTAGTTGGTTTATTACTCTTGTTGATGAGGACATATTGTTGATTTTAGCAAGTGTGAATGGGAAAAGAAAAGAGAGAATATGGAAAGTGAGGGAACTATTTTGGAGGAAAAATGAAAAGTCATTTGCAAAGTGCAAATGAAAAGTCATTTCTCCCATATCGGCAAAAGAAAGGGAAATTGTTGTCCTTATATAAGGAAACACTTCCATTACTTCTTAAAGAGCTAAGAAGAAGATGCCCCCTCGCGCCGTCGTCGTCGTCGCTCGCTCGGATTTGGATTTGGCAAATGATGTGATTGATTGATAAATTTATTTAATCAGTTTTTGTTAAATCAAATAAATTCTGTTAATATTATCTCTTATAAATTTGCGGGTAACGGTAATATTCCAAAAAGTTGTTACTTTTCGAAAAGCCGTTATTTTCCTAACAGACACATTTTTCCGAAAAGTTGTTATTTTTTCCAAAAGACACAACTTTCTGGATAAAACGGGTCTGAACAAATTTCTCTGAACAGACACGTTTCTTGCTGAAAAATGGCTATAAAAGGAAGTCAATTTTCGTTTTTTAAAACACTGAATTTTTTCCTGCTCTGCATAAATTTTTTCTCTCAAACAAATCAAAGTGTCGATTGACTGAGTCTGTGTCACTTGTTACTGTTCTGAAGTTCGCTGAAGTTAAAGAAATTTGAGGTACCGCTATTTCTTTAACAGGATTAATCCATTTTATCTTGGGAGAAATTAATCCATAACCTCGGGTACAGTGAGGGGATTAAATTTCTTAAGGACACACAGTAGTTTCTGTGGACTCGGATTACTTCGTGTATTCTATTTACTTTCTGTTTCATCTTATTCTGTTTCTGTCTTTTTTTGGCTAACCTTATAATACAGGTTGAATAACAATCTTAAGAAATTTAATAAGTTTCTGTATTTGAGGTTTCTGGAGATTAAAACCTTTATGGTTTTCTACTCTGCTTGAATTTTTAAAATTCATTCGATTAATGATTAAAAGAACATAAAAACTTTATCGTTAAATCAGAAACAGTCTGTGTAAAGATTTGTTCTTTACTGTTAGTATTTCAAATACTTAAATTATCTGCCATTTGTGACAGAAAAAAAAGAAAAATGACTAATTCAAGTCAAGCAAATGCTGGAACAGTAAGTGCTGCAACAGTAAATGCTGCAACAACAGAAGATGTTCTTCTATCTCACTATGTTGAGTCTGCAGAAGTTCATTAATGAGAATGTTCCTGTTATGTCAGATGAAACACCGCCTGATGAACGATTCTTGGTAACAAAAGCATGGACACACTCAGATTTTTTGTGTAAAAATTATATTCTGAGTGGCATGCAAGATGATCTGTACAATGTGTACAGCAATGTTAAAACCTCAAAAGAACTCTGGGATGCTTTAGAAAAGAAGTACAAAACAGAGGATGCCGGAATGAAGAAGTTCATTGTGACAAAATTTCTGGACTATAAGATGATAGACAGTAAGACCGTCGTCACCCAAGTTCAAGAACTGCAGGTCATAATCCATGATCTCCTTGCTGAAGGTATAAATTTATTTAATGCCTATGTTAAAAATATTAAGTTTTTTCTTAATACTCACATAATCTTTAATATAGGATTGATTGTGAATGATGACTTTCAAGTGGCTGCAATTATTGAAAAGTTACCTCCATTGTGGAAGGACTTCAAAAACTACTTGAAACATAAACGCAAGGAGATGACTGTTGAAGATCTCATAGTAAGGTTGAGAATCGAAGAGGATAATAAGGCTGCATAAAAGAGGTCACGTGGTAATTCAGCAATAGCTGGAGTAAATTTTGTTGAAGAAGATCCCACAAAAATAAAGAAAAGAAAGAAAGCATCTGGTCCAAAAAAGCTATCCTCCTAAGAAGAAATTCAATGGAAACTGCTTCAACTGTGGTAAACATGGTCATAGGGCTACTGAATGCCGGGGTCCTAAGAAGGACAAGAAAAAGAAGGATCAAGCAAACTTGGCTGAATCCAAAGGAGAAATGGACGATCTCTGTGCAATGCTTTCAGAATGTAACTTGGTTGGAAATCCAAGAGAATGGTAGATAGATTCTGGTACCTCATGCCATGTTTGTGCCAACAAAGAATTATTTTCATCATATACTCCAGCATCTACAGATGAGAATTTGTTTATGGCAAACTCTGCTGTTGCAAAGGTGGAAGGAACTGGCAAAGTCCTATTAAAGATGACATCAGGCAAGGTGGTGACTTTGAATAGGGTCTCATATGTTCCAGAATTGAGAAAGAATTTAGTTTCAATTCCAGTTCTGACCAAGAATGGATTCAAATGTGTATTTGTTTCTGATAAAGTAGTAGTAAGAATGATATGTATGTAGGAAAAGGCTACCTTAGTAATGGCCTTTTCAAACTCAATGTAATTGTAGTTGATATGAATAAAGATTTTGCTTCTTCTTACTTGCTTGAGTCTAAATGTTTATGGCATGAACGTTTGGGACACGTTAATAACAAAACCTTGCGAAAACTGATTAACTTAAATATTTTGCCAAAATTTGAGTGCAATAAATCAAAATGTCAAATTTGCGTTGAATCTAAGTATGCTAAGCATCCTTATAAATGTGTTGAAAGGAATTCAAATCCTTTAGAATTGATTCACACTGATATTTGTGACATGAAGTCAACACCATCACGTGGTGGAAAAAAGTATTTCATAACTTTTATTGACGATTGCACTAGATATTGTTATGTCTATTTGCTAAATGGTAAGGATGAAGCAATAGATGCATTTAGGCAATATAAAACTGAAGTTGAAAATCAGTTAGATAAAAAGATCAAAATGATCAGAAGTGATAGAGGTGGAGAATATGAATCTCCATTAGCAGAAATATGTTTAGAAAATGGAATAATCCATCAAACTACTGCTCCCTACACTCCTCAGTCTAATGGAATTACATAAAGGAAAAACCGAACTTTAAAAGAAATGATGAATGCATTACTTATAAGTTCAGGTTTACCACAGAACTTGTGAGGGGAAGCTATCCTTACAGAAAATCAAATACTTAATAGAGTGCCTCACTCAAAGACAAATGTAATTCCATATAAGAAATGGAAAGGTAGAAACCCAACTTGAAATATTTCAAAGTGTGGGGTTGTCTAGCCAAAGTCCAAGTTCCTATACCTAAGAGGGTAAAAATAGGGCCTAAAACTGTGGATTGTGTATTCATTGGATATGCCACAAACAGTAAGGCATGTCGATTTTTGGTTCATAAGTCCGAACATCCGAATATTCATGATAATACAGTAATGGAATCAGATAGTGCTGAATTTTTTGAACATATCTATCCGTATAAAAATAGACTTGAGTCATCTAGTGGGGGGTCTAAACAACCCAGAGAAGAACCAAAAGATAATGAACCCAATGAAGAAAGTCCAAGACGCAGTAAACGTCAAAGGACATCTACTTCATTTGGATCTGATTTTGTAACATTTCTTCTTGAAAGTGAGCCTCAAACATTCAAGGAAGCAATGTTGTCTAGCGACTCAACCTCTTGGAAAGAGGCTGTTAATAGTGAAATTGAATCAATCTTAAGCAATCATACTTGGGAGTTGGTTGATCTTCCTCCAGGGAACAAACCCTTGGGTTCAAAATGGATCTTTAAAAGGAAGATGAAAGATGATGGAACTATTGACAAATATAAAGCAAGACTTGTTGTCAAAGGTTTTAGACAAAAAGAAGGTCTTGATTATTTTGACACATACTCGCCAGTGACTAGGATTACATCAATTCGGATGTTAATTGCACTAGCTGCAGTATACGGTCTTGAAATTCATCAAATGGATGTGAAAACAGCCTTCTTAAATGGAGAGCTGGAAGAAGAAATTTACATAGAACAGCCTGAGGGTTTTGTAGTTTCTGGTAAAGAAAAGAAAGTGTGCAAACTTATTAAGTCACTTTATGGACTAAAACAAGTACCAAAACAATGGCATGCAAAGTTTGATTAAACCATGTTGTCAAATGGATTTAAGATAAATGAATATGATAAATGTGTTTACATTAAAGATACTCCAAATCAGGAAGTCATTGTATGCCTATATGTAGATGACATGCTTATAATGAGCAAAGACATTGCTAATATAAAAACTACACAGCGTATGCTCGCTAGTAATTTTGATATGAAAGATTTAGGAGTTGCTGATGTGATATTAGGAATTAAAATTCTTAAAACTCCTAACGGTCTAGCATTGTCTCAAACTCATTATATTCAAAAGATACTTGAAAAATTCAAATTTTTGAATTTCAAAAGGGCAGACTCCAATTGATGTGAACTTTCATCTTGCAAAGAATAAAGGTGAAAGTCAGTCTCAATTGGACTATGCTAGCGTATTGGAAAGCTTAATGTATGTCATGAATTGTACACGACCAGACATAGCTTAGTAAACTGAGTCGATACACAAGTAATCCTAATCAAAATCATTGGTTGGCAATGAAGAGAGTTTTGGGATACTTAGTTGACACTCAAAACTATGCTTTACATTACAACAAATATCCAGCCGTTCTTTAAGGATATAGTGATGAAAATTGGATTACTGGGTCAACTGAAACAAAATACAAAGTGGATACGTTTTTACTATTGGTGGAGGAGCAATATCTTGGAAATCATCCAAACAAACATGTATAGCTCGCTCTACAATGGAGTCTGAATTCATTGCTTTAGACAAGCAGGTGAAGAAGCTGAATGGCTCCGGAATTTCTTAGAAGATATTCCATTTTGGCCCAAACCAATGGCCCCTATATGCATACACTGTGATAGTCAAGCTGCAATAGGAAGGGCTGGAAGCATTATGTATAACGGCAGTCTCGTCACATAAGACAAAGACATAACTCTGTGAGACAACTACTCTCTAGTGGAATTATCATAATTGACTATGTAAAGTCAAAAGATAATGTGTCGGATCCACTTACAAAAGGCCTAACTATAGAGGGAGTTGAGAAATCATCGACGGGAATGGGACTATGGCCGAGAACAAGTCATCGTGGCGTTAACTCTACCTAGAAGACTGGAGATCCCATGATCTAGGTTCAAGGAGATAAAACAAAGTCATTGATGACGGTTCAACATTGTCAAAAAAATAAATAAAAAATATGGTCCATTCTCATGATGAGACAATGTTTAGTAACCAGGATAACGAGGTTGGGTCTTGGGTTAGGGTCAAGGTGGAGGTCGGGGTCGGGGTTAGGTTTGGGACTTGGATCAAGGTTGGGTTTGGGTCTAGGGTTTGCTTTTCTGGTCGAGGTCGAGGTTGTGCTTTGTTCTGAGGTCACAAGACATGTTTCAAGTTCGGGGTCGAGTCAAGTATTGGGTCACAGTTTAGGATCTAATGTTGGGTCGAATACAGTGTCATGGTCAGATTCATTTCAAAAGTTGGATCTTAAGTTGGATGTTGGGGTAGATAGTCAGGTTGGGTCTTGGGTTGGGCTTAGGGTCGGGATTAGGTCTCGATTCAAAATCAAGTTAGGGTGTTTAGATTATATAATAATTTTAATGTAAGGTCTCTGGATGGGTTAGGTCTTGGATTGAGTCTTGGGATCGTACTCGTATTCAGGTCATGGTAAGGTTTGAGTTCCAGTTTAAATATCAGGTCTCATGTCGGGAGTAGGGGTTAGGCGGATCGAGTGTCGGGGCAAGTGTTGAATTGATTATGGGGCTTGATTTTAAGGTCAAAAACTATTTTTCTGAAAAATGTACTTTCTACTATCTATCCTAAAATAAAGATATTTATAAAAAATATTTTTCATTCACCAATCACACACTAGAAAATGTTTTCTAAAAAATATTTCCACTAGACTACCAACCATGAAAAAATAAGTTAAAAACAAACTTATTTTCCGATAAAATATTTTCTAGGAAATTATTTTCCATGAAAAACATGTTCCTTCATACTAAACACACCGGTAATCTAGTCAAAGATATGTTTTGCAAGACATTTAATGAAATAGAATAGTTTCTTTAAATTTTAATCTAGTCGAAGATATATTTCACAAATCGATAAATAAAATATAATAAATTTTAAATATATTTTTTAACCTTAACTCTAATATTTATGACATAATTGTTTTTATCAAAATACATTGATCAAGCTCCACATATATGTTGTTAAATTCACTAGACTGAATCTTGGAATGGAGACTTGAAGATGAAAAATCCTAATTCTTTCTTGAGAGGAACCTTTAGAAAGAAGAAATCAAACTTTGGGTCTTGTGCATGAAAAAAGTTTTAGGCTGATAAATTACCCTTAATCCCACTTAGAATATGCTGAAAATTCAAGGACTGGGAATATATCAAAATGACCGTAACTTAAAAATGGTCGAAGGTCAGATATGGAAGTCTTCTATGGACTATAGAACAATCTAAGGGCCATATAGTGTCAACACAAAGTAGGTGAAAATTTTGGATTTCTCAAGGTTTGTTCTACGTGAGCTTCTACGGTTCATGGGAATGATCTATGATCCGTAGAAGTCATAGTATTCCTGAGTTCTAGTTTTACAAAAAGATCTACGGCCTGTGAAAACTTCTATTGTCCATAAATCAATAATTTTGCAGATTTACAGTTTTGTGAAAATTTCAAGATCTAATATGGACTTAGAAACTTTTGGGGTGTAACACTTAAAATTCTTATTTCCTATAATGTTAGATTTAACTTTGTCTTTTCTTATCAAGACAAAAATGGATCTTGCATGTCCTTTTAATGGTTCATGTATATACAACTAAATCTAAATTGCATATTGTTTTAAAAGGAAAAACACAATTATCCATGAACATGAACGTAAACAACTTCAACATCATAAAGAAACAATTAAATTTAAACTTGTGTAAGTGTTGTCATCAGTTTTTCTTATAAATTCTTTATTTTAAGAAATATTTTGCTTCTTCCATCGTGGGTCACTTTAATCTCTCTTGCTACTTTGAAAAAGTACTTTTTGTAATCTTGATATTTGTTTGTATTACGGTCACATTATCTCAATGAAGAGTTACAGTATACTTTCTATGGAATGCACACCAATTTCTTCTTGTGGTACCTTGATTGGTTAAGTTGATTGACCTACAATATACAGAAGAAAATAAGCCACATGGTGAGGTTGGATATAAGCAACATATGTAGACAACAAGAAAGGTAATTACAGTTTATTGTTTTATGAATGTGGAGTTGGACTACATTGATGTTGCATTCTCAATAATGGTCCTTGGAACCTATAACCAGAAAAGAAAAAAATCCAGTATCATTATCTTTTACTGATTTGACTAGTTTGTTTGCATTATTAAGTAGACAACAATAATTGAAGAGACCAATTTATTTGACTACTCATTTTTCTTGATTTATTAGGTGTAGAAAGGTCTTTCATTCCGACTTGTTGATGGACTTGTTGTTGTTGAAGTTCAGAGTGTTTGCTTCTGATAAGAATACAACATCTACTATTGTGACCAAATTTCACTTGTTCCACACTTTTTATTCTGTCTTTTCTTGATTTTATTATTAATCTAAGTTTTTAAAAATATTATTCTTTGTTTTCTCATCAATCCCTCTCTTCCTTTGTTTATTTTTATCTACCTAGTTGTGCCTTGTATATTGGTGGAATTATAGTGGTTCAATTCATATCTTAGGCTATTGCTCAAAGCTGACAATTGGAATGATTGATGCATTATAACTCTTCATGTAGTGATTAATTGTATCGCATTCATGGACATATAGTTAGGTTTATCCTTCTTAATCCATATGGCTGTAATAGCATGATTATATGGTATTTCTATTAGGTCTTATATCTTACAAGAACATAATTTCTCTTTAAGATCAATCGAGAGTAGTATAAGATAAATATCTTCAATTTGATAGCAGATTTGATCAAATTTAATGGAAATACATTAGTCACTTTATCCTTATTTTCTTATAGCTTCAACATGATTATTAGAGAAATTCTCTGTAAATGGTTCATAGTTTTGTCTTTGTTCTTTTGCAGTTTGGACATCATTTAGATTCTAATTGATTCAATTATTGTCCAAATATATTTATTTCTTACATCAGAAGTACAATATTGAATGACTCGCACAAATGGTTTAATAAGATATCACATTTTGAGAAAAGAGAAAAAAATCATTGACTAATGAATGGGGGTTGTAATAAACCAACTCGAGGCTTTTGAATCTAATTTTGACATCACTTTCATAATCTTGGAGAATTCAGATTCTATGATTGTTCCAGCAACTTTTAACAAGATATTCTATAGTGTTTGTCCTCCAAAACCTTAAACGTTAAAATTATTATGTTCATACAACCTTAAACCTTAAAATTATTATGTTCATACAAAATAACATCTATTATTATCTCATGAATGTGTGAATTAAACCCTTTTGTTTATCAGAAATGAAAGTCCATGCAGAAGAGTTTTGTGAGATTTATATGTGTTATTCAACCTGTATTATAAGGTTAGCCAAAAAAAGACAGAAACAGAATAAGATGAAACAAAAAGTAAATAGAATACAAGAAGTAATCCGGGTCCACAGAAACTACTGTGTGTCCTTAAGAAATTTAATCCCCTCACTGTACCCGAGGTTATGGATTAATTTCTCCCAAGATAAAATGGATTAATCCTGTTAAAGAAATAGCGGTGCCTCAAATTTCTTTAACTTCAGCGAACTTCAGAACAGTAACAAGTGACACAGACTCAGTCGATCGACACTTTGATTTGTTTGAGAGAAAAAATTTATGCAGAGCAGGAAAAAATTCAGTGTTTTAAAAAACGAAAATTGACTTCCTTTTATAGCCATTTTTCAGCAAGAAACGTGTCTGTTCAGAGAAATCTGTTTTGACCCGTTTTATCCAGAAAGTTGTGTCTTTTGAAAAAAATAACAATTTTTCGGAAAAAATGTGTCTGTTAGGAAAATAACGGCTTTTCGGAAAGTAACAACTTTTCGGAAAGAGTAACAACTTTTCGGAATGTTACCGTTACCCGCAAATTTATAAGAGATAATATTAACAGGATTTATTTAATTTAACAAAAACTGATTAAATAAATTTTGTCCAAAAAATTTATCAATCAATCACATCATTTGCCAAATCCAAATCCAAATCCAAAGCCAAAGCCAAATTCGAAGCCGAAGTCGAGCGAGCGACGATGACGACGGCGCGAGGGGGCATCTTCTTCTTAGCGCTTTAATAAGTAATGGAAGTGTTTCCTTATATAAGGACAACAATTTCCCTTTCTTTTGCCGATATGGGAGAAATGACTTTTCATTTGCACTTTGCAAATGACTTTTCATTTCCCTCCAAAATAGTTCCCTCACTTTCCATATTCTCTCTTTTCTTTTCCCATTCACACTTGCTAAACTCAACAATCCCCCACATGAATGGGGAAGGCTATTGTTAAAACATATGCATGAAAAAACTTGTGTGTCTTGTAGGTAAAGGTTAATCGTATCTGGATAAGTAGGTTTCCCTTTAAACTTTCCGTAGTGAACATATATCGGATATACTCGGTCAATCGGTAGATTTGATATCTTTGAACCGTCGAGCTTTGATGTATACCTAGACAACATATGTCACACAATCAACCCATGAACTGTTCTTAGTTCTCATTGTTTTGTTCGTTTCAGCCATGAACACATCTCGGATAGTAAGTGCTTAAAGAACTGGCCTTACCGGATTCTCCTTGAAGCGGCTTACACTTCACACTTACATAGGTGATTTCTAAATGTGTTATCCCATAGATACACCATTTGATATTCCCTGTATCAAACTTAGAAACCATTAAAAAGTCCTTATGTATCCCTACCCCAACATACAACTCAAGACCTAACTTTTGAAAAGGAAACCGACCCTGACGCTTGATCTAAGCCCAACAACTAACCTAAGATTTGACCCCTGCTTCTGACCTGGGACCTGAACTAGACTTGACCCCAACCATGACACCCAACCTGAGACCTGAACTAGACTTGACCCCAACCATAAAACCCGACCTGAGACTCTATATACTAAACATCACCTAGACCCTGACTCTAAACTATACACCAGACGTCGGCGTCGACCCCAACCCAAGATTAAAATTGACTTGAGACCCAACTCTTATCCTAAAACCTGAGACTCAACCCTGATCCTAAAACATGAGACCCTACCTGAGACATTGATACTGAACTCGAGAATCGACCTCGACCCAACCCACTTCCATACTTTACATGATCTAGACCCGAGACCCAACCTCAGATTTGACCCGAATCAATATCCAACCCTGATGGAGGCCCAAGATCCAACCCTAATCTGAAACCTTAGCTCAACTAAAGACCCAATACCTAACTCGAAAATCTTCCTAAGACCATACCTTGACCTCGACCTTGAGACCCAACCCTTTACCAAATACTAATTTGAGACTCGACCAGCTCATGACACTTGACCTCCAGACTCAATCTTGACACTCAATCCAAAATTCAAATACTAATTGTAACTCGAGACGTGACCTGACTTAATCCAAAACATAGTAGTTAGGTCTCGAATTAAGATTGAGAATCATATCTTGAATTAATAATCAGAAGTCGGAACTAGTATTAGTTTTGGAAACCGTACTCGAGACTTAAGTTAGGACAAAAAGTAGAGGTGTGAGGTTCAAAATGATTTTGAAAATTGTCTTCCTTACTTGTTTAAAGGGAAGTCATTTTCCTTAAATTTGAGAAAAAATAGTTGATTTGGAATGCATTTTCAAAATATTTAAGTCAACCAAAGATGAGAAAATTGAAAAACATTTTCCTTAATACCAAACACACCTTACATGTTTGTCTATAAATTCTCGTAGGAGCGTTTTCCCATATAATCTTCGTCCACCTAACATATATTACGACTTTATAATGGCATATTAATTTTTAAAATATATTTTTGCTTTAATATTTTTTGAATCTTGAACTCTCTCATTTACATTAGATTAATATCACTAGCCAAAACCATTTATCATTATTTTTGTATAATGTCACTTACTGCAACCATTTCCCATCGGCACAATATCACCAGCCGGAACCATTTCTCATTGGTTTTATTACCACATGTCTCATCACAACGTACAAGAATCAATGCAAATAAGCAATTTCATACCATGAGGAAGAGACAATAGACTCAAGCAACTCCAGTCTACAATAATGCCATCAAAGCATTTCATCAATAAACAATTTAGGATCAACATCGAGGCAATTCACCAAAACACAACTATCAACACATTGCCCTTTTATCGAATCCCCTTTTCGTTTATTAAGATCAAGAAAGTGGAGTAATTGAATTCATCACTTTATTCCCATTACTCCTGAACACATATTATGAAGGGAAATACAAGATTACATATCATTTACAAGATTTAGAAGTTGACTTACCGTAATTCAATCAAATTTAATCCGAGACTTGTGATTTTCATTTCAAAACAATGTCCAAATCCACACAACCTGATCAAAGAGCTAATCAGAATAAGATTCAATAAATAACAACATTCATATGATACAGTTTTAAAAATGGGTCAAATCAATCCAAAAATACATTCTAAAAAGAAGTTAAAATCCAAAAATCTTTTCTTGAAAATGATACCCAAGCCATATGGAAGTCATTGGTGAAAAC